>PVIW01002668.1:109068-205162 GCA_004026585.1 Noctilio leporinus | reverse complement strand
GCATAATACTCTCCAGTTCCATCCATGTTGTTGCAAAGGGTACAAGTTCCTTCTTTCTTTCTGCTATATAGAATTCCATTGTGTAAATGTACCAAAGTTTTTTGATCCAATCATCCACTGATGGGCACTTAGGCTGTTTCCAGCACTTGGCTATTGTAAGTAGTGCTGCTATGAACATAGGTGTACATAGGTTCTTATGAATTGGTGTTTCAGGATTCTTTGGGTATAGTCCAAGTAGTGGAATTGCTGGATCAAAAGGCAGTTCCATTTTTAGTTTTTTAAGGAAACCCCATACTGTTTCCACAGTGGCTGCACCAGCCTACATTCCCACCAACAGTGTATGAGGGTTCCCTTTGCCCCGCATCCTTGCCAACACTTGTTTGTTGATTTGCTGATGATTGCCATTCTGACAGGTGTGAGGTGGTATCTTATTGTGGTTTTAATTTGCATCTCTCTGATGACTAGTGATGTTGAGCATTCTTTCATATGCCTCTGGGCCCTTTGAACATCTTCCTCAGTGAGTTGTCTGTTCAGGTCCGTTGCCCATTTTTTAATTGGGCTGTCTGTCTCCCTGGTGTTGAGTCGCATTAGTTCTTTCTATATTTTGGAGATGAGACCCTTGTCTGAGGTATCATTGGCAATTATGTTTTCCCATACAGTTGGCTCCCTTTGAATTTTGCTGATATTTTCTTGAGCTGAACAGAAACTTTTCAATTTGATATAGTCCCATTTGTTGATTCGTTCTTTTATTTCCTTTGCCCTTGGTGAAGTATCAGTAAACATATACTGCGTAGGATATCCAAAAGTTTACTGCCTATATTTTTCTCCAGGACCTTTATGGTGGCACTGCTTATGTTTAAATCCTTTATCCATCTTGAGTTTATTTTGGTGTATGGTGTAAGTTGGTGGTCTAGTTTTATCTTTTTGCATGTTGCTGTCCAGTTCTCCCAACACCATTTGTTGAATAGACTGTTTTTACTCCATTGGATGTTCCTTCCCTCTTTGTCAAATATTAGTTGACCATAGAGTCCTAGGTTAATTTCTGGGCTCTCTATTCTGTTCCATTGATCTATATGTCTATTCTTATGCCAGTACCATGCTGTTTTGATGACAGTAGCCTTGTAGTATTGTTTGAAGTCAGGTATTGTGATTCCTCCTACCTTGTTCTTCTTTCTCAAGATTGTAGTGGCTATTCGTGGGCGTTTTTGGCTCCATATAAATTTTTGAAGTATTTTTTCTATGAAATATATAAGATCTCATACAGCTCAATAGCAAAAAAAAAAAAAAATCTTAAAAATCGGGCAGAGAATCTAAATAGACATTTTCCCAAAGCACATACAGAAGGCCAGCATGTACATCAAAAGGCCTTAACGTCACTAATCAGGGAAATACAAGTCAAAACTACAATGAGAAATCACCTCACATTTGTTAGAATGGCTCTTATCAAAAACACTGGAGGTACGTGAAAAGTTGCTCAATATCACTAATCATCTGTGAAATCCAGTAAATAGAACTACCATATGATTTAGCAATTCCACTTCTGGGGATCCAAAGGAAACAAAAATTCTAGCTCATGAAGATATCTTCAGCCCCCCACCATGTACATTACAGCATTATTTATGATAGCCAAGACATGGAAACAACCTCAGTATGCACCAATAGATGCTTAGATAAAGAAATGTGACATACTCATACAATAGAATATTATTCAGCCATTAAAAAGAAGGAAATCTTGCCATTTACTACAGTATTGATGGACCTTGAGGACATTGTGCTAAATGTAATAAATTAAGACAGGAAAAGACAAATGCCATGTGATCTCATTGATATGTGGAATCTTAAAAACAAACAGAAACAGTACAGAATTGGTGGTTGCCAAAAGTGGTGGTGGAGAGTGAAGGGTTAAGGTGGGTGAAATTAATGAAGGTGGTCAAAAGGTACAAACTTACCTTATAAGTTTATAAGTTATAAAATAAGTCCTGGAGATGTCATGTACAGCTTATAGAAATATTACTGAATTGTATATTTAAAAGTTGCTGAATGTAGGTCTTAAAACACTTGTAACTATGTGGTAATGGGTCTTAAGTAGACAGGATGATTATTGCACAGTATATATACATATATCAAATCGTTATGTTGTATACCTGAAAGGAATATGTCATATGTGAATTATATTTTTTTTAAAAACACCCTGATTTTAATCATTGTATTGTGATTATATAAGAAAATGTCATTCTCAGAAATGCACAGAAATATCTATGGGTAAAGATATACGATGTCTCTTATTCTAAAAAAAAGATTATACATTGTATGTATATTTGTACATAGAATGATAAAGCAAACAGATCAAAATGTAAGCAAGTGTTATAGGTCTGAGTAAAACATAAGAAGTCTTTTTCCTAGAACTTTTTTTAAGTTTAAAACTATATAAAAATTTGGCCCTGGCTTGTGGCTCAGTACAAAGGAGCCTGCCTGCAAACCCAAAGGTTGCTGGTTCGATTCCCCAGTCAGGGCACATAACCAGGTCTCCAGCCAGGCCTGTAGCTGGAGGCAGGTGAAAGACAACCATGCATTGATTCTCTCTCCCTCTCTGCCTCTCTCCTTTCCTCTCTCTCTAAAAATAAAAAGTAAAATCTTTGAAAGAAATTTATATAAAAATTAACTTACAGAAATCCCATTAAATTGTTGTTGTTTTTTTTTTTAAGTTTTAATGATGGAGGAAACAGTAAATTAGGCACAGTTGAATTAAGAATTAGACAACTGATAAATATATCTGAAGAAATTGCCAAAAATGCAGCCTAGAGACCTGTGATTAAAAAATAGGATTTTAGAGACTTAGATAATTAACAAGAATGTCTAAAATAACTTTTAGATGAAGTCTCAAAAAGGTTGAATGAAGGCAAGCCAGTATTTGAAGTGATAATGACAGATTTTTCCAGAACTGATAAGACAAATCCACCTAAGAGGTAATTTTATAGATTAAGACCATGTTAGTATGACATCCTTTGGGAACCTACATTTAAACTACCTTAAATAGAATTATAAAAATTAAATGAAGTATATATGTTTTTAGATTTGAGATAGGTTTTTAATTAAAAATAAATATAATTAAATAAATTATTAATTTATATAACTTTGTGCCAGTCATTGTGTCAGTCCTTGGGATTCGAATGTGAACAGATACTCTACCTCACTGAGAGTTTTAATTTCAGTGGGAAAGAGAGTTCAACAAGCAATTTTATAACCCATAACCTACAAGTTAACAGACAAGGTATTGGTGATATAAATATCTTAGTCTTGGGAGGAAAGACAAACTAAGTAGACTATTTCAACATGATACATTTTGTGCAAGAGAGTGTTACAGGTATAGAATGGAAAGGTTCTTAGTGCAGACTGGACACTTTCAGGGGAAACTTCTTAGAAATAATTGTGCTGGAATCTGAATGGAAAGGGTAGCATCAGAGTTAGTTGATTACTATTAATTTTTATGTTGTAAAATATAATGCATACAAGAAAGTGTATAAAATCCCTCTCCCATATTTAGTTCTGATAAACCTCTTTGGCCCCTTTCAATAGTAAAGGATCTATCCTTTTTATATGTATGTGTGATGATGATACACACATGTTTATGTGTTTCTTGTAGAAGGTAAATAGTACTGACTGAGTATTAATGTTCAATTTTGAGAGTACCTATTTAGGAGTGAAATAATTTTATGGCATTTCTCATTTTAATTCAACCTAAGAAATTTTTTTTTAATTTTATTGTTGTTGTATTACATCCATCCCCTTTTTGCTCCCCTCTGTCCCCCTCCCCACCCACCCATTCCCCCCAAAGTCAATTCCCCCTGTTGTCCATGTCCATGTTTCCTTTATACTAGGTTCTTGAGAATTTATTTTTTGAAGAGAGGGAGAGAGACATCAATGTATGGTTGCCTTTCACCTGCCTCCAGCTATGGACCTGGCTAGGAATTGAACCAGCAATCTTTGGGTTCACAGGCCATTTTTTAAAAAATATGTTTACTGATTTTAGAGAGAGAGGAAAGGAATGAGAGAAAGATAGAGAAATATCCTGTGTGAGAGAAACACCAATCGGTTGCTTCCCATACAAACATTCCACCTGCAACCTAGGTATGTGCCCTGACTGTGAATCAAACCCACAAACTTCTGGTGTACGGGATGATGCACCAACTGAGCCATGCCAGCCAGGACAACCCAAGAACATCTTATCTTCACCTGGTTATCTTCTGGGGTCATAATTCCCATATGTATCTCATTTGCTTCTGTAAATGATTCTTTACTAATCAACTTTTAGTGGATTCTTTACTAATTTTTTAATAAAGAAGGTTTTGATACTATAAACATGTTGTCCAATAACTGGTTAGTTTATTAATCTTTATACATAGAATGGGAAAAACATCATTTTGGAGATCTCAATTTATACCTAAGCAGTCACATGGAATGTGAATTTAGCCATTCTCTTTTATCAGATTATCTCATCTATGTATCTCATAATCATAGTCAATAATCCTAAACCCTGGCTGGTGTGGTTTAGTGGATTGAGCACCAGCCTGCGAACCAAAAGGTCGCCGGTTTGATTCTCAATCAGGGCACGTGTGCATGTGCCTGGGTTGCAAGCTAGGTGTCCAGCCAGGTCCCCAGCTTGAGGCACATGAAAAGCAACCATACGTTGATGTTTCTTTCCCTCTCTTCCTCCCTTCCCCTCTCTCTAAAAATAAATAAAATATTTAAAAATATAATCCTTAGTACCCCTGTAAAATTGTAGCTAGCAATATTATCATCTCCATTATAGTGAGAAGTAAATGGAAACATATACTAAGTCCTATTTTTATTTTCCATTGAGAAGTTTTCTGCTAGTTTACAGGCCATTATTGTTAACTTTATGAAGCTTAGTGAGATAATGTGATTTGCCTAACTATAGGGGAAGAATTTGGCATGGATAGCGTCAAGGACCCCCCTCAGTCTTATCTTCTTCACTAAGTTTATCTTCCTACCCAACCACACACACACACACACAAGCTGTTATGCTCAGCTCAGCTATTCAAAATTATACGTAATCCAGTGTTTTAAAAATCCTGTAAGAGGCCCTGGCTGGTAGCACAATGGATAAGGTGCCGGCCTGCAAACCCGAAAGTCGCTGGTTCGATTCCCCAGCCAGGGCACATAACCAGGTTGTAAGCCAGGTCTCCAGCCAGGTCCTTGGCTGGAGGCAGGTGAAAGGCAACCATACATTGATGCTTCTCTCCCTCTCTGCCTTTCCCTCTCTATAAAAACAATAAATAAAATCTTTTTAAAAATTCAAAAAATAAAAATCCTGTAAGAGAATCTCAAATCATGTAATTTCATGAGATTTTTTAGGTGTCATTCCTACTCCTTAATTAGCAATCAAATGTTAGTTCACATTTTTAGAATAATTTCTTTTGTGTTAAAGTAATCCATAACATAAAAGTTGTCATTTAAACCACTTTAAATGTACAGTTCTGTGGCATTAAGTACATTCATGTTGTATAGTCACCATCGTTCATCTTGACAACTTTTTATCTTGGAAAACAAAAACTTGTACCCATCATACAGTAACTCCCTGTTCTCCCCTGGCAACCACCATTCTATTTTCTGACATGAATTTGACTACTCTGAGTACCTCATTTGAGTGGAGCCATATAGTTTTTGTCTTTTTGTGATTGGTGTATTTTACTTAGCATAAAGTTTTCAAGGTTCATCCGTGTTGTAGCATGTGTCAGAATTTCCTTTTCTAAGGTTGAAGAATGTTCCAATGTGTGCATATGCATGTGCTTGTGTGTATGTAACATTTCTTCACTCATTCATCTGTTAATGGACATTTGCATTACTTTTACTTCTTGGCTATTATAAATAATACTGCTGTGAACATGGTTTAGTTTTTTGAGGAACTGGCAAACTGTTTTCCGTAGCATCTGTACCATCATGTAGTCCCACCAGCAGTGCACAAGAGTTCCAGTTTCTCCACATCCTGGTCAACACTTATTTTTTGTTTTCTGTTTTCATTCATTTATTTATTTATTTATTGGTGGTAGCCATTCTAGTGGTTTTAAAGTGGTATCTCATTGTGGTTCTGATTTGCATTTCCTTAATATTAGTGCTACTGTTAATATTAGTGATGTGGGGCATCTTTTCATGTGTTTATCGGCCTGTTGTGTGTTTTTGGAGAGATGCCTAATTGTGTTTTTGCCTATGTTTATGTGCCCAATTTTTTACAACCAATTTAGTAACCACAAGAGCTGCTTATTATAACTTTATAGAACCACCAGAGAGATACCCCTTTTAATTGCTAACTGAGGTTGGTAGCAAGTGAATGAAGACTTTAGGAAAATATTCTGTATATTTAATCAGGTTTTACATGTTCTTCCTTGAAAATATGTTTCATCCATCTCTTCCTGTCTCTTCCTGTTAACATTATCCTTATTTGCTTGACATCATCTCATGCTTGTATTACAGTTGCATCTGTGTAAAAGGGTTTTTTCCTTTTTTAAGGGTTAAAGCACATAGTAGGTGCTTAATGGAGTTGATATCTTACCAGTCTGAATAGAATGGTAAGAATAGATAGTCATAAATTCCTAGTAGGTTTGCCCTTTTTTACCTCTTCTTTAGTCCCTCCCTCTCAATTTGACAAAGATTTATTATGCACAAGATCTGAGACCTGAGTTTCTCAACTATATGACAGTGGTCAGATCACACTAATTTGCCCTATTAGATGAAATAAATGATGTTTTGATTTCTTACAATCTTGTCTATTACATTTTTTTATTCTTGTAAATATTTTAAGCTTTTGATTATTGGATGCCTGAATTATCTGAAAACTGTATTTCCCACATAAGTCAAGTTTTTAGTCTCTCACTAAACCATTAAACTGGAAAATAAAAATCTAACTCAGTTCACTTTCTTGTTTACTTTTACAGGTTGCCTTGAACTTCTTAGATCAACCTAGCACCTAAACCAGAAACCTTATTGAAATCCAAACATTTAGGTTCTTTTCCTAGGAATTAACCATCAATAATAAAACAAAAATATTTTGAACTTTAGTAACAGGGTGGGGTTTGTTTCCTTCTGAAAGGTAGTATTGCATCTTAACAACATTCAAAAGCAAAGAATAAAAGAAAATGCCCTACTGCATACTTTTAGTTTTTTTATTTCTGTTTTTGAAGTTTTAAAAAATGCTAAAACATCTCACATACCTGAAGAGGGGAATATATATTCCAATACTAAATATAAATAATTTTTCTTATTATCTGCCATTTTATTCTTAACTCTCTTATTACTTAATTGAGAATTCACATTCAATTGACTTTAAGTACTCTTACAAAAGATATAGCTAATTTTTCAAACCAATTTAATCTCCAGAAATAATGTTATGTGATAGGCTAATGTAGATGTAATAGCAAATTTAAGTGAGCCCTTTTTAGAAAAAAAATTTTTGTATTTATTATTTAGTGCTCAGTAAGTTCTGTAAATTGTCTATCCCTTTCACTTTTCTCACTCCTGTCATTTGTTTGGAAGTCAATAGTTAGTTATTTATGAATAGTTACTTCTAGGATGTGTAAGTTTTTGTTTTCTATGCTATAACCTTTATTTATAACACAGTCTCTTCCTTTTTTTTTTTTTCCTAATGCTTAAATTCTTGAATATTTCAAATAACAATTTCTATTTCTCAGAGATCAAGAAGTACTTTTAATTCTGTATTTGTCATTGGGAAAACTAGTTTTAATTTATATTGACCTTTTTCTCCTTTGAGCAGTTAATCTGCATTCAATAAAATGTTGATGATTGCTCTTTAGAAGACAGCTGTATGAAATAAAGTATTATAAATATTCAGCTTTCCTTTCTAAGTATTGTCACCAACAGCTGGGCATCCAGTTTAGCAGAACAGATTTTGCACAGAGAGAGCCTGGCATGTTCCTGAATCAGTTTAGCGAAGGAGACAAAAAATAGTTTCATATGGATTGGGGACTTATAAAGACATAGAGCATCTGTTCCTTAGGCAAGTCATAGTCTGGTAGCACTGACTATGTTTAAAGCTACAAAAATGTGGGAAACTTTTCACCTTGCTCATACCTTTAATTTGAGGGCATTATTTGTGCAAATAATATACTTTCAATATCTCCATTGAAGGTATGTACATTATTTTGCATTTATGTATAATTTGTATTAGTGGTATTTTAAAACAGTACTTCTACTAAACTTGTTTTAAAATTAACTGATTATTAAATTGTATGATAGTGTGTGTGTATATACATATATATATATAATCACATATTTAGATATTTAATTATGATTCCATCTTGAAATATGCTATTAACAGCAGTTTCATCATTGTGAAAATTGCTTTCTCCTTATGGTATTCTACTTCATGGAGGTAACTTAGAATCTTTATATATGCATATTACTGTTTTTTTTTTAAGATTTTATTCATTATTTGCAGGTAAGGAGGAAATGAAGGGAGGGAAGGGAGAGAAGACTTTCACCTGCCTTCAGCTAAGGACCTGGCTGGAGATCTGGCTTGCAACCTGGTATGGGCCCTGACTAGGGAATTGAACCAATGACCTTTGGGTTCGCAGGCAGGCACCAATGCACTGAGCCACCAGCCAGGGCTGCATATTACTCTTAAGTATTTGGCTACTTAAGGCATATCAAATCTAAGATTTCTTTAAATATTTTATTTGCAGTGTTAAAAGATCACTGAAATTGGATAATCCATTAGAAGCAAATGTAAGTATTTACTTATGAGTTTGTAATTGCATAGTAAGGTTGTGTTAATTTTTTAGCAGCTAAATTACCTGACTAAAGATAAAAATAATAAAAAAACATTGTGACATAATTGTGATTGGTACATCATTTTTGGATGTATTCTTGTAAATCTAACATGTGTACGTTCCCTGCCAGCTAGAGGTTTTCATTTAAGAGGAAAATTATTTTAAAACCTTACAAAGTAATTTGGGAGAAGTTAAGTCACTATTTGTAGAAAAAATATTCTACCACTTAAATGCACAAGAAATAATATGGAACAATGGCAATGCTTTAATACGTATTTTATAACCTTCTATAATATCTGAAATAAAAACATTAAAAGCATTTTTATATCAAAAATGTAATTACCTGGCATGATTAAACAATAAAATACATTGTAATAAATTTCACCATGGTTGTCACAATAAAAATAAAATTGTACTGTTGCAATTACTTTTTGTAAATCTAGTCATAGTGCATTCCCAGTTCCAGCATATCATGACATATGTTAGTTTATTATCTTTTCTTAACATTATGGATCTAGATACAAACACTAATATTGAGATACTTAGGGCCTCAGTAATCTTAAGTGCAAGTGAATTGGTGAGAAAGTAAATTAAAACAACTAGCTCGTCAATACATAGGCTTGTACAAAATCCCATATGAGAATGCCATTTCAAGAAATGGTCTTATATGGCATTCCTTTTTGGAAGATTCACTACTGTTTAACAGTTTACCATTTTAAGAAGTTCCTAGGTGCTTTTTAAAAAAATTTAAACAAAGTTGGTAAAATACTGCAAAGCCACTAAAAAAATCATTAGCAGTGTAATTAGCAATTTAGAGTGCCATTATCCAACTTGCTCTGTACAGAATGCAGCTGTGACTGTAATTCTGCATCTGTTTCTTTGGTCAGAGTGGTATTTTGGTAGATGAGCAGTCCAGCTTCAAATAAAATACAGTTCTTTTCTGCCCCAAAACTGTTCTTTGGGAGATAGTAACATTATTTGAATGGAAAAGAATGGCCATTTAGGAATTCATCCTCTTTGTGAAGTAGAATTGTCATCACGGCAGGCTTTCTATTCTATTTTTCAAGTCAGGATGTGTCATAGTAACCAGTGCCACAGCTAATATCCTGTATTAGAAAAATACATTGTTGTGTTTGGCCCAATTCTGTACCTTTAAACCAATTGACTTAGTTTGGTACCATGTAGCTACCACCTGCTAAACATCAGTTCTCAGCATCCTAACCTGGGCCTTCAATATCTCTCTTCTATTTTCTGATCTATTTCTGATATTTTCAGCTTTTGTACTCTACCTAGTCATTTGCAGCTCTATATTCACATCTTAGGCCTGATAGCTTTTGTGCTGGTCCTAAGTCTAAGGCCTCCATCTGGTCCAAAAACAATTTAGCCTTTAAACACCAGGCTCCCAAGAATCTACCTATATGCCAGTGACCCCACGGGCTGCCTTAGCCCATGCAAAAGAAAATCAAGACATTCAAAACTTACAGTTATAATTCTAAGAGGGCATAACTGCTGCAAAGCTACCGAGGAGCTAGTAGTAACCTGGTCGTTTTGCCTTACCAATAGGATGCTGAAGGAAGAAGGCTCTAGTGTCTCAGGAGAGGAGATGGCCTTTATATGGCCCATTGGTTGAAGTGGAGCCCATTTATCCTAAACTACCACTATTTCCCTGGCTATGGATTTTGGGAACTTCACAGTGTTCCCAATGCTACACATCTTCATGGAGATTAATGCTCCTTGAATTTAGGGCAAGTCTACAAAAGTCACTTTTCTATTTTTCTAATGGGGTAAACAGAGATATGGATCATCTCTTGTGACCTTCCTTTAATATATAAAATGTATACTATGAATACCATTAGTTCTGAACCTTCTGAATTGTTGGTGGGTGGTGATGAGTAAAGAAAGTTTCAGTTTATCATCACCTACAGTATTTGGGCTGCTCAAGCTATTTCCATTCAAGCACAGTTTCTTGATGAATTTTCATGAGCAAAGATGCATTTATTATAAATTGCTACCAGTATGAATTTATAGGGACAACTGGCTGCCTGGCCATAGACCTAGCCAGCTTGACCCAAACTCCATCAGACCACGTCAGAAAAGGAATAAAAGAAGCAGATGCTACAGATGGGAAGAGAAGGAAAATGCTTCCTGAGAAGGCAAAGTTAATAAGCATGCTGCTGGAAGTCTGGCATGGCAACTCAGATTTTGGGGGAGATTTGCTGATTTGGACATAGGTTATTCCATTAATACTGGTAGGACACTTCTAAGTCTGATTATTCCCATGCCTAAGCTTGTCCTATCTAAGACAGGGCTTCTGGACACTAGGAAATTTTATAGCTTCAGGTTATACTGACCTAGCCAAAACTACTCATTTCTTCTCTCCCCGTTCCTCCCTCCCCTTCACTTCTTCCTTTCTTCTTTACCTTTTTAGTATGAAATTTATCAAACATACAAAAGTAGAGAAAATAATTTAATGAACTACCATATTGCTTTCACTCGACTCTTAACAATTATTAACATTTTGCTAATTTTGCTTCACTTATTTATATATATATAAATGTATTTATGTATATGACAGTCACATGGCACATAATGACATTTCTGTCAACAATGGACCTCATATAATACAATGTTGGTCCCATAAGATTATAACAGAGCTGAAAAACTCCTGTCGCCTGATGATACCATAGCCATCACAACATCGTAGTGCAATGCATTACTCATGTGTCCATGGTGATGTGGGTGTAAACAAACCGAGTGTGCTGCCAGTCTTCTAAAAGAATAACATACTCTGTTAGGTATACTGCATAATAATAAACAACTATGTTACTGGTTTGTGTATTTACTATACTTTAATCACTATTTTAAAGTGCATGCTTTCTACTTGTAAACAAAGTTTGATGTAAGACAGTATCCTGTATAACCCAGCAGCCTCATCCATCCCATGTTTATTTGCCTCTTGATTGGCTCATTTTTTCTTTTTTTTTTCTTTCTTTTCTTAAGATTTTATGTATTCTTTTTAGAGATAGGGGAAGGGAGAGCAGCAAAGAGGGAGAGATATATCAATGTATGATTGCCTTTTACCTGCCTCCAGCTATGGACCTGGTTGGAGACCTGGCTTGCAACCTGGTTATGTGCCCTGGCTGGCAATCGAACCAGTGACCTTTGGGTTTGCAGCCTGGCACCTTATCCACTGTGCCACCAGCCAGGGCCAATGGCCTCATTTTTTCTTGCATTTGATTAAATCTCATGTTGTTTTGTACAGTAGCATTCCGTACAGGCTTGTAGCCTAGGATCAGTAGGTTATAAACCATATAGTCTAGGTGTGTAGTGGGCTATACTGTCTAGTTTTTTGTGAATACATTCTATGGTATTTGCAGAAAGACAAAATCACCTAATGACACGTTTCTCAGTATGTATTCCTGTCATTAAGCCACACATGACTATTTATGTAAATTCGTGTGTGTGCGTCTGGATATTTTTTCCTGGAATATTTTATAAGTCCCACACTTGTCATTTCATGCATACAAAACATTAATTAGTATGCATTTCTAATAGATAATGGCTCCATTCATAACCACAGTGCCATTAAACCTTGCAAAATTAATAGTTACTTCTTAATAATACCTTTCGCCCTGGCTCATGGCACAATGGATAAGGAGCTGGCCTGCGAACCCAAAAGTCGCTGGTTTGATGCCCAGCCAGGGCACATAACCAGGTTGCAAGCCAGGTCTCCAGCCAGGTCCATAGCTGGAGGCAGGTGAAAGGCAACCATACATTGATGTCTCCCTCCCTCTCTGCCTCTCTCCCTTCCCCTCTCTCTAAAAATAATAAAATCTTTAAAAATAATAATATCTTTTACCCAGTTTATATCCCTATTTCCATAGTTGTTTCAAAATGTTCTTTTTAAAAAATTTAATCTTTATTGTATTTTTTTTTGCATTACCTTTTAGTCCTCTTATACCTTCCTTCCCCCAGCCATCACCACACTGTTGTCCATGTTCATGAGTCCTTTTTCCCTTTTGCCCAGTCCCTCACCCCTCAACCTCCCCCTGCTCCAACTAGCTGTCATCCTGTTCTCCACCTATGAGTCTGTCCCTGTTTTCCTTTGCAGCATTATTTACAGTCGCCAAGGTGTGGAAAAAGCCCAAATGGATTTCAGAAAATGTCCTTTTATAGTTTGGCTAACCAAAAGAAAAAAAACCCAGCTTTGGCTGGGTAGCTCAGTTGGTTAGAGTGTTGTCCCTGTATGCCAATGTTTCAGGTTCAATTCCCAGTCAAGGCATGTACAAGAAACCACCAATGAATGCATAAATAAATGGACAACAAGCTTATATCTCTCTCTCTCTCTCTAAAAATTAATAAATAAAAAAGTTAAATATATTTAAAAAGGATCCAATGTTTATACATTGTAATGGTTCTTAAATATTTTAAGTCTTTGAATTTTTTAAATCTCTTGTAATTTTTAAAAATAAAAACGGACAGTGTATGTGAGAATTCCAATTTATTCAGATCTTTATCTCTTGTTGTTATCTGACTTTGAGTCTAGCCATCCTACAGGGTATGAAGTGGTATCTCATGGTGGTTTTAATTTGCATTTCCCTCATGATGCTGAGCATCTTATGTGCTTATTGGCTATCTGCATGTTTTCTTTGGAGAAATATCAGTTCAAGTCCATTCTCATTTTTAATTGGGTTGTCTTTTTACTATCAAGTTAGAGAGAGGGGAAGGGACAAAGGGAAAGAGACATCAATGTATGGTTGCCTTTCACCTGCCTCCAGCTATGGACCTGGCTGGAGACCTGGCTTGCAACCTGGTATGTGCCCTGGCTGGGGAATCAAACCAGCGACCTTTGTGTATTCTTAATACTAAATCCTTATCACATATGTGAATTGCAAATATTCTCACCAGTTCTGTGAGTTGTCCATTTTCTTGATGGTGTCTTTTAAATCACAAGTTTTAAATTTTGATAAAATTTAATTCATTAATTTTTTGAATGCTTGTGTTTTGAGGGTTCTAGCTGAGAAAGTGTTGCATAATGCATGGCAATGCAAAATTTTACTGTTCTTATTCCCAAGGCTTTTATAGTTTTGGCTCTTACATATAGGTCAAATACCTAAATGAGTTAAATTTTGTATATGATGTGAATATTCAGTTGTCAGCATTATTTATTGAAAGATTTTTCCCCATTGAATGGCACTGGTATTCTTGTTAACAATCAATAGACTATAAATATATTCATTTATTTCTGGACTCTCAAATATTTTCTACTCATCTATATATCTGTTCTTATGCCACTACCATACTATCTTGACTACTGTAAAATTTTCAGAGTAAGCAAAAAATTTTAATTACTGTAAATTCAAACTCAGGAAGTATGAGTCTTCCAACTGCTTTTTTCAAGGATTGCTTCTGCTATTCTGTATTCCTTGCAATTCCATATGAATTTTAGGATCACCTGTCAATGTCTGAAAAACAGGTATTTGGAATTTTGGTAGGTATTACACTGAATCTGCATTAATTCTTCCAAACTATAAAAACAGGATGTAAATTTTTATTTTCTTTTACAATATCTTTTCCAATAATGTTTTATGGTTTTGAGTATACAAGTCTTGTATTTTTTTTGGTTAAATTTATTACTAAGTATTTTCATTTTGATGCTAATGTAAATGTTTTTATAATTTCACTTTAGATTGGTCATTGCTGGTATCCAGGAATTCAACTGATTTTTGTATATTGAGCGTATATTATATGACTTTGCTGAACTTAATAGCTCTAATTTTTTTAAAAGATATTTATTATTTTCAGAGAGAGGGAAAGGGAGGGAGGCAGAGAAGGAGAGAAACATCAATGTACAGTTGCCTTTCACCTGCCTCCAGCTAAGGACCTGGCTGGAGATCTGGCTGGAGACCTGGTTATGTGCCCTAGCTGGGAATCGAACCAGTGACCTTTGGGTTCACAGGCCGGTACCTATCCACTGAGCAACCAGCCGGGGCTAATTTTTTATTATTTAAGATATTCTATATATCAAATCATGTTATCTGCAAATATTATAGGTGGCTTTACTTCTTTCTTTACTACTTCTTTCTTTTTCTTGTTTATTGCCTTGGCTAAAACCTCCATTACAGTGGTAAGAAAAAGGAGCAAGAACAGACTTTGTTGTTTTGTTCCTAATCTTAAGGGGAAAGCATCCATTCTTTTACCATTAAATGATGTTAGCTGTGGGGTTTTCCTAGATGCTCTTTATCAGAATGAGCAAGTTCCCTTCTATTCTTAGTTTGTTGAATATTTTTATCATGAAGAAATGTTGGATTTTTTGTGAAATGCTTTTTCTGCATCTACTGAGATGGTCATTTATTGTCCTACTATGATATATTACAGTGTTTGGTTTTTATATGTTGAACCAACCTTGCATACATAGGTTAAACCCCACTTGGTCATAGTATGTAATCCTTTTTATTTGTGTCTGGTTTTGGTTTGCCAGTATGGTGAGGATTTTTGCTTTAACATCGTATTCCTTTGATAAGACAATTGCTCTCTCTCAGAATTTTGTTTTAATTTTGTTGTTGTATTACATTCATCCCCTTTTTTGCTCCCCTCTATCCCCCTCCCCACCCACCCATTCCCCCCAAAGTCAATCCCACCTGTTGTCCATGTTGCTCTCAGAATTTAGTACTTTACATCTGAAACTATGATGTTAAGTCATAACCTTAGAAACATCGTTTTCAAAACTAATAAGCATATGAAATAAGGAGATGCAAATTTTTGCCAATTTATTGCACACACCCTATATCTACAGTAAACAGTTAAAAGGGTACAAAAAATATATACAAAACTTGAACAGATATTTCACAAGAAAATTTAAAAATTTAAATGGATAATTAGCACATGAAAAAATGGTCAACATCATTAATCATTGGAAATACAAATTAAAACCACAAAGGGATACCATTTCCACTCACTAGAATAGCTAAAGAACAACAAAACAGATTTTAAAAAAAACAATACTATGACTAAAACTAAAGGTTAGTGAGAATGTGTAGCAACTGGTACTCTTATTTTATTTTATTGTTGTATTACATTCATCCCATTTTCCCCCGCTGCTCTCCCCTTCTCCACTCCCCCACCCCACCATAGTCAATCCCATATGTTGTCCATGTCCATGGATCATCCATGCTAGTTGCTTGACTAAACTGTTCCCCTTCCTTGCCTCCTTCTCCCCCTCCCCCTCCTCTCTCCTCCTACCCTTTGAGCACTGAAAATCTCTTCCTTATATTCAGGTCTCTGGCTCTCTTTTGCTTGTGTTTGTTTTGTTCACTAGTCTCTTGTATTGGGTGAAATCATACGGTATTTGTCTTTCACTGACTAGCTTATTTCACCTAGCATAACACTCTCCAGTTCCATCCATGTTGCTACAAAAGGTAGGAGTTCATTCTTTCTGCTATGTAGTATTCCATTGTGTAAATGTACCAAAGATTTTTGATCCATTCATCCACTGATGGGCACTTAGGCTGTTTCCAGCACTTGGCTATGGTAAATAGCGCTGCTATGAACATAGGGGTACATAGGTTCTTCTGAATTGGTGTTTCAGGGTTCTTCAGGTATAATCCTAGCAGTGGAATCGCTGAGTCAAAAGGCAGTTGTTCCATTTCTAGTTTCTTGAGGATATCCCATACTGTTTTCCATAGTGATTGCACTAGTCTGCATTCCCACCAACAATGCACCAGGGTTCCCTTTTCTCCTCATCCTCACCAGCACTTGTTTGTTGATTTGTTGATGATGGCCATTATGACAGGTAAAAGCTGGTATCTCATTGTGGTTTTAATTAGCATCTCTGTGATGGCTAGTGATGTTGAGCATTCTTTCATAGGCCTTTGGTCCCTTTGTATGTCCTGCTCAGAGAGATGTCTTTTCAGGTCCTTTGCCCATTTTTTTTTTTTTTTTTAAGATTTTATTCATTATTTCCAAAGAGAAGGGCAGGGAGGGAGGAAGAAAGAGAGAAACGTATGGTTGTCTTTCAACTGCTACAGACCTGGCTGGAGACCTGGCTTGCAACCTGGTTATGTGCCCTGGCTGAGAATTGAACCAGCAACCTTTGGGTTCTCAGGCTGGCGCCTATCCACTGAGCCACCAGCCACAGCCTCTTTGCCCGTTTTTTAATTGGGCTGTCTGTCTCCCTGGTGTTGAGTCACATAAGTTCTTTATATATTCTGGATATCAAACCCTTGTCTGAGCATCTGAACATCTGGATATCAAACCCTTGTCTGAGCATCTGAGCATCTGAACATCTGAAAATATGTTTTCCCATACAGTTGGTTCCCCTTTAATTTTGCTGATGTTTTCTTTAGCTGAACAGAAACTTTTCAATTTGATATAGTCCCATTTGTTTATTTGTTCCTTTATTTCCTTTGCCCTTGAAGAAGTATCAATGAAAATATTTCTGCATAGAATATCTGAAATTTTACTTCCTATGTTTTCCTCTAGGACTTTTATGGTGTCACGGCTTATGTTTAAGTCGACCTTGAGTTTATTCTGGTATATGGTGTAAGTTGGTGGTCTGTTTTTTGTGTGTGTGTTTTTTTTTTTTTTTTTTTTTGCATATCCCTGTCCAGTCCTTCCAACACCACTTGTTGAAGAGGCTATTTTCACTCCATTTTAGGTTCCTTCCCCCAATGTCTAATATTAATTGACCATAGAGTCCTAGGTTTATTTCTGAGCTCTGTGTTCTGTTCCATTGATCTGTATATGTCTGTTCTTATGCCAGTATCAGACTGTTTTGATTTCAGTAGTTTTATAGTATAGTTTGATATCCAGTATGTGATTCCTTCTGCCTTGTTCTTCTTTCTCAAGATTGCTGTGGCTATTCATGGTTGTTTTTGGCTCCATATAAATTTTTGAAGTATTCTTTTAATATCTGTGAAATATGTCATTAATATTTTAATTGGGATTGTATTGAACCCATAGATGGCTTTGGATGGTATGGACATTTTAATGATGTTAATTCTTCCCATCCATGAACATGGTATATACTTATATTTATTTGTATCTTTCTTAATTTCTTTCTTCAGTGTTCTGTAGTTTTCTGAGTACTCTCATTTATTGATGGGAATTTAAAATGATACCAACATTTCAGAGAATGGTTTAGCTTCTTTTTTTTGTTTGTTTGTTTGTTTGTTTTAATATAATATGAAAGATTGTATTTATTTCCAGAGAGAGAGGAAGGGAGAGAGGCAGAAAGGGAGAGAAACATCAATGTATGGTTGCCTTTCACCTGTCTCCAGCTACAGACCTGGCTGGAGACCTCGCTTGCAACCTGGTTATATGCCCTGGCTGGGGAATCGAACCAGTGACCCTTGGGTTCCCAGGCTGGGACCTTATCTATCCACTGTGCTACCAGCCAGGGCTAGCTTTTTTTTTTTTAATATAGAAAATAAATCTATCCATCTGCAGTTTTGTTCCTGGTTTCCCAAAGAAAGTATTATGTGCACAAAGCAACATGTACAGAAATGTTCTTAGTAATTTAATTTTTAATACGTGAACTTATAATAAGTGAACTTAATTTTTAATAAGTGAAGAAATTCCAAACTGTAAACACCCCAACTGTTTTTCAACCAAAGAACAGGAAAACTAGTTTTGGCATATTTATATAGAGGAGTACTACTCAGCGATTAAACACACACACACACATTACTACCACATAGAGGATCTCAAAAACATGATAAACAAAAGAAGCCAAACTGAAAAATGAGGTGTACTTAATTTTTATAACGTTCAAGAATAGACGAAACTTTCCGGTTATGGGAGTTAGAAAGTAGTTGCGTCTAAACTGGAGGGTGGAATACAAGGGATCTTTCTAGGATGATTGAAATGTGCTTTATCTTGGGTGGTAGTGGTAGGTAGTTGCACCAGTGTATACAATTGTAATAACTTTTCAAACTGAACACGTAAGATCTGTGCATTTTATTGTATGTAAATTATATTTCAATAAACAAAAATGTGTTTGACATGGAATTCACTTTATATTCTGAAAAATAGGAGGATATATGAAGGAATGCTAGGAAACAGCCATGTTAAGATTTCATTAAAAACTTCTTCAGGCTCTGGCTGATGTGGCTTAGTGGATTAGCACTGGCCTGCGAACCCAAAGGTCGCTGGTTTGATTCCCCAGTCAGGGCACATAACCAGGTTGCAAGCCAGGTCTCCACGCCTGGTCCTTAGCTGGAGGCAGGTGAAAGGCAACCATACATTGATGCTTCTCTCCCTTTCTTTCTCCCTCCCTGCCCTTCTCTGTGAAAATAATAAATAAAATCTTTTTTTTTCAATTGAGCCAAGGCTCAATAAATAAAATCTTAAAAAAAAAACTTCAGTATTACAGTGGGAGAGAGTAACAGAGTAGTAATATCTTTAATATTAAATTAATATTTTATTATCTTAAAATTATGTAGCAGTAATGAACACAAATAGAAATAGTAATATGTGAACTTTTTAGCAAGACTTAAAATTTTTTTCTATTAAATTTTTCTATCAAAGTAAAATATATATTGTGACATTCACAGATCTTTAGTGTACAGTTCCATGTGAGTTTTAACAGATGTGTACCTCTATGAATCAAACACCCAGTGAAGCAATAGAACATTTCCATCTTTCCTTGTTATCCCAGTAAGATCACTGAGGTACGTGCAGGATGCTTTTATTCTCCATAACTACCTCTAAAATAGTAAATAAAGTAATAAAATAGGACCCTGGCTGGTGGCTTGGTGGATAGGCACCAGCCTGCGAACCCAAAGGCTGGGGTTCAATTCCCAGCCAGGGCATATGGCCAGGTTGCAGGCTAGGTCTCCAGCCAGGTCTGTGGCTGGGGGCAGGTGAAGGGCAACCATGCACTGATGTTTCTCTCCCTCTCTGACTCCCTTCCCCTCTTTCTGGAAATAATAAAATCTTTAATAATAATAATAATAATAAAATAGGAACAAAACCACAATGTTACTAGAACCATTAAAGATAGTAATTGTGGCAGCTGATCAGAAATTAGTCGATATCTAGGACTCTTCCTAGGAACTCCAGGCCCAAATTGTGAAAAGTTTTTGAGACAATATTTTGAGCTAATATTTAAAGTTTTCCTTTTTTCTTTTCATTAATTTATTGTTGTTATATTACAGTTGTTTCATTTTCCCCCCTAAAGTTTTCTAATGTAAATTCCATTGTAAGTGCTAGTCATGCATAATAATATTTTAGGTGAGATACCCTAATTAAACAAGTGAAAGTTTATAAAGAATTATCTTTTTTTAGCTGCCCTAACTTTCCTTTTGTTTCTGGTTGTCCAAAAACCTGTAGTACCTGTGTCTTAAATATTTCAGTGCTAGCATAGGCTAGCAGTTCACAGGAGTAGCAGATCCTTAATATCCCATAAATCATATTGAAAGAACCCTTAGTTAGTACTTTCAAGACTATTTATAGTAGGTAAAAATCAATAAAATTCAGGGTTTTTTTTTTTTTTGGTTTTTTTTTGGTAGAATATGCTTTAAACAAGGTGATGAAGCAAGCTACAGTATGAGAAAGATATTGAAAGAGAACATCATATATATTATTATGGAGAGAAAATTCATTTGTATCTCTCTCTTCACACACACACCACCCCCCTTAGCTCTCTCTCTTCTCTTTCAAATAAATCAATGTCCAAACCTTAGTTTTATGAATGTACAAGGTTTGACCTTCTTACAAAAAATATAGTGGCATTGGGCTAGTCATAGAATATTTTTTAACAGTGGTGGTAAATATCTCTAAGGAAACAGTACATATTACAAGCAGTTGTAAATTATTCAAGAAGTAGTTGTGACTTACCTGATTTCTATTTTCTTTTTCTAAAGGATCTAGTCAGAAGCACTCATCATTGCTGAATGGAAAGAATGTCAGACTCCTTAATTAGTAGCTCAATCTTCTCTCAAACCTGTCTTTTTAAATAATTTTGTATTTTTTTATTACAGTTGATATACAATATATTAGGTTCAGGTATACAGCTCAGTTAATTATACATTTATATTAACTTTCAAAGTGAACAGCCCAACAAATTTAGTACCCATCTGTCACTATACATAGTTACTACAATATTATTGACTATATTCCTATGCCATACTTTACCTCCCCATGAATATTCTGTTAACTACCAACTTGTGTTTCCTTAATCGCTTCACCTTTATCACCCATCCTCCAAACCCCCTGCCACCTGGCAACCATCAAAATGTTCTCTGGATCTGTGATTCTGTTTCTGGTCTGCTTATTTGTGTATTTTAGTTTTTAGATTCCATATAGAAGTGAAATCCTTTGGTATTTATCTTTTATTTACTAACGCCTTCTAGGTCTATCCATGTTGTTGCAGATGGTAAGATTATATTCTTTTTTTAATGCCTGAGTCATTTTCCATTGTATATGTGCACCACTTCTTTATGCATGTATCTATTGATGAATACTTAGGCTGCTTCCATATCTTGGCCGTTGTAAATAATGTAGTAAACATATAGATGCATGTCTCTTTCTGATTTAATGTTTTGAGTTTCTTCACATAAATACCCAGAAGTAGAATTGCTGGGTTCTTCTTCGTGTTGGTATAGCCTTTGTTTTTTTGTTTTTGTTTTTGTTTTTGTTTTTAATTTTATTGTTGTTGCATTACATCCATCCCCTTTTTGCTCCCCTCTGCACCCCTCCCAAGCCACCTAACCTTTGTTTTGAAGTCTAATTTGTCTGGTATAAGTATTCCTGCCCTAGCTTTTTTATTTGTTTGTTTCCATTTTCATGAAATATCTTTTGTATCCCTTTATTTTCAGTCTGTGTGTGTCTCTTCATTGGAAGTGAGTCTCTTGTAGACAGCATATGGAAGGGTTTGTTATCCATGCAGGCATCTTATGTCTTTAGATTGGAGCATTTAATACATTTGCATTTAAAGTCATTGTTGATAGATAATGTATTTATTGCAATTTTATTATTCATATTTTTATCTTTTTCTTAAGGCTGTTTACCATGTATATTATAATACTGGTTTGGTGGTAGTGAACTCTGTTTGCTTTTTGTTGTCTGGGAAGCTCTTTAAAAACAACAAAAAAATGTTATTTATTTATTTTTAGAGAAAGTGGGAAGGAGGGAAAAAGAAGAAAAGAAACATAAACATGCAGTTGACTCTTGCATGCTCCCAACTGGGGACCTGGCCCACAACCCAGGCATGTGCCATGTGCCGGGAATCAAACCAGCATCCCTGTGGTTTGTAGTCCAGCACTCAGTCTACTGAGCCACGCCAGCCAGCGCCAGGAAGCTCTCTATCTGTCCTTCCATTCTAAATGATAGCTTGGCTTAGTAAAGTAATCTTGATTGTAGGGCAAAGTTTCTTTTGAGGAATCAGCTGACAGTTTTTTTCTTTTCAAATTAACTTTTATTAAGAATTATATTGCTTGGAAAGGTATTAAATTGAAAATTTAAGTTTTTTGGATAACATAATTTATATTAACACTTGAATATGCAGAAATAGTGTCTGCACTTAATATAAAAACTTATATACTAGGATGACATTATGGTTTTTTGTTCGAGGGGTTTTTTTCCTTTTATGTCTTTTTTTAAATTATATTTTAATGTTTATGCTATTATAGTTGTCCACACGTCTTCTTTTGTCCACCCCCACTCAGACCCTCCCCACACTGTTCACCTTGGTTTATCTAGTTCACCCTCTCACCTTGCCTCCAACAGCTGTCAATCAATTCCATGTATCTGTGCCTCTGTTTTACTCTTTAGTTTATTTGTTCATTAGATTCCACATATTAATGAGATCATATGGTATCTGTCTTGCACTGACTGGCTTAAGAAATCAATTCACAGTCTTATGGGAGCTTCCTTTTAAGTCAATACTGCTTTTCTCTTGCTGCTTTTAGGACTCTCTCTTTGCCTTTAACCCTTGGCATTTTAACTCTTATGTGTCTTGGTGTGGTCCTCTTTAGGGTCATCCTGTTAGGGACTCCATATTTCCTGGACTTGTATGTCTATATTCTTTACCAGTTTCAAAGAGTTTTCTGCCTTTACTTTTTCACATGTTTTCAGTTCCTCCGTTTCTCTCTACTTTTTTCTGGCTCCCCCTTAATGCAATGTTGGTACACTTGAAGTTGTCCCAGAGGCTCCTTACACTATCCTCATTTTTAAAATTCTTTTTGCTGTTCTGATTGTTTTCTGCTTTCTTATCTTACAGATTTCTAATTTGATCCTCTGCTTCATCTCTCCTTTGTTGATTCCCTGTAATGTATTCTTCCATTGAGTTAATGTATTCCTCATTTCTGACTGGGTCTTTAAAAATGTTTTCTCATTCTCTTTGTATGTTTATTATCTCCTTGTTGATATTCTGACCAAGTTCATCTACTCCTCTCCTGAGTTCATTGAGCATCCTTATGATCGGTGTTTTGAATTCTACATTGGTAGATTGCTTGTCTCCATTTTGTTTAGTTCTCTTTCTAGAGTTTTATCATATTTCATTTGCAGCATGCTTCTTTGTCTCCTCATTTTGGCAGTCTTTCTGTGTTGGCTTCTATGTATTAGGTAGAGCAGCCAGGTTTCCTCGTCTCAGCAGAGTGGTCTAACGTAGTAGATATTCTGTAGAGCCCAGTGGCACGGGCTCTCCAGTCATCCAAGCTGGGCATTCCAAGCACACACCCTCTGTAGGCTGCATTCACCTTCCTGTTGTAGTGGAGCCTTAATTGCTGTGGGCAAAGGGAGAGAGTTACCCACAGGCCAATTGGCTGGCCATGACCTCTGTGGAGGATCTGATTTGCAGGGACCAATTCTGTGGAGCAGGACTCACTTCAGTGAGGCTCTGGTGCCCCCCTTTTTGTTTAATTAAGAGTTTATTTGAGCCAAACGGACGACATAAGCCATGGAACAAGATCTCAAATGTTCCTGAGAATAACAGGTTTGCTGCTGCTTTTATGCATTTAAAATTAAGGAGTGGATGTAAGAAAGATTGGGACAGTAAGGCAGGAATTGGATTATAGGATAATTAACAAAGTTAAGTGTTCTTTTGAGGGTTACTACCTTACTTCTGGTATTTCAAATGTGTGTTAACCTAGATGCACGGGAACAATGGGCTGGACTGCTTTGAAGCCGTTCACTAAAAATGTTTCAGTCCTGGGGTGTGACCACCACCGTGACCTGCCCCATTAGAAATTTATGATCAGATCACCCTGTGAGGTTACTTTTTATAGAGCCCTGTTATTCCTCCACAGTTCCATCTCTAGGACATAATCAATCCAAAGAATGCATTGATGACCAACTGTTTGGTCAGGTGATGTGTGGCCTCACAGCACTAAGAAGGCTCATTGCTAAGAAGTCTCAGTATTAATGTGGTCTTATCGACCCCTGGGGATGGAATCTGAGTTGAGGCAGAATTTTTTCTAAAAAAGGGAAGGTAAATGGAAGGCAATCAGATATGGCGTTCATTATGAAAATACATTCTGGATCCTTTCTATCCTATGAACCAGCATGATCCTAGCTTTACCTTCTCATCTTTCTGTATTTGGTATTTTATATAATATTCACATGAACTATGAAAAGAGTGTTAATATACCTCATGCATCTTTAGAATCATAAACAGTTGGACTGTATGGAAAATCCCAAAGAAAAAGTATAACTGTTATGACTAATATCATCAGCAGACAGGTAAAGACAGAATGTAGTCTGAGTTCAATATCACTCTGTAGGTATACAGGTCATGTCAGTGCCTTGGGATAACCATCTCCCTTTGGTGTCTATGGTTTGTCATCCTCAAGGAGTCTTTGACAGGAATAGATGCTCATTCATGGTTGGGCACCTGTAAAGATTCTTTCCAATAACGTTGGAGTGTGTCTTCTAACTGATGTCCTTTCCAATAAACAACAGCGCCAGGTTGCATCTTTAAAGTCTTTGTCTTCTGGGAGCTCACCAAATTCACTCGGTGTGAGGCAAGGAGCTCGTGGGGCACAGTGGGGCCTTGCTTATACTTAGCACCAGGTCCAGGGCCATGGGGTGGTCCTAGGCTTCTTTGGATTCCTGCCAACTACCAAGTAAATTGACACCAAGCCTATGGAGAACTTTTATAGTTTATTTGAGCCAAACTGATGACACATGCCAGGGAACTAGATCTCAAATGCTCCCTGAGTCTGCCCCTTGAGTGTGTCACTTGTGGAGGTGGTCATGTGGTGCTTGGGTGTGGTCTGAAGCTGCACACAAGGGTGCCCTGGCTCTGGGGCCTCCCAGGAGGTGCAGGCCAAGTCAGTCACTGTATGCCCTGCCAGCGGCCACCCAGCATGAGCTGCAGAGTGATCTGCAGGTGGCTGCTCCTTATGCTGAGATTGGAAGTGACCGGGAGAGGCCAAGCTGTGAACCAAAACCAGCTGCTGCCGGTGCCAGGTGTGGGGCCACTTAGCAGGAGGTACAAGGCTCCCTGAGGCCAGGTGCTGTTTGAGAGATTTTAGGAAAATCCACAGCACAAGCCAATACAAGTAGTTTGCATGGAAAAGCCACAGGAAACAGTTTGGCAAACCTCAGTCTTCTTAATTCTCTCGGTTGTGACCCACTGATCATGAGACCCAGTACTTCAGTGTTTGGGGATAGTAGAGTGGAAATTCTCAGATCAATTCCTAGTATTGCTTTTAACCATCTTTAAGGTTTAAAAATTAGAGGATCTTGATATAACTTTCAGGAGGGGAAGAAACTTAGAGAAGTAAGATTATTATGCCTTTGTGTTTATCAGTAGGCAGATATATAAAAATTCTTTATTTACTAAAGAATATTTAATGGGAAAGTATGTATTATTCTGTGTATAATAATTGTAGACAGTCATTTTTTCCCTTTTAACCAACACAGATGACCAAAAAAGCAAAAGCAAAAGAGACTCCTTAGTATTTTTAAGGTAAGGGAAAATATATACACATACACACACAAAGACTTATTTTATGAAAGCTAGAAAATTGTTTTCAAGGAGAAATGTATGATCTACAGTTACAATGTTTAGATATTTGGCAATTGGAAAAAATAATTTTTTGGTGAAAATAGGAAAACAGATCGACATAAATGTACATTAGGGTAGTGACTTTCATTTCTTGTACATACACAGTGAAATAGTTCTGGGCAATAAATTCTTGAAAAACTAGAGTAGGATTGGATAAATGTCATAGTTTATGACTGAATACATATAAACAGGTGGAAACTCAAGATGAAGAGGTAATAATAACCACCTGATAAAGAGACTTAAAACTCTTTCACCCTACAAAAAAAGATTGTGCTGAAGTTATAACTTGATATTATAGTTTGATCTTTTAAAAATATATTGGTTACATTTGTGGCTACTGTGGGTATATAAAATAAAGAACGGAATGCTCTTGTTCCCTCTGTACAAAGAAGTATTTATCTTTTAAAATCTTAACTGTAAAAAAATTAATGCTATGGATTCAGGAACTAATTACAAGATTATTAAAAAATGTACACAGTCACTGTTTCTGCCATGGTGTGTTAAAAATAAAGGATAGTTGATAATGGAGAATGAATTAGATAACTATTTCAAGACAGCTGCCAAGCTAAAGTTCAGTTCTACAATGTGATCAACATACTAGTCTTCAGGCCTTTCCTTTATCCCCTAAACACCCTATGATGTCTGCTTTATGTCCAGATTTCAGGTTTTTCATACTGTTTACTTTCACTTATCTAATCCTCACCCTTCCCCCTCACAAGAATCATTTTGTGAAGTTACTGCAGCTCACTTGGATTTTTCTCTCTCTCTCAATTTCTTCAGCACACTTACTACCTTAAGACTTCTTTTCTGCTGTGCCTGAGGCCAGAACAATTTGTTCTATTTATCTGTATGCATTAGTTAGCAAGTGCTGTGTAATAAGTAGTCATTTGCTGACTAAAAGTAGAATTTGCTAACTCCAATAGGAAATATGCACAAGGTCTGTGAGAACACAGGAGGAAGCAGCAGAGATATTTGTGAAAGAGAGGCCAAATTCTCAAATCCCAGACTCAGTTGTTTGCACATTATTTTGGTTGTCAGTAAGGCAAGAAACTGGCAGAACAACTGTTTAGGTTTAGGACAGTAGTTGATCCTTCCTAGAATTTCCTTGGGGGATTTAGTAAGAGATCTTCTGAGAGTTCCCCTGGCCTAGCCCCATAACTAAACTTCAACTTCAGCTGACAGCTAAAGTCAGGATACAATTTGGGAGAGCCAGCCATCTCTAATTAAGCTTGGAAGTCCTATCACAGAAGGTAGTAACTCCTTAATGTTAAAATTTTTAAATATCAAATTGAGATGCCTTAAAATATATACATAAGGAGACCTAAAATATATACCTCTCTTGAAAAAATAGTGTGCATTTTGAAGATGATAATTGAGTATATTTAAGTCCAAAAGAAAGACCAAGAGAGAGTGTTGGTTGAATTTTGTGAGGTTTCAAAGGTATTTTCAAAAATCTATAACTAAACATAGAATTTCTGTCCCAAATTCATGCTTATTTCCAGTCATTTGATCCTTCAAAAATCACAAGGAAGAAAAGTACTACGGATTATTCTCCAACAACTGGAACTTGTCGAATGAGCCCATTTGCTTCTCCCACAAGCTCTAAAGGACAGGAGCACAAAAATGGACCATCAAATGGTTAGTTAAACATTCTTTTCCACTTACTATAATATTTTTCTAGTCATTCGCTAAATCAGAATTTTGACTTAATAATATATGGATATTGCTGCAGCTGATTTTTCTCTTCTTTCTTAAAGAATTTAACAGAAAAGGCTAGAATATAGATATTACTTTGGACATAAATGTAAACTTTCTAGGTACTTATTTTAAAATGCTACTGCAGACTTTGTTCCCTTACTATGCAATCCATTAAATAGGAATTATGGCCTGACTGCCTTCAGCTACTATCAATTATAATGGTTACAGATCTGCCTCTTAACAAGCTATCCATCATGTGCATAAATTAAAGGGCACATAATTCAGGTACCATTGCACTATAAAGCTTAAGAATGATACTCCTAAATGTTATTTTTATACATGTTGTCCATTTAGTTTTATCCACACTTTGTGTACCTTTATATAGCTGCTTTTATTATATTCCATTCCCTTCTTTTCCTTTACTATTTTAAATGCATTTTCAAAAATTTTGTAGAATTTTCTGTAAGAGAATAGTCTAATGTAATATGAAATTTATTTTAAAATATTGTTAGTTTAAATTTGACCATATATATTTCTTCTCTGGTAGTTTATTGTTAAAATGTTTATTTAAAAGACCGGGAAATCTAGACTTCATTTGTTTAATTTTTAATATTGGAATAGGTTATGAATCAGTGACATGTCAGGTTTCTATAATATAAAATTTTAAGTAGGCTTAAATTTAATAAAATATATTTTAGATATGATTAGCCTAATTCATATTTTATTGTTTCACATTTATTCAGTGCTAAGCATATACTAGAAGCTATACAGAAACAAAGAAGTCTCCTTATCTTACCTAATTTGTCGTAATGAAGCCCATAATGAGATCTTAAACTTTTGAGTGACTTTTATTTTACTTTAATCAAATGCTTATTATCTTGAAGCTATCACTAGTAGGTTTGCTTTCACAAAAATGTATGAGGATGTATACATTTTCTTCAGGTTCTGTAGTTTTTTATATACTTGATATATCATGTTCGAAATGAAAAATTAGTGCCTTAGAGATGGTACATTTCAATACTGAAATGTGAATAGATTTTAAGTGGGTATGTACTCAATTTCCATATTGAAATTAAATGTGGACTTAAGGGAACATTCCTTTGCCCATAAAAAGATTGGTCACATGATTCCAGTTGACATTTAAGTGGATAATTATCACAGATTATAGCACTAAGTAAGCTCTTTTTTAAAAAGTCATATAGCAGGGGTTCCAGGGGAGATGGTAATATTCCATTTCTTAACCTATACTGTGGTTATACTGGTTCACTCTATAATTTTTTATTAAACCGTATTAATGTGTTTTATATACTCTGGTATACATATATATATCTCACAGAAGTCTCAAAGTAGAAGAATTCTGTCTAGGCTCTTATATCAGATTATGTCATCTTACACATGTTTTAGAAATAAAAAAGCCCAACTCTTATGAAGTAATTTAAGTTCCAAATGAAGTCATAACTTCTATTAACAATACTCTTTTTAAATATTGTACAAAACATAAGGTATGATTTAAATAAGCACTTCTACCTAACATTTTCAAGGACATTTGAGGTACTACTCACTTCCCATCACACTTGGGATATAATTCAAAACCTCATCATGACTTTTAAGGCCATATATTATCTAACACCTGAAATTATTACCTGCCTCATTTTCTACTACGTTACACTACTTAAGCCATTCTTTCCTGCTATTCTTTAATCATGCTGAGCCCCTTCCCACTGCAAGAGCATTGTACTTGCAGTTGCCTCAGGCTGGAATACCCTTCCTCTAGGTATTTATATGTACATTCTATCTATGTACACTTGAACCATGTGGTATATAGACAGCTGACCATATTACATTTAATATTTGTAGCTATAACAGGAAAAAAATCTGACTATAGGTTTTCCCTTTACTTAAACTCTGCATGGACCATAAATATAAATGGAGTGACTGACTGATTTAACCTCATTCATTTAAGGTTTTATATATATATATATATATATATATATACATATTTTATGTATATATATAAAATATACATATTTTATATATATACATAAATATATATATTTAATATATATTATATTAATATATATAATGATATATATTATTTAAGATATATAGAGTATATTTTTACTCTCCTTTACTCCCAAAAATGTATCAGACTTATTTTTTCATAATTAAGGTAAAAGGATAAACAACAAATTTGCATAGTAAAAATGAGTACTTGTAAATTAGACAGTAGATCTATAGAAATCACCCAGACTGCAGCGATTGTAACAGCATAGAGTTATAAACAATACGATTAAAACAATGAAAAATGGTAGAAGAAAAAGCTCCAACCTATGTCAAATAGGAATTCTACAAGAAGTAAGTAGAGAGAATGGGGCACAGGCAGTACTCTGAGATAGATGGACTATCAGTTTTTCATAATTAAAGACAGGAATTTCCAGATTAGAATAGCATGCTAATCTGAGCAGGATGAATTGAAACAATTCCACACCTAATCATATCATTCTAAAGTTTAGCATGTTAAAGACAAAGAAAAAAATTTTAAAGCAGCCAGAGAAAAGATAAATTACCTACAAGAGAAGGACACATGGGTACTACTAGATTTCTCTCATCATTACCAATTTACTATCAAAACAGGAAATGGAATAATAATACCAACTAGAAATTAGAGCTGAATTTTTAATTCAGGAAGTAAAGATGAAATAAAGATATATTCAGGTAAAGTCTTAAGAATTTTCCATTCACAGGTACGGGGCTACCAAAAAATGTACTTCTATGAGAAGTACACCAAGCCTCAAGTAAAGGAATGAAATGTAAGGTGCAATGGTGAAAAATTAATTAGCAACAAATTGGTAAATCTAATTATATATTTAATGACAAAAATATGACTATAAACTTGCTGACTAGAAAGCAAAAGGCACAAATATTGGGACGGGTCGGGGGGTACGGAGTAAAAACAAATAATAGACCACAATAGCGTAAAAGACATATGAGGAAACTGAAAGGAGTTAGTGATATAAGGTCCTTGTAATTTTTAAGGAGAAGGTGGAAAATCTAAATTTACCCTTTTTAATTGTGTTTTAATTGTGTTTTATTTGCTTCCTGGTGAAATGGAGAAAATAATAATAACTGCCACAGGCTTGTTCTGAAAATAAAATGAATTAATACAAAAAAATGCATGTAGAATAATGCCTAGCATATAAAAAGTTTCAATACATATTTTAGCTATTTTTATTTTTAAAGTGATTTTTATATTTTTTTATTTATTATTTTTAGAGAGAAGGGAAGGCAGGGAGAGAAACCTCATTGTATGGTTGCCTTTCACCTGCCTCCAGTTAGGGACCTGGCTAGAGACCTGGTTTGCAACCTGGTTATGTGCCCTGACAGGGAATTGAACCAGTGACCCTTGGGTTCCCAGGCTGGTGTCAGTCCATTGAGCCACACCAGCCAGGGCTAGCAATTTTTTTTTTTTTGAGCTTTAAATTTCTGAACAGGTTTTTATTACACAGAGGGGATAGGGCTCAGTCCTTCTTGGCTGCTGCCTTCCTCATGGCTGCAAGGACATTGCTCAGCTCCTCTCTCTTCCTCTTGGCACGGATGTGTGTCCCACCCTTTTCTTGATGAGTTTCAGGGCCCTCTTGTCCTTAGAGACCTTGAGCAGCTCCATAGCCCGCCGTTCATAGGGGGCAAAGCCACATACCTCTCTGATCATGTCCTGCACGAACTTGGTGTGTTTGGTGAGGCGCCCACGGTGGCGGCTGTGCCTCGGTTTGCTCACGTTCTTTGTCACCTTGTGGCCCTTGTTGAGGCCCACGGCCATTGGGTAGCAGAGAGCCATGGCTGCTGCTCTTCAATGGCTGCCGCGGCGGAAGCTATTTTTATTAATAATATTATTTTGCTCTGGCATAGTGGATAAGGCACCAGCCTGCAAACCCAAAGGTTGCTTGTTCAATTCCCAGCCAGGGCACATAACCAGGTTGCAAGCCAGGTGTCCAGCCAGGTCCGTAGCTGGAGGCAGGTGAAAAGGCAACCGTACATTGATGTCTCTCTCCCTCTCTGCCTCTCTCCCTTGCCCCCTCTCTCAAAACGATAAATAAAAATCTTTTTAAAAAACACAATATTACTTAGACTTTAAACATAGGACAATTAAATATAATGGATGCAAAAAGAAAGCAAAACAGATTAAAATAAAACTAATAGTTGGTATATAAGAATATTAATATTGATATTGACCAAAACAGACTATAAGGCAAAAAGGCTTCATTGAAGATAATAGGAATCTTGACATAATTAGAGAAAGAAAAATTCAGTACCAGAAAATGAATCCTGAAACCTCTGTGCATGTAAAACAAAAACAGGCAAAACATGACAAAATGGGGCAGTCTTACAAGAAGGGATTCACCAATCCCTAACCAAATAGGAAGTTTTAAACTACCTCTTTCAAAAATTGACAGAATGGGTAAAATGTCAGGAAGGATATAGACCACTGGAGCACGACTAGCAAGCTCGATCTAATGAACTTTGGTCAAACAAGTGTATTACCCACATATCATAAAACACACATTGAACTCTTACAAAAATTAACCAGTTTTAAGTACCAAGTAAGTCTCATCTCATACTAAAAATTGCCGTTAAACAGATCACATTCTCTGATGAAAATTGAATGCAATTAGGAATCAATAATAAAATGGCTACCCTCTAGAAATTTTGGCCCATGGGTCTGTAAACCAAGAAACTTCTAAATAATTTATCAGAAAAATTATAATGGGAAGTATAAAATATTTAGACATTGATAATGAAAACATCTCAGCACTTAAAGGGAAAATCTATACCTGAATACTTCATTATATCAAAACAGTTTTTATACTTATAATCCATATATTTAAAAAGGAAGAAATAATGAAACTAATAAGCCAGTCATTCAACTCAGAAAAATACATAGAACAAACCTGAAAAAGTAGAGGAGAAATAATAAAAGATAAAAATGGAAATTATTAAATAGAAAACAAAGCAATGAAATTAAAAGCAGTTTCTTTGAAAAGTCTGATCAAATAATAGGCCTCTGGCAAGACTGATTTTTATTTTAAACAGAAGAAGGAATAGATGATATGTATTTCAAAAGAACTGATAAACTCTTTTCAGTTTTAATATATGATGAGCAATTTGAGATATGTGAGCCAAATCCTTCTTAATATGGCCCACAATCTAATTTGGATGAAAGACTTTAAAACTTGCTCTGTTGCTGCTTCTTAAATGTTTTCATAGGTAAAAAGCAGTTCCATTTTTTTCACTGATCCCTTTCTATTCAATTACAGATGATATTTTAATAATATTATATTTTTTTCCCAAAAGACTAAGTAAAGGTATTTTGAATTTAAAAAGTACCATTAACATTGCTATTTTTTATGAATTGTTCCTCCAAAGAAGGTCTTCATCCTCCACACTGTTGACTAATATCAATTTGGTTAATTAAGAGAGTAACAGGATTCAATTTGCCTGTTAGCATGCAAGCTCCAACTCGATCTGGCAATAACTGTTTTAGAAAAAAGTTACTAACTAGTATTTGATACCTTACACAAATCATTTGAATCTGTTTGGTTTAATCAAGATTTTCCCAAATCACAACTTTTGGTTTGGGACCAAATACCTGAGATGTGTGTCAACTACAAAATTATGTATATCTAGAAGCAGCATGATACTAGCCAAAAACCTGTTTGAACTTTAGATTAATCTATTAAATAAGCATAGCATCATGGTTAAGAGCACAGTCTTTACAGCCAGGGGGCTGGGTTTAGATCCTGACTCTGCCACCTACTAGCTTCAGGGCCACCTTGGGTAAATTATGTATGTGGCCATTCCATGCCTGTTACTTCCTCATCTGTAAATGAGAATTAGAGTGACTACCTCAGACTTGTACAGATTAATTAGTTAATATATGTGGCATTTTAAAAAACAGTGCCTTACTCTGGTTGGTGGCTCAGTGGAAAGGAGCCAGCCTGCAAACCCAAAGGGCACTGATTCGATTCCCAGCCAGGGCACATAACCAGGTTGCAAGCCAGGTCTCCAGCCAGGTCTGTAGCTGAAGGCAGGTGAAAGGCAACCATACATTGACGTCTCTTTCCCTCTGCCTCTCTCCCTCCCCCTCTTTCTAAAAATAATAAATAAAATCTTTAAAAAAAAAAAAAAAAAACAATGCCTGGCCCTCAAACTACTATATAAATATTATTACAATCATATATGGTTATACCTTTAAATGTTACGAATTGCTGAAAGTGATCTTCATGAATTAGTGAAAGGGCTTCCTAGAGCCTTACTAGTAAATCCAAATACAGTTTTGAGTATAGTCCAGATTTAGTGATGGCATGTATTACCATTGTTGTGCAAAATCGCATCTAAGGAGAGTCACGTATACACTGCTTATTATATATACCCTAGCAAGAAAAGGACCATAAAGATCACAGCCTTTTAGCATGTGTTCATTGCTAACAGAATGGAATGAAATAAAAGAAAGTAATTATTAAGTAACTGGAAGACTTTCAAAGACATATTAGCATCTACTAACGGTCTTTGATAACTAATCCAAGTGTTATTATTTTTTAAGATTTTATTTATTATTTTCAGAGAGAGGGGAAGGGAGAGAGAGAGAAACATCAATGTATGGTTGCCTTTCACCTGCCTCCAGTTACAGACCTGGCTGGAGACCTGGCTTGCAACCTGGTTATGTTGCCCTGGCTGGGAATCGAACCAGCAACCTTTGGGTTCCCAGGCCAGCGCCTTATTCCAAGTGTTAGTTTTAGAGACAGTAAAACTCCTCCTGTTTAACAATTGCAAATGTAAGTCTTTCCATGGAAAGATGGAGATTAATGCTATTGATTTTATAGGACAAGGTTTGACTAATCCTCTTAACAATAATAAAAATGTTTAGAAAAGTATTAAATGGGTAAAAATCTAAATAATGCATTCTTTTATTATTTCTCACCTAACATCACTGACTGGTGCTAAAATGTGAAAATTAAATATGAATTAAAAGAACAAAGTAATTTTAATATTTAATTGTGGAGCTTTATTGAATTTAGGCACCATAGTTCAAAATTTAAGAAATTAGTCATTACTAATTTTCTGAAATAAAGGTTTAATGTGTACTGTAGGTTTTCATTTGTGGCTTTCTATGAAGCATACATTTTCAGGTTAATTTTTTTATCTTTAGAGATAGCTTTTAATAGGCTTATTTCTTCAGAGTTCTCCAAAATCATAAATATTTCCTTTTTACCTTTCCATTTTTCATTAAGCTCTTAACCATATTAATTTATTCTATTTGTAATTTAAGGATACAGTCAGTCAAGTAATCTGTTTGTAATTTAAGGATACAGACAAGTCAGGTAATGAAAAGTTAATAAACAAGAGAGGTAACTAGTACTTCAGCAAATTTTCTGAGGTTTTTTTGGCATTCAAGTCTATCTTGAGATGACAATTTAGTTAATAATTTTTTTAGAGAAGGCAAAAGTTTCAAAGTAAGTATGAAAATTATTAATAAATTTCTGAACCAACTTACTGATGAAATTATAAATACCAGAGCATAGAAAATATACTTTAAATAAGTTTTCCCTCTAATAATAGGAACATGTATGATTAATGGAATTAAAATTAAATGAAAAAATGCAAACTTGCATTGTAAAGTCTGTTCTAGACAATACATTTCAAATAAATTACATTTGAAAATTTAAAGAAATTACCTTCACGTTATCTGTATAATTGATTTCATCTGTAAGTGTTGGATCCCTCTATGGTATAACCTTATTGCTGTACTGTTCCATACATATAGATGTGTAGAACATTTGGAATGTAGCTTGTCTTAACTGAGATGTGCCTTAAGTGTAAAATATATACCACATACCAAAAATTCAGTGTGAAAAACAATTCTCATTAATAATTTTATATTCTATGTATTAAAATTATAATATTGGATATATTTGGATAAATGAAATATTAACATTTATTTCACTTGTGTTATTTATTTATTTATTTATTTATTTTTCAGCTTAAAACAACAGAAATGTTTTTTCTCACAGTTCTGGAAGCCAGAAGTCCAAAATCAAGGTGTTGGCAGGATTGATTCTTTCTGAGAAGAATTCACCCCGTGCCTCTCTCCTAGCTTCTGGTGGCAGCCAGCAAACCTTGATATTTCTTGGTGGCTGTTCTTACATTAAAAAAATTTTTTGCTAGGAGATTTAAAATTACATTAAGTGGCTAACATTATATTTCTATTGGAGAATTAAAAAGTTTTTCACAATATATTGAATGAAACAGTTTTTTTTTTTAAGTAGTGAGAAGATTGAGTAAATAATAGTTCTTATGTCAGCTGTTGAACAAATAGAACTACATAAAAATATGTAATAGTATGTGGAGATACCATCATTTAAACTTCTTTTTTTCATTTAAACATTTTAAGAAGTGATTTCTCTTCAGTGTTTGTCATTAGTAGTAAAGAGTTTGGAGTGTTCATTCATTTGCTTATTCATTTCATAAACATTTTATCAAAGGCCATATATGTAAGACATGGAAGTATCTTTAACTATGCTAATGTGTCCTCAAATATTTTTTGAAGATTTTACTTATTTATTTTTAGTGAGAGGGGAAGGGGAGGAGAGAGAAGAGAAGGGAAGGGGAGGGGAGAGAAGGGGAGGGGAGAGAAGGGAAGAGAAACATCAATGTGTGGTTGCCTCTTGTGTACTCCCAACTGGGGACCTGGCCTGCAACCCAAGCATGTGCCCTGACTTGGGAATCAAACCTGTGACCCTTTGGTTTGCAGGCCAGCACTCAACCCACTGAGCCATACCAGCCAGGGCTCAAATACTTTTTATTCCTCAAATATGTTTAAAGTATATAGTGTATGTTGTACTATAAAATAATCTAGAACAAACAACTAAATGGCTAGCTCATAAAACAATTATTTACTTGATCATTAATAAGTGTAAACATTAAATTCAACTGGAGCTATGAAATCAAGCTTACATTTTTAACCCCTCACACATATGCAGGATAACTTAGTTTCTTCAGTTTTCTCTTAATATATAAGCGCCAATGGAAATTTTTTTTCAAATGATTGTTTTTTCTAGTGGCGGCTATTGTGGCTCTGTTGGTTGTGCATCATACCTAAAACCAAAAGGTCACTGATTCGATTCCCCGTCAGGGCACATGCCTGGGTTGTGGGTTCAGGTCAGGGCACATATGGCAACCAATCAACATTGCTCTCATATGTTAATGTTTCTCTCCTTCTCTTTCTCCCTCCCTTTCCCTCTCCCTAAAGGGGGGGGGGGGGATATGAATGTATATATATATATACATATATAATGTCATCCTGAATAACATATAGGAAAATAGGAAAGTCCCGACTGGTGTGGATTGAGTGCTGGTGCCAACCAAAAGGTCACTAGTTCAATTCCCAGTCAGGGCACATGGCTGGGTTGCAGGCCAGGTCCCCAATAGGGGCTGTGTGAGAGGCAACCAACTGATGTTCATCTCCCTCTCTTTCTCCTTTCCCCTCTCTCTAAAATTGAATAAATAATTTATTTTAAAAAGAGAATAGAAAATGAAAAAAATAAAGTAGTTATTGAAAAGTTATTCATCACAATGAAAAGTTTTTTCTTCCACGGCAAATTTCAGGAAACTTTCTTCTCCCCTGTTATTTGTCTACCCCTTTTTATTTTCTATTTAAAATTTGGTGATCTAAATTTTATTTAAAATTTGACAAGCTTTCCCTTATGTTCTTCTTTTTATTGCACATGTACAGGAAAGAGAAAAAAATCAAATCACCTCAATTTAACCAAAAGAAAGAAATCAACAACAAAAGATGATGAGTAAGTTTGTTATTTTTGACATAATATACATGCTTCTTGAAACAGGGGTCATTATTTGTTAGTGATAATTTAAGGGAAATTATGTCTTTACAGAAATTAATAAATAGTATTCTTTCTTAAAGAAGTGAAGTACTTGTGATGTGTTTTGCTGTGCTCCTATGATGGTGACATGTGGTACTTTCATTTTAATACTCATTGAGCCCAGTTTCCCCAACTTACACATAAGAGAACAGCTTAGGGTAAAACTGAGTAATTATTTTCAGACTTACATGGATGCAGAAGTAGTATGTTGTCTGGGAACGTAATGCCTAACAAATATCAGGTACAAGGTCTAAGAACACAGTGAAGCCAGCAGAATAAGGGATCTAGAGGAACCTAGAAGACTTACATGCCGCACCCAGCCATTTTGGTACTGGCCTGCTGTGAGTGAAGTCATTATCTGCAGAAAGCTACTGACAAGTATTCTGGAAAGCATATTTATTCACTGAGGCTGGAGAAATTGAATTAAGGAGGACAAGGATTAAGTTCTCAAAATATTCATATGTTCAGCTCATTTACCCTTTCAGCTGCATCTTCTTATGTGTCACACAATATGATGGATGGGTAGATATGAGGAAAATGAAGTTTCTTCACATTGGGAGCTTATGGTCTTATGCTAATATACCTTCCCCAATTTACAAGTGGGTAATGTTGCAAAATGTTTTTAAAACTATTTGAGTGGAACTTACAATGAATTTTCCATACAAACAGTGTTGTAATTTGTGGTTACACCCCCAGTTCAGGGTCACCAGGCAATTTTTTTCATGATGTAGCTGACTTACATTAAAATATGGAAAGTGAGTATCATTTAGGGTCTTCTCAGAGAAGTCTTCTTGTTTGGCACCTCCTACATCTGGCACTGTATCCCTTTACCTGCTTTTCCTAGCTGCTTTCCCTAGCCATGCTCCAAATATATTCATGGCCCTGTCCCTAAACACCTTTGTTGTAAATTACTCCACCTTCCTTCCCCTATTGATTTATTTTATTATTTTTTTAATGGTGTTTTTGTCTTATGGAATTTTTTTAAAGGATTTTACTCAGTATTTTTAGAGAGAAGGGCAGAGAGAGAGGAAGAAAGGGAGAGAAGCATCAAAGTATGGTTGCCTTTCACCTGCCTCCAGCTAAGGATCTGGCTGGAGACCTGGCTTGCAACCTGGTTATGTGCCCTGACTAGGAATGGAACCAGCAACCTTTGGGATCACAAGCCAACACCAATCCACTGAGCCACCAGCCAGGGCTTCCTTCCGCTATTTAAAGTTCTCATTTACTCAGTGAAACCTATCTCAACTAGATATTAAGAGGAAAGCATTTTTTATTTATTTTAAAATAAGCAGCTCTAGCTGGGGGTAGGTGAAAGGCAACCATACATTGTTTTCTCTCTCCCTCTCTGCCTCCCTCCCTTCCCCTCTCTCTAAAAATAATAAATAAAATCTTAAAAAAAAAAAAAAAAAACATGTACACAGTATTTCAAAAGTGCTCAGCAAGCACTTTAACTCCCAAAGTTTTTGAAGGCTTCTCCATTGAATCAGAAGATGTGGAAAGGAAAAGGATACTTCTGGAATTTCTCAAAACTTAGCAGTTGGACATATTATAAAACCACTCCATGTGTTTAGTTTATCATTGAGGTGACAGAACAATTGATTTCATCTAAGAAGAAATAAAAGGAGAAGAAAGGAAGTTAAAATATAAACGCCAAGAGTAATGAAGTGTCTATTAGTCTACTAATAGACACTTCATAATAAGTAATCTGTCCTGGAGACAGGCTTTCCTTCAAAAGCAGCTTAGGCATGTGAAGGATATCTTGAAAACTATTTTCTCAGATAATTGATACTCAGTTTATACAACATTCTGCTGTTGTCAAAGCAGTGCTCTTAAACTGGCCCCTTCAATAACCATCTTAATGTAGAATTACCAACAAGGCCTTTGGGGATGCTGCATCCCACAACTCCTGGGGCACCTTCACATTATACTTGATCCAAACTGTGTCTTGGAATCATTCAAGATGGCAACCCTGCAGGACCCAACCCTTCCCATACCGTTCTCTGAGGGTTACCAGGAAGCACCGTCACTTCCTTCACGTGCAGTAAGACAGGGTGGAGAGTCTCTGCCACTCCAGTCCTCCCAGAAAAGGGATGCAACAAGGTAATGGGCCTCCAGCAGTCCTTTATTTTATTTGTTTATTCTTACTGCTTTTTTCCCATTACCATTTAGTCCCCTTGTACCTGCCTTGTACCCCTTATCCTCAGCAATCACCACATTATTGTCCATGTTCACAAGTCCGTGTTCCTTTTTGCTCAATCCCTCCACCACCTACCCTTCCCTACCACACTTAGCTGTCATCCAACTCACTCTTTAAGAGTCTGTCTCTATTTTGCTTCTTAGTTCAGTTTGTTCATTAGACTCCGCATGTAAGTGAAATTATATGGTATTTGTCTTTCTCTGACTGGTTTATTTCATTGCGCATTATGCTCTCCAGGTCCATCCATGCTATTGCAAAGTGAAGTTTTCTTTTTTATGGCTGAATAAGTTCCATTGTATAAATGTCCCATAGTTGTTTTATTCACTCCTCTGCTGATGGACACTTGGACTGCTTCCATATCTTAGTGATTGTTATAACACTGCAATGAAATGGTCTATAACTTCTTCAGTGAAACTTACTTATTTTATTTTATTTTTTTAATGAAACATTTTTAAACAGCCCAGTCTTATTCTTAAGCATCTAGGTTAACATACCTTCGAACAATCAGAAGTAATCCTCTTTTCCAGACCCCTTGAAGGCACAGTCACACAAGAGGGAGCACATAATCTAGTTAACTATCCTGTACTTTCCTTTCTCCAACCTTCAGGTAATCTTTTTTATGTTCCCTCCTTAATTCCAAATGTGTAAAAGAAACAGCAAAGCTGTCATTCTCCTGGAGCATTTGAGATCTTGTTTCTCAATAGGCCAGTTTGGCTCAAATAAACTCATAAAAATTCTCTGCAGGTTTGGACATTTCTTAGTTCTACAACTTTGCTCAGTGGGAATGAGAAAAAGTGAAACTCCAAAAGGCAGGAGGATGGTTGATAATATACATTGTGTTTGTAAAGGAATGAAAGAATGAAGGTGGAGCATTTACATCTCTAACCACTTTGAAAATTGTAAAGAAAAGGATAGAAAACAACATAAAATCCTTAAAAAGAAATAAAACTCAGAAAATAACTTGTATTAAAATGTTTGAGGGGACAGAGGGGAGCAAAAAGGGGATGGATGTAGTACAACAACAATAAAATTTTTAAAAAATGTTTGATCTTGCTAAATATTATATTTTTCTTTATTCATAGATTAATGATGTTGCTATCTAAAGTTGAGAAATCATCAGAAGAAGTCATGGAAATAATGCAAAATTTAAATATTATACAGGTTTGCTTTTTTTGGCATATAATTTATATTTCTACTACCCATTCGAAAGAAGAATAGGAAAGAAGTCCCAGATATGAGAATCCAATCCAGGAGTTTGCAAGGGTTATGTTTAAATTACTTTTCATGGGAATTTCTTTTCTTGTGTGATCATTAACAAACCATAATATTTTAGTAGTATCTGGCTTTTTTACATTTAAAAGTAAATTTGTAGATTATGTTTAGTGTCTCTAGTTAATAAATTGTTTTTAATCAGGCATTTAAGGCTCACAACATTTTCCACCAGAAAATGTTACATTCCCTACTGTAGAGTTTAAGATTTTCAGATTAAGGACATAGTATTTCCACTAATTTGTCAGTAGTATTATATTTGAAGAGAACTTAACTCATTTAAAATTACTTTCTTGTAGGCTTTGGAGAGCAATAGACAGCTTGAAAACCTCATTGGTATCTCCAGTGGATCATGTTTCTTAAAGAGAGAACTGCAAAAAACCAAAGAACTAAGTAAGAGGACTATGAATTTATAGTAGTGTCTCTCCATTCTTGTTTGCAAAGTTAAATATATATTTTAATATTTTAAACTTTAGAGATAAGCCCATTAATCTTTCCAAAGTTTAAATTTGATAGACCTCTTTATACATATCACTACTAGACATGTATTAGAAATAATAAAAGTCACATTTTTTACTAGGTTATGTTATTTCAGGAATTCCTCTTGAATGTAGTGGGAAAGAAGGTACCTTTGAAACTGCAATTGGGCTTTTTTTCTGTAGCGCTCATTTTTTTAAGATATAATGTCTTGCATTTTGTACTTGATATCTATACATACACATATGTATTACTTTGAATTACTTTTTTATAAAGTTGTTTCTTCCAAGATGAGAAATTATTCACATTCCATGTTTTTTTTTAATAAAATATTTTATTTATTATAAAATCTTTCAGAGAGAAGGGCAGGGAGGGAAGGAGGAAGAGAAGCATCAATGTATGGTTGCCTTTCACCTGCCTCCAGCTAAGGACCTGGCTGGAGACCTGGCTTGCAACCTGGTTATGTTCCCTGGCTGGGAATGGAACCAGTGACCTCTGGGTTCTCAGGCTGGTGCCATTCCACTAAACCACACCAGCCAGGTCCATGTTAATTCTTAACATGAGATTTTTTTTTTTCTTATAGTGACAAAAGTAACAAAACAGAAACTATTTGAAAAGAAGAGTTCAGAACTTTCTAACAAAGGTAAAAACTTGTGCTTTAACTTATTATATAAAAAAGATTCTTCCATCTCATTTTACCATTTAACACCAATCATTTTGAGTCTTTTAGTGTACTCTTAAAAGACCTGGAATCTCAATTGAAATTGCATTTAGCAAAAGACCATGTCTGATGAGCTCAACTTCCCAGATGACTGAAATTTTTAAATATCTTTTGAAATACAAGTTTCAGATTAAGATTTCATTTTTATAGTTGTATTAAAAGTTAATTTTGGGATTTAGACAAATGGAGCAACAATGGGTTAATAAACAGCAGCTTTTAATGGTGAATTAGAGACACAAAGCATAAAGTTCCTTTGTAACCAATGCTCTTGAAAACTTTGGGATCATTAATGATATCAGATCTGCTGTTAACTCTTTTGCCACTGAGTATTTCACAGCATGGGTAACTAAATTGGCAGGGTTTAAGGTCCCATAACACATGCACGTGAATCCCATTTAGCAGTCTCTGCAAAAGGAGGTAGGCCTTGAATTGGGTAGTCATGGTTTAGTCTATCACTTTGAGTACCAATGACTACCATTTATTAAGGACCAGTAATTACTATGATTATTACTAGAATCAGCAGATGTTTACAGCAACTCTGCAAGATTATTATTATTGCCATTTTAGATAAGGAACAAGGACACATATATTAAGTCGAACTTGCCCAAAGACACTGCTATTTTAATGCTAGAGAAGGGATTCCAAATAAACAGCATGCTGAGTTCAGAAAGTATGATCTTTTCATTATACCATGTTGCTTCTTCTTAATAAAACAAATCAAATCATCCAGTGATCCCAGCTTTCAGATTCTAGCATGAGCCATAACTGACACTGGTTCAACCAAACTGTTACATTAGACTGTGTTTAAGATCTTGAGCAGCTGGCGACGAGTTTGCGATGGAAAGTGCTGGGATTCCCTGCAGGTAGTTCCAAGTCATGGCAGGCCGGCTGCTAGGCAAGTCTCCTCCAAACCTCCTGAGGGAAGGGAGCAGAGCAGGCCTTCTGAGCCGTGCAGCAGAGCAGCTGACTTCCACTGTGATGCCAAGAATGTAAGACGGACTGAGGTTTCTTCTCCCCAGTGCTGTATAACTTGATATATGGGTTTCAGTGGTTTCAGTCTTTCCAAACTTGACAAGTTTTAGAGGATCATAATAAGAAATTGGAATGTGTATTATTTATTTTTCAGTTGGAGGAAACCTTGAGTCTGTATATTCTATGCCAAATGTATGGTTTTCTCTTAAATCTAATTTTCTAGAACTAATTAGAATTAGGCCTTACATAGTTAGTTTTTGCCAACAGTTTTGAGAAGCAAGGTAGGGAAAATTACAGAATAAGTGAATTATCACTGCTAAAAATTAATGAGGAAAAATTTTCCAAAAGTATTGTTTCCTTCCCTAAACATTTATTAAAACATTAATGTTATTTGCACATGTTGAAACAGTTCTCACCTTTCATTCATTGAGTATATACTGATTCCTTGTGTGTTTATGCAAGATCACTCTTAAATGTATTTTCTAATATTTTAGGCATTAAAACTGGTTTGCCCATTATCAGGTTTTCCTAAGGACTCAGTATTTCTTTATGCATAAAGAAGATTGGATCACTAAATCATGTTTTCAAATTTCTAATAAGCATTGATTATTTGTTGTGGTTTAAATGACAACTGAGTTAATTATGCATAATATATGTTATATATGAATATATATTGTGTAAACTAGAATATATATCATCATCCATTTCTGTTTCTTGCAAGAGCTACATTATATTTTTATATTTCCTGAGGTATTCAAACCTTCATTAGCTTTTTAACTATCTTGAAGTAATGCCTGAAAAATAATTTGAAGATTATTTTCTTTATAGTTTGAGTTTGAGCTACACATTTTTACTGGGTGCTCTTCCCTCTCTCTCTCTGGTTCCTAATAGTATGTGTTTTTGTTTGTTTTGGCGGCAGTTTTCGTTTGTTTTTTTGGTTAAAAGATGATGTACACCAGCACATGTACATATACATATCCATCTTTTGCTGAGTTAATAACTTTAACCCCCTCCTAGTCATACATTCATTTTAAGAGGACTTTGTTAGTTTCTCTCAACATCTCAAACTAGATTGCTTTATATGTTTCTTATCTGGGAATCTGGCTTTTTTATGGAAATACCTACTTTACTCTTTTAGTATGCTGAACCCAGAGTTGTCTAAATTTAAAAATGTCCTGGGAATCTTCATAATAATAGAAATGATATAGTTAGAAATTATATAATATAAAAATAAGCCTTACTCTCGCTTGCGCTCTCTCTCTCTCTCTCTCTCTCTCTCTCTCTCTCTCTATATATATATATATATATATATAGTAACATCTTTTATTAGATATTCTGAAATGAAAATAAATTACTTCACTATCAAAAGAATGTCCAAGTAGACAATACCAGAAAAATTCCAACACTAATGCAATAGTTGCATAATAGTCCCTTCAAATTGGCCCCTCGGTTGTATATACATGTTTTTAATTTCAGTGCTAGCTTGTTTAGCATCATTTGCAATCTATTACAGGCAGAGGAGTATACTTGTAAAAATAACACTCTAGTGTTTTAAATAAATAGATATCTAACACACATTCTTTTTTTTTTTTTTTTTTTTTTTCAATGTATGGTTGCCTTTCACCTGCCCCCAGCCATGGATCTGGTTGGAGACCTGGTTTGCAACCTGGTTATGTACCCTGACTGGGGAATCGAATACATTCTTAAGTCTTTATATAATTTGTTTTAAAAATGTTTAAAGGTACATTGAGATTTTTATAGTTTTCAGAACTGGACCTTGCAAATCAGGGAATGCCTTGATAGAGTGTATAAATAAAAGAGGATATCCTCTGCTAACTACAGATTTCTTTTTTTTTTTTTTTTTTTAACTACAGATTTCTTAAACAAAGGAAGGTTTGTTTCTTTTTTAAGTTACAGCTTCACTTTCCTTAATAATATTGGCTTTATGACTATTAGAAAACTAGTGAAATAAAAGGTTCTTTTTCTGTTATATTTGGATGTGAATTTTCATAATTATTTTTAATTCGTTACGCTGAACATTTAAAACATATGACCATTCAATGGGGTGATAGAGATGGAATGTCACATTATCATCACATGGTAAGGCATGAAATTTATTTACTTTACATAATCAACCTCAACTTAAAACAACTTGATACAAATATTCCTAAATCAATGGGTGGCATTATATAGTACTTAGTATCTTCCTTTTTTTTCTGGAGATATTAGAAAATACCATCATTGTCTGTCTGTGACTAGTACTTCCAGTAAACAAAATATTTTTGAAAAGAATGTAAGCAAATTGTAGAGCAGTTGCCAAGATATGAAATCTAGACACTTAGCCTCAGTCCAAAACATATTTTATCATTTTTGAGAATAATTGTGTAGGTTATAGTATGCATATTTTAAATGAAATGTTAACCATCTGAACTTTACATTGTTCAAAAAAGTTGATTGTTTCAGCTGTTTGTAATACAAAATATTTCAGAACTTCTATCTCTAGTCTTAAAAAGGAAAGCACAGACTATAAGATTTGTTTCTTTAGCTAACTTACTATGTTCTTAAACTATAAAATTCATTTAGCTATAGGATTTTAAAGTTCAAATTTTTGGACTCCAGGACAAATTCTAAACTCGTTCTGCTCTAAGACTATGAAATAGTTTGATATTGCCTTTTCATTCTAACCACCCACTAAAGTATTTTTCAACTTAAAAATATGTTGTTCTTTCCCCCACTCAGTCTTGAAAAAGTATTCATCATATCAGCTAAATAATTTTACTGCTAAAAGACTACGGTCCTGTTAATTTTTTCTGTTATACATTGACATTAAACAATATCCTTTTTCAAACAAATAATTCCGTTTTAAAAGCACTAAAGTTTGAAATTTAGATCTTAAGAGTTTTAGGTGAAACAACAAAAATTCCCTCATGCTTTAACATTCTAAATTTATCGGAAGATTTTTTTTTAAATGGAGGTAATAGTTTTGGTCACACAAATGCACGTTAATGTACAACTGTAGTTTTCAGCTCTTTGTAAAGGTTCAGCTGTCATGTATGCTGTACACGGGTCATACCTGTCTTCTTAACAATGCTAATGCTCTTGTTTTACATTAGCCATTGCTGTTTTGGGGCTACATTTTGACTGCTTACTTGAGATTTATCTAGCATTTAAGGAAAAACAACTGCTTTGCTTTTTGTCAAAGCCTTTTAAGGAATATTTTTCATGATTTAAATTTTTTTATACTTTACCAGAAATGTAAGTAATCAGTTTTTTAAAAAAATTTAAACCATACCTTGAACTCATTTAATAGCAATTATATGTTTAAGAGGTATAAATAACTTGCTATCAGACATTACAAATATCCAGGTGCTGTGTATGTGCTGATGACAACAAAATTGAAACGAAAGACTGTAATAATTCTGACTGGTTTTCTCTGCAGAAGATATTGATTATTTGTGTGTGGTGAGAGATTTGGAAAATTCAATTAAAGGAGTTGTGCAAAGGTTTCATAAATTTTCTTTCTACAGCGTGTACACAGACATTGTTGCGTATTAAATCAATGCAGCACTTCACAATATATTTTCTTTGAAACATAAAAATAAATAACATTTAAACAGTTCTGCTTACTACAGAAACAAATTTTATTTTCTGTGAAGCATTTAGTCATGTGCTATCACTGACTCATACACATTTGCCAGCTGTAACAAATTTTATAGACATTTTCTCCAGAGACATATCTCACATACTATGAATTTTTAAATGAGCAAATGGTGAAGAAGGGATGTCAGCAATATAAAAATTGATCAGCTAAAAGATGAAAGCATAAGTAAAGAGATTTGTATGGTAGTCTTAATAGGTTTTATTAAATAAAAATACTATAAAAAGACAGTAATGAACAGACTGAAGACTAACTGTTCCTGAGGTGGAGAAAAATTATTCTGGCACATTTAGTAGAAATTGGTTTTATGTCACCTGACAGGTGAACATTTTTTCCCTCATTTTAACTCTTGGAATAGTCAGAAAAGCTCCTCAAAAAAAGTTAAATTCTTTAAATGGTTTATATATTTTAAACACATACACATAACAATAAATAAGTATTTATAGTGTTATATAGCTAATTATATAGTTTAAAGCAGGGCTTGTGTAATTAGTAAATGTTAGGTGACTTTTCCTTACCTCAGACCTCACATAGGAGGAAAGAAGTCATTTTAATTCATACTATTCACGCCATATGCTTAGACTCTCTTTTGGGACTCCAGGCCTCTCTACTGCTTCTCTTTCTACATGGATTGATTGCTTTTTTCTCCGTCTAGCAAACTTCTCATTCTTTAAGGTCATTCGCAGATGTTACATTCTCTATGACACTCTCCCCAGCTGGCCTAAGTGAAGCTAAATTGCTTCATTGTCTAGGTTTCTACATCACTTGTCTGAATGTTTATCAATGTATCATGTTGTAGTGTTGTGGTGTATGTAATTGGTTACAGGGCACTTTCTGGCCTCCTCCTTGGCAAAACAGTCTCTATATGGACATTGTAGCCCAGAGCCTGCTATAGAACCCGGAAAGCAGTTCCACAATCTATAGTTAGTGAATGAAGAAAAACAGATGACCATTCTAAGAGTTTTTAAAGGAATTACCTAGTATTTTCAAACACTTATAAATTGCTATTTCCTTACATGACTAATTAATATTTACTGAATACCTGCTATGAACCAGGGTACTATTCTAGCATTGGGATACACTAGTAAGACCGACATAGTCCTGCCCTCAGGATTATAGACTCTAGCACAAAAGATAAGAAATTTTAATAAACCATAAGCATGCATTATAATAATTAATTTTCTTGCCAGTTTTCATTCTAAATTTTTAGATGTAAATTCTGAAACCAAATCAGGCAGATCCGTGGGCTGTTGAAACAAGAATTTGTAGCCTCAAAGCTGCTATTTATAATGTAAAATAAAACTTTACGTTTGGGTTCTTTATTTTAATTTCATTTTGATCCAGCATTTATTCTGCAACATACACTGTGTCAACTTAGGTTGAACTGTTTCCTGAAAATATTTTTTTTCCTTTCATACAGAGTTACATCATCTTGACAGCTATGAATTCCTTAAAGCCATTTCAAATTGAGGTACGGTTTCACCTTTCTAATGAAGTATAGCCTTATTAAATTTCACTACTTTGTTCTGTTTTATTTATATTATCAAATCTGGTACTATCTGTATACAAAGAAAATTGTGCCATGCGCTTTGGAGTTTTAGTTGAAATAATATTTATTCTGTCTGATAAACAATAGAAGGGCAGTCTGACAAGGATCTGTGAGTGAGAGACTGGTTATAAAAGAACACTGTTGATCTTAATTAAGAGGACTCTTAATTAAGCACCTTTAGTATAAATAGCTAACCAGATACTGACAAGTGGGTTATAGTTTCTGTAAGGCACATCTGACAGAACAAGATATAACAAGTCTATGAATTTACAAATGTGCTACATTGATTAAATAACTACATATTAACTAGTGTAACTTTTCTTGAAAGCAGTTGCTGTGGATTCAACAAGACCAGTAAAATATATATTTATAAATAGCTTATTGTAATAGTAGCTAGAAGCAGCATGAGTTATGATGTGATATTAGTGTTTACAATACCTGTAACTGAAGAATTTGCATTATTCCATTCTTAGTGGCATCAGTATGAATTTTCCTAGATGTTGCCTGCTACCTCTTAGACATAATGTAAAATGAAAGAATTCTATTCTAGCCAAAAGTAAATTTCTTTGGAAATGGTATCTCAAGTGATTAATATCAGCTTCATAACAAACTGGATTTGCGAAGCATCTTATATAAAAAATTGTCACTTTCATTCATTAGAACGTTCATTGCGTTGTACATAGCAACTAATAGCTTATGATAATAGCTAACATTTATTGAGCACTTTCAGTATTCCAGGCACTTGATATATATCCCATTTAACCTTCACAACAACTTATGTGAAGTGTATATAGTTATTGTCTTTGGAGGTAAGGAAATTGAAAAACAAAGAGGTTAAGCACCTTATTCCAGACTCACCTAAGAGACAGCCAGGGTAGAAACCTGAGTAGTTGGGGCCAATCTGTACTGTTGCCACTATTACAGCAATAAGCTACGACTGTCAGGTGTCACTACTGGTCAAAGGTTTTCGATCCTATTAAACAGTAAGGATATAGTATGTATATACATGCATATACATATTCATTATAGGGTTAAGTGTTTTATAAAATATCTGACCCATGGAAGTCAGGAGAGTACTTTCATTAAAAGGTTGTCCTACCAGTCAATTTCCCTTTAAGTGGGAAACAAAAGAAAGCGCCCACGGTGAAATGAGTCTTGACTTACCTTTGGGGTGATTCCCTGGGTTCTTTTGACAATGTTTTCCTCTCACATTGGGTACCTTCTTCATGATCTCATTCATGTCCTCGACTTCGGTTCTTACCTTAGTGCACATTGTTTCCAGATCTGTTGGTGACCCTCCTGAGGTAAGGCCACCTCTCAGCTGCTGTGCCTTGTCCCCTGAGCAGGCTGATTTCGTCTTCCTCCCCCAGTGTTCTTTATTCTGCCTTTCCAGGGCTCACTTTCATTTTAGCATTAAGGTTCAAAACCTCAAAATACCTGTCTCTTTTTTTAATCCCCACATCCAAATTCCTGCCATGTCATATCACCTCCAGAAACATTTACTTGTCTTTCCCATGCCCACTGCACTCGTTTGTTTCTTCATTGCCTCCGACCCAGATGATCATCATCCCCACTGTAGCCTGCCCCTCAGCCCTGTGGCCCCTTTCCTCTGCAGCCTGTCCTGCTGCCAGGCAAATCATGCTCACAGTAAACCCAGACTTACGCCGATACTCAGAACTCTCCCTGCCCTGAGCACAGCTTGCCTGTCCATTTTGTCCTTAGGCCTCAGTCACTCCAGATTACTTGCCAGACACATACCTCAGAAAGTGCCTTTCTCATTTCTTGACTTGTTCTCACCTCCTCTATGTGACATACCACACCTCCATCATTGTCACAGTCTTTCAAAACCCACTTTAACTCAACTTACACTACAAGGCTTCCTCAGATTCCTCTTCCCTGTTCTCTCATTGCTCTGTTAGGCATTTGCCATAGCTGCCCAACTGTCACAACTAAGGGAGAGTATGAGACACTCCGATTTTGTCCTAGAAACCTCAGTTATCATGCTAATTCCACAGCGGCCAACTTCTCCATCTGCACATCAGCTCCTGCCCTCAGTTAGGGGACCACCCCATACAAATGTACGCCCAGAGCCTTTCAAAAGTAAAGCTTTTATTTAAAATGTTACAATAAGAGAGAATGTTCCTAAGGGAGTCGACAACCATGGGCCAGCAAAAGGGTGTGGGGAGAAAAAGCATGACTTTGGCTAATGTTAACAGGATATTGCAGGAGATAGTGTGGTGCTTTTATCTACAAACGGTGGGTAAGCCACTTAGTTAACTAAAGTGTAAATACAATACTATGCATGATGCCAACTTTTTGAATACTAGTAATCAAGCTAAGGGTACAAGATTTATATACACAAAATAATAATATAAGGCAAGCTCTAATAGTGATACACGTTTCAGACCCTTCTTTTCAGGGTTTTGGGCAACAGCAAATTCAAAACAGGATTAAGTCCAAAGAAGATCAAAGTATCAACTTGATTAGTAGAGGAATTGATAACCTCCAGTATGGCAGGCTCTCTGGTACAAGCTTGGGGTCACTAATAGGGACTGTGCCCAAAGCACAACGTGGGAGCTCCTTCCTCCCACACTAAATCTAATCCTTGACCCCTGTGTGCTCTGCCGAAACTGAGGAGGAAGTGCATCTCGGAAATGAGCCCATGTCCATGTGCATCTCCAGCAGTAAGACCGCAGCCTTGCCTCGTATGTTTTGTTGCAGATGGAATATAGAATGGGCTGGTCTCCTTACAATAGGAAATTAGGAAGCACAAAGGCCCATTGGACTTGAAAGCAGACAGTGAAAGGGAAACTAAATAGTGGGGAAGAGTGTTGCAAAGGAGTAGTGACGTGTGTTAGTAGTCAAGTGTGGACCAATGTTCTGGACCTGGATCAGTTAAATGAAATGCGTCAACCTTCCACTGGGTACAGAGAGCAAAGGAGTGAACAGAGGTTCCTTCCTCCTCAGACTGAGAAGCATAAACATTCCTCTCTCAGTACCAAATGAAGAATTAACAAGTGTATAGCAATCCACAACAGAGAGAGTGATCATCTCCAGATGGGGTGATTAGGTCACTATTTAAGGTTCATGATTTTAAAATCAATTCTAATTATTCTACTCTACATCATGTCTGACAACCATCCAGACCCTACTAATGGAACTTTGCACTTTACTAGGAATTTGGTATTTGAAAAGTGAGTAATTTTTCTGGGCTGTGTAAGAATACTCAACAGAGACAACATGAAAAAGGGAAGAAAAGCAAAATGATTGAACAGTAGATTCCAGCCGTATCACTGACAGTTTGACCACCAAGCTACTGAGTTCAGACTCTTCATTAGGCAGAAGTGGGCCAGCTAAGACTATTAGAGAAGGAGCAATCCAAAATATGTCTTAGAAACAATGACTGTACAAACAAGAAGTCCTGTCGAAAGACTGCTCATAAACTGCATCACTGTATCGAAATGGCTTTTCACACCCTGGCTAGTGTAGCTCAGTGGATCAAGCATTGATTGGTCTGCAAACTGAGAGGGGCCAGTTCAGTTCCCCATCAGGGCATACAAGAGGCAACCAATAGATGCTTCTCTCTCAGCGATGTTTCTCTCCCTTTCTTCCCCCTTCCCCTCTCTCTAAAATTTGTTTTTTAATTAACAAAAAAATCTTTTTAAAGAAGTTCTTAAATAAATAGCTTTTCGTTTGTGTAGAAATAGTATGGCAGTGTAGAGATAGCAAACATACTGCTACTCCCTGTGATGTACCCCATGTTGGTCAGAATATTTATGTTTGCCAAATCCTGAATTTGGCCTCAGAATCTTTCTCACCCTGGTTCTCATAGCAACCATAATGTCTCAATTGATGAAGTATCTTTACAGGGCCTGGCATTATAATAGAGAACAGGGTTTGAGTTAATGTCCAGCACCAATGCTATTACCTACTTAGTTTTGTGGCCTCAAACAAGATACTTGGTTCCCCTAAACCTTAATTATAAAATGAGGCTGATAACATTTACCTGTGAGATTGTACAAAATAATTAGTGCCTCCCTCATAGTAACTATTTAATCAGTTTTTTCCTCTGTAGTATTATCATTAGTTCTGATAACTGTATCAATAACTTACAAGGATATTAAGTGAACACTAGAAGTACTTAGATCTTCTGTTGGAATTGAGACCAGCCTCAAACTAGAGTTGGTAAAAGTTGATTGTCTAGTTGGCAACCTATCTTATTAAAGGACAAGAATATACATATGTAGACTCAAGAACAGCAACTTCTTCATAGCTGCCGATGTAATCAGGGAAGGGGAGTGAATGTATATACCATCAGTTAACAATGGTTGTTTAAAAGCTTCCATTCACAAGGTTCCTAAAGTCAGATAGACAAGAACTTCTACCGCCACTAGGAGTCCCCAGGGGGATACACTATGAATAGGAAAGGCAGTAAATACTGTCCTGGGGGGTGGGGGGCAGCTGTTGGACGAAACACCTGCTGAAAGGCCCTTAAGGCTTATAGGCAACAGACATGTAGACTGGTGTTTTCAGTAGGTCATGTTGGAGTTCTAGAACATTCACAAGTATATCAAAGTCCATATTCACACACAGAGTGCTAGCTAGTCATATTGATAATTACTTCTGAAGGAAAATCTAGGTTAGAAGACTAAAAAATAAGCAATTGAGAGATTACCATTATCTAAACTAGGTATGAAATTACATGGTAAATAGGTGTTGAAATCATTTATGTCATGTATGACATGCATGTTAGTTTAGAAACTAATTCATGATGATTTAATAATAATCATCTTTTATATCCTATAGGCATTTAGAAGAAATGCGCTCACTTAGGAACACCAACTTCTGCATCTGCCTGATCATATTTAAAGGAACAGAAGAAATGTTTGTAATTAATCTGCCCAGTAAATACCAGATCATAGCACTAGGCAGGTGCATGTCTAGATAAAATTTCTTGCAGCTAATTTAAACTTTCTACACACACCAGTAGATAATCTCAATGTAAATAATACATTTCTTCTTGACCCTTTAATGAATAAACCAACATGTACACAAGGATTGGGTCTTTATTCTTTATCATGTATGCTTCTGTATATTTTTAGCTTTTGTGGAGAGACTTAATAAAGCATTTATGAAAATGGCACCTTTGGTAGAGCTGTATATTTTAAAACTCATTAAATCTAATGGTGAGTGGAATTAGGTACCAGTTTTTCCATTTAAAGCCCCAAATGTATATTAATTATGTTTAAAACTTCCAAAATTTATCTCGAAGTTTATTGTGTAGTTCCTATCTCAGGGGTGAATTTTTATCATACTCTATAGTTATTTCTACTATAGAGAATAAATATTTTCAAAATTTAAAAATTCTTACACCTTTTATAAAATACTGGAATGCATTTTTCAATAAACATTTATGAAGTTATTTGTAAACTTACTACACAGACTACTAAATTAAAAAGAGAGAATTTCCTTATGGGGTAGTGAGCCCCTCCAAATTATTTTGAAGCATTAGTTTAGATTCTGTTTTGGTATGGTGTTGTTCTGTGTCATCATGTTTGTGCTGTTACAAAATAAAGGGGAAGAGGGAATCATAGAATGGGTTATAACCTAAAAACACAGTTTTTCAATAGGGGCTAACTTACTCCTTGGTACTTGCCCTAAGTCTTAACAAAATTTGTGTATGATATTACCATGTCATTTAACTCAGTGTGTCATAAATAGAAAAATACTATTTGAAAATCTGGAACAAAATTTAACAAATTAAGGTTGAAAAAAGAATTTCTATGTAGAGAAAATTTTTACCTTTAAAATAAAAATCAATTTTTTTAAAAACTATTCATTTAAATGACATAGATACTAAACAGTAGCGTAATTAACTATTAATCCTAATTGCCTTCTCTCATGATTTTATTGGTACTATTTAAGTGATTTTTGAGATAATCTGTCTGCTGAATATTCAGATCTTTATGATATAGCCTTTATAATAGGACATTACCTAAATTATACCAAAAAAAGATCATTCTTTTCAGTTCCAGCAATGAAAACTTTAGAATGTAAGCCAAAACATATAAAGTAGCCTCCATTAGCAAGGGAATGGCTTGGCTTCATATGTAATCCAAGTTACGTAAGTATGTGCTTAATGCTCTTAAATCAGTTACTGTATATTTGACCCCTTGATACCTTAAGCTTTTGCGCTCCAGAACAGCTGGGTCTGCTGAGAGTCATTTCTCAGCTCTCTTCGTTGTAGATCAGGTGACTCTCGCTTTATCGCCCTTGGAGGCCCCATGAAGGACAAAGCAGAGATACACACACAAAACTGATGTTTAGGTGGGGGTGGGGGGATATACTTGGCCCTGATTTTCCAATGATCATAACGTGAGAAAGACCAATTGAGACTTGAAACCGCTGTGTTACTCCAACTGTTTACTTACATCTTATCCATCTCTTACTTTCTATTGAACAGAGAAGCTCCTTTGGCTGACCCGGCTTTTGTAAATGTTTCACTCACTTCATTGTGGTTTATCATTTGGACAGAATGCTAGATCGGGGTTTTTTTCCCACTCTCTAAGGGCTCAAGGGAAAATGACTTCTGTGTGCCTCATATTTGATACATGAACATAACACCCTATTCTGTTAATTTTAAGAAGCAAACGTTAAGTTTATTGGCAACGGAGAAAACTGCATTTCTCAGAAACAGACCTCGCCTCTAACATGAACTTCAAAACAGAAGAGTTCATTTTTGACAGGTGTATTAGTGAAGAAAGTGAGAAATAGTATTTTTATAAAACCTAAGTATCTTTATATTAAAATACCCCTGTAATCCTGGTGTAGCTGACAGAATCACCTACTTCTGTAATCTTAATTCATCACTGGACATTTTTGGTATTTTGTAACTTCTCAAAGTTTGAAATGGAGTCTTTTTAAACTGATTTCTAGCTGATATAAGAGCTACCTGGCTTAAGATAATTGTTATAAATCTACATAAAAGCTACAGTGTAACTCATGAGATTAAATGATCTGGAAGAGATTTTATTTAGAGAATTTACCTATAAGCTGTCTTGAATATGGGTGCATTCTATTTTACTAATGTGTATATACTTTTATTTTCAAATAACATTTCTCTTTTCCATCTATTCCGAAGTTCTAGAGCTTCCTCATCATTGATTTAAATCAACATCCTGTGTTAAACACAAGTATGCTATTACAAAGTAAACAGATAAATAAGGCTACACCAGCCAGCCAAGATGCTGACATTTACGCACCCTGGTTACAGATGGTGGCCATGGATGGCAATGTTCCTGCTGATTCCGCAGTGATTCAAGGCTGCTTTTCTCTGCTGACCTGCCCTTTGAGTGTTTATGAACATTTACTTTGAGAAAGAAATACTTCTTGTTTTTCGCTTTGTCTAAACCCACTCCCGTTATCAGACTGAGAAACACATATCTTCTTGCATCAGCCTGTGGTTGTCCGTGTCTAAAACGAGATTTTCTTTGTGTGTGTATGTGTTTGGCTTGCATTGTTTTAAAATACACCATCCCTTAGTTAATTTGCTTTAATGGTTGTCTTATGAAAGAAATGTATTTATTAAAAATATATGTTGATGGGACAACCACTTTTATTTTTATCACAGACTAAGGAAAACACACCTTTACTTGAGAAACTACAACATGGATATAATACCTTATTTCTTCTACCTATTGAATACTAGAGTAAGAGTGACACAGTGTTAACTGGACCAAGTTAACATGAAGCACGATATGAGGCAATGCTTATGGCACTGGTAACCTTGAGCCATGTTATAATAAAAAGAACAGAAGGATGAAATCCTGCAAAAAGGGCATTTAACTTCAAATGACCCTGGACGTTAGAACCTAGTGCTTATGAGTAATAAAAAGACTTCACTCAAACCACTCAGATTTACACGTAGTTCAGGAAAACTTGTTTAATTACATGAAAGTAAATCAGCTTTCTGGAAATAAATAAAGTTTAATCTCTCTGCCTTGCTTAAAAAATTCAAATTTGCACATGTAATAAGGCATGTTCAAACTTCAAGCAATTTAAATTGCCTTCTCGTAGGAATTTAAAAATTATCACAAATTTAATAGCTGATAGAGTCCTGGCTGGTGGTACAGTGGATAAGGTGCCGGCCTGTCAACCCAAAGGTCGCTGATTTGATTCCCCAGCCAGGGCACATAACCAGGTTGCAAGCCAGGTCTCCAGCCAGGTCCGTAGCTGGAAGCAAGTGAAAGGCAACCATACATTGATGTCTCTCTCCCTCTCTACCTTTCCCCCATCCCCTCTCTCTAAAAATAATAAAATCTTTTTTTAAAAAAAGTCGCTGATATAAATCCTAAAGAATGAAATATACTTTCCTTGCATTCTATCATAAAATGTAAAGAAAGCTATATTAAAATATCAAAATTAGTAATTCCTTTAAAAAGGGCCTAAATTCCCAAATAAACTCCCTGTATTTGTAGATTTTTTCTTTAAAGGTGTTATTTTTAGAGAGAGGGGCAGGGAAAAGAGGGAGAGAAACCTCAATGTGTGGTTACCTCTTGCACGCCCCCCAGCTGGGGACCTGGCCTGCAACCTACGCATGTGCCCTGATTGGGAATCAAACTGGTGACCTTTGGTTTGCTGGCCACTGAGCCACATCAGCCAGAGCTGTAGATTTAAAGATAACAAATTATAGAGTACATATCCCAGGTAAATACTGGAATGGACATTTTTCTTATTTTCCCACTTGAATAACTGAATATTAACCAAAATGTCTTGGCTAGTCAGCAGAAAATAAAAGCACCCACTGGGCTTTGGTATTCGAATACTTTTATTTGAGTAGAGAACAGACTTTTCACCATTTCCTTCCCTATAATTCTATAATTCTCTTTTAATATTTTATTTTTTTAGAGAGCAGGGAGGGGAGGGAGAAAGAGAGGGGAATATCAGTGTGTGGTTCCCTCGCACACCCCCAACTGGGGACCTAACCCACAACCCAAGCATGTGCCCTCATTGGGAATCGAACCAGCAACCCTCCGGTTTGCAAGCCAGCACTCAGTCCACTGATGTAACAGCTAGGGCTAAATCCATAATTCTTAAAATGATAATTTTATTTATACATAGCAAAAAATTCATAAAACCTTTTAGTACTGTTAACATTTTCACAGTTGGGGATATAACTAGTTCATTTTTTTCTGATTTCTTACACTTTTGGATTCCCACATGATTATAATGTTAAAGTATACCAAGAAGAAGAGGAATTTCAAGCAGGATACAAAACATATCAATACAGGAAATAAGTCCGGGTATTTCTGAGGCGAATCCAGTGTGACAGTCATCAGTGTCAGAAGGACCATGGTGATTACTGACAGAATAAACTGTAAGGAGGAAAAAGAAGTGTTATTAAGTAACATAAGTTAAATGCACTGGTAACACTAATTTATAGCCATAAATGAGCTGAACTGCAGGGGAGGGTTGGGAGTACAATCTCTTCATGGTGGATCTCAGCCTAGGTTGCAGGTTGGGATCACCTGGGGTTAAATATCTCAATGCCCACACCACAACCAAGACTGAATAAATTCGAGTTTCTGGGGGTAGGCCTCAGTATTTTTTAAATTCACTTAAGTGATTCCCATGTGTAGTGAGAGCTTGAGAACCCTGTCATACTTCATACCCCCCAGGCACTGAAGAAAGTTACCTGAGGAACAGATAATATTGCTGGTCAGCGTTAAATTCCCAGCATGCTCCAGGACCCTCAGTCCCTACAGGACTTCTGAGCTAATCTAAGAACCCACTCATGGAAAAGTTTCCAGAGCAAATGGAAAATTATATTTCATGCTCATTACGCTTTCAATGAGCTAGTGCTATAGTAAGCATGGTGAGGCATATGCAAGGAAAGGTCCTGGCCTCAGTTTTCCATTTAATTAGGGGAATGCATTAACTAAAATAACATCACAAGTTCAGCCCTAGTTGATGTGGTCCAGTGGACTGAGCAGCAGGCTGCAACCCAAAGGGTCACCAGTTGGATTCCCAGTCAGGATACACGCCTGGGTTGTGAGCATGTGACAGGCAACCACACAGTGATGTTTCTCTCCCTTCCCCTCGAAAAATAATGAATGAAATTATTTTTTTTAATCACAAGCTCACATTTTATTAAATGCCAAAATGAGTAGTAGAAGTAATTGCATTCACTATAATTGTGTAGCAGTCAGGTTTCTTTTCCAGACATGTGACTGCTGAGCATCTGAAATGTGTCTGTTGCAAATGAGGAGCCAAATTTTTTATTGTTTCAATTTTGCTAAGTTTAAATTTCCACATGTGTCCAGTGGCTACTGTATTGGACAGTTTAGCTCTATACTATGAGTTTCCTTAAGACAAGGGCCAGCCAGCTCTTAATGGTTTCATCCCTAACATAGTACTAAGTACACGGAAGCTGCGTAAGTGAATGTAGAAACCAAGCAGTAAGGAACAGTAGTCAGTGATTTTCATGAAGGAGGCGGGACATACACGGAACCTACAAGATGCCTGAATGGCTCTGCTATGAATAGAGTAATGCAGTGATCACTCCAGGTGGAAGAGTGGGAGGGACGGGAGCCATGAAGACTTAGAAACAAATATTATTAATAGGCTACAAGTATCCTTCAAAGGAAATATCCCCAAGTCAGCCTTGTGGGGAGTGAAAATTTCTGAAGTGAAATCATCAAATTAAACTCAACAAATATGGAACTAATTGAAATGTCATGGTATTATGAACTTGAATCAGTATTAAAATACATGCTAAAATCCCTCCCATTTCCAAACAAACTCCATCTGTTACCACCATGTCTGCTTCTATTTACATTCAACTTTCCCAAACGAATTGGCTATAACTTGGTGCATCCAATTCCACTTATTAGTGAACCATACCAATCAGGCTTTCACACCAACCACTCCAATGAAACTGCCCTGGCCTAACACCCATAAGAGCCTCCACTGTACTAAATCCAGCGTTCACTTACTGCCCTATGTGACCTTCCAGCAGCATCTGAAGTAGCACAACATTCCCATATCCTTGAAACAATTGGCTTCTGTGACACCATAGTCCTGGTGTCTTCCCATCTCCCTAGTTAATCTTTCTCAGCAGCTTTGCTGGTTCCTTCTCATGTCCCCTATCTCTATGCATCATCATACTATCCCAAGGCTCAGCACTTGTTAATCTATACTCATACCTTTGGTGAGCTCATTCAGTGACATGACTAATTATTATCTATATGCCAAAGACCCAGATTACTGTCTCCAGTTGAGATCTCTCCCCTAAATTCCAGGTGTGTATCTCCAAGTGCTCCTTACTATCTCCATTTGGATCTCTAATAGGCATCTAAAACCAAAAACATAAAACTTATCTCCAGTAAGATTAATGGCTGACTTCTCATCAGAAAACATGGAGGCCACAAGGTACTGGGACAGATGACATTCAAATCACTAAAAAGGAAGGGAGACAATCCTGTTTCTAGCAAAACTACAAATCCGAAAGTTAGAAAAATTAACAAAGTCAATACATTTAAAAATACTGAACTAATACAAAATATGTTCTCCAAACATGTCAAAATTAAATTAGAATACAAAATAGAGGAAGAAATCTGGTAAATCCCCAGATATTTGAAAACAACAAATTTCTTAATAATTCATGAGTCAAAGAATAAATCACAATGAAAAATGGGCTATAATTTTTTTAAAGATTTTATTTATTATTTTTCAGAGAGAGGCAGAGAGGGAGAGAAATATCAATGTATGGTTGCCTTTCACCTGCCTCCAGCTACAGAGCTGGCTGGAGACCTGGCTTACAACCTAGTTATGTTGCCCTGGCTGGGAATTGAACCAGCAACCTTTAGGTTGGCAGGCCGGTGCCTTATCCACTGTGCCACCAGCCAGGGCTAGAAAATGGGCTATAATTTTAACTAAATACAACACATATGTAAAAATTTATGGAATACTGCTTAAACATGGTACAAAGAGGAATTTATGGATTTGAATACCTACGTAAAAAATGGAAGAAAGCAAATCAATCACCTGACCTTTAAGAAGCTAGATGAAGTGTAACCAAACCCAAAGCAAACGTAAAAAATAATAAAAGTAGAACCAAAATCAATGAAATAAATAAGCCAGGCAGAGAAAACTAATTCCCATATGACTTCACTCATGTGTGGAATCTAATGAACAAACTGAACTAACAAGCAAAATAGAGAGATGCAAAGATAAAGAGCAAGGTGAGCCCTGGCTGGTGGCTCACTGGATAAGGCAGAGGCCTGTGAACCCAAAGGTCGCTGGTTCAATTCCCCAGCCAGGGCACATAACCAGGTTGCAAGCCAGGTCTCCAGCCAGCTCTGTAGCTGGAGGCAGGTGAAAGGCAACCATACATTGATGTTTCTCTCCCTCTCTTCCTCCCTTCCCCTCTCTCTGAAAATAATAAAAAATAAAAATAAAGAGTAAGGTGATACTTAAGGGGTGGGGGAAGGTTAGGGGTGGAGGGATTGAACAAAAAGGAAAAGGGATCCATGGACAAGGACAACAGTGAGGGGATTGCTGGGGAAGGAGGGTATCGGGGACTAAATGGTAATTAAAAATACAGTATAAATTATTAAATTAAAAATATTTTTTAAAAATAGAGAAAAATCAATGACCAATAGTTGGTTCTGTAAATAGATCAATGAAACCAAAAAACTAGTTAGACTGACTAAGAGAAAAAAAAGAGAAGGTACGAATTCCCCAAATCAGGAGCAAAAAATATACATCACTCCCTACCATACATAAAAATAAAAACGGGGGCCCTGGCTGGTGGCAGAGTGGATAAGGCATCAGCCTTCAAACCCAGGGGTTGCTGGTTCGATTCCCCAGCCAGGGCATGTGAGGAGGTTGCATGCTGGCCAGCCAGGTCCTTGGCTAGAGGAAGGTAAAGGGCAACCATGCATTGATGTCTCTCTCCCTCTCTGCCTCTCTCCCTTCCTCTCTCTCTAAAAATAATAAATGAAATCTTTAAAAATAAATAAATAAAATGAATAATAAAGGACTACTATGAACTACTATTAAGTCAACAAATTAGATAAGTGATGAAATGGACAAATTTTTAGACATACCACTATAACTGTCTCAAGAAATAAAGTCTAAGTAGACCTATAACAAGAGATGAATAAAGTCCCAAAAAGAAAGGCCAAGGCAGATGGCTTCACTGGTGAATTATACCAAATGTTTATAGAAGAATTAATATCAACCTTTCATAAACTCTTTCGAAAAGTAGAAGTGGAATGCTGCCCAAATCATTCCATGGGGCAAGTATTGATATTAACCCTGAGAGCAAAACCAGAAAAAGACACAGAAGAACAGATCAGTATCCCTTACAAATATAGAGGCAAAAGTCTACAAAATGCTGGCAAACCCACATCATGACCAAGTAGGATTTATTTCAAGACTGAAAGGTTAGTTCAACATATTAAAAAACCAATGTAGCATACCACATTAATAGAAAAAAAGGGGGGGGGGGTGGAGTCATATGACCATATATCATTAGAAATACAAAAAACATACGACAAAATCCAATAATTTTTCATGCTAAAAAACACTCAATAAACTAGAAACAGAAGAACTTCCTAGCCAAGGCCATCTATAAAAAGCCCACAAGTAACACCATAGTTAAGGTGAAAGAATGGATGCTTTCCCCTAAAATCAGGAAGGAGGAATGTCCACTCTTGCCATTTGGATTCAACATTGTACCTGAGATTCAAGCCAGGGTAATAAGGCAAGATGTTAAGAAAAATGAGAACATTGACCAGTGTGGCTCAGTTGGCACCATCCCACAAAGCTAACGGCCACCATTTCCATTTCTGGTCAAAAGCACATGCCTGGTTTGCAGGCCAGGTCCCTGATTGGGGCAAATACTAAAGGTAACCAATCGATGTTTCTCTCCTCCTTTTTCTCCCTCTCTTCCCCTCTCTCAGAAAATAAATGTGTTTTTTTTTTTTTTTTAAACTATAATACAAAGCCATAGTAATCAAGACAATGCAGTAACAGCATAAGCTAAGTATCATTCCTTAAAAACTGAACAACTAGCCTTGGCTGGTGTGGCTAAGTGGATTGAGCACCAGCCTGCAAACCCAAGGGTTTGATTCCCAGTGAGGGCACGTAACCAGGTTGCAAGCCAGGTCTCCAGCCAGGTGTGGTAGCTGGAGGCAGGTAAAAAGCAACCATGCATTGATGTTTCTCTCCCTCTCTTCCTCCTTCCCTTCCCCTCCTCTAAAAATAATGAATAATATCTTAAAAAAAAAAAAAAGGAACCACTTACCAAATGTTGTATAATTCTGGGAAGAAATGGAAAACATGGAAGATACTTCTTGACAGAAATGGAAAAGGACTTCAGCTGTAGGTCTTCTTCTGAAGTCTTTTCAAATATTGAAAAGGAAGTTACACAAGTTATAAAAAATGCCATCATTGTCACAATTGTGGGCATTAAGAGGTCATCCTTCAATAGAAGAGGTAGCATACTGTAGAAGAAAAGAGAAACCATAACCAATTTGTAAAAAATGTTTTAAATTAATTTATAAGAACTATACTGAAAATAGTATATAGAAATTGGTTTGACTCACCTAAATGTTGATACAAGTAAAAACCAAGTAGACATAAAAGGTATTTCACTTAAAACTAAGCAAACAGGTCTAAAATAATAAAGAAAAAAAAATACTTTAATCTTATAGAATATAATTTCAACTCTTACTTGTAAAAAAATATAAACCTACTTAATGTCTTATTTTCAGGATAGCTACAAAATAAAAACTAAGAACAGCCAGCAAGGTCTTTCTAGGGACTACCAATTCATTTTTTAATAACTATTAATCCAAACTAGAGTCTAAACACAGAGGTGTCAACTACTTAAAATAACTGGAAACATGCTCTTCTAGAATTCAGTCCACCAGTGGAATATTTTTTCTCTGTCATTTAAACAGTAGCTTTAACAAATACATCAGATACACAGATCTATCCAGAGAAAGGGCTGCTTCGTATATTTCATCATACTTAGTAAACATGAAATGAATTCCCAACACAGTGGTTCTCAAGCTTCTTTTTTATGATTCTCCATGTCACACAGTACTCAGCTAAGTTAAAAACTAAAAGTTGTAACAGGATTATCCCCTGCCGCTGACAGAGGACAACAGAGGCAAAGAACTACAAAGGGAAACGAATTGATAATGACAGAATAAATGAAAAGAGGGAAAAACCAAAAGGAAGACGCTACATAAAAAGAGCAGTAGTATAGGAATGGAAGGGTAATGGCAATCAGTGGCATTACTGATTTTACCAAAGAGCTGTGACCTAACCACCAACCCCTAGCCCCTTTACCTTCTAGATTCAACCGTGGCAGTAATGCTCAAGAAGGTGGGTAGCCAGATGACCCGAGTCCTAGTCTCATCTCTGCCACTTACTCAATGTGCTTCATTAAGTGATTAATTTAATCTTTGTTTGTTTGTGTAATCAAAATAATGATAACATCTTGTTAAGTAGTTGAAAAAACTCTTACAAGTATTATCTAGTATTCAGGGCCTAAGAGCTAATCTGAATGGTCAGATGACAGGTCACTGAATGAGCTGCCTTCCTGTGGGGTGGAAATTCTAGGGAAAATATACATGTTTGAAAGCAATGCCTCTCCACAGTTCTGTCCCCTGGCACTGGGGATTTGTGTCGGGTCAGCCTAGTCTCATATAATAGTGGTAACTCAGGTTAGACTTGGGAAGATGAAATCAAGCTATCCTCCCAGACTGAAATGATAGGGGACTATTTTGTTCAGACAAGAAGTGTTCCACACAGGCTAGCCCACCTTACTATAAAGCTACACATTGAGGTTTTAGTCCTGAGCTCCAGCTCCCACTTGTCATTGATCTCTCTGTACATTATCTTGCACAGGAACCTAGCAAAGAGGGTGAGGGGTACAGTGGTTGTGGGTTGGGATTCAAGTATTTCAATGTGTGCTGGGCAAAGATTGAATACTATTTTAATATTGGGATAATATATCGCTATAACTGGCATCCAATTTCTATGGAAACCAAGTAGAAATTTTAATGCTCCTAAAACAAAGTCGTCTGTTTAGAGATTGCCAAGAGGGTCTAACCAAAGGTTTTGACAACATGAACAGAAAAGTGACATACTAAAGCCCCTAAAAAAGTGATTGGAGAGGGAGGAGGGCTACTGAATACATATGGAAATAAAAAAGGAAAAGACAACAAACAGCTCCAACTTAAGGAAAGCCTCTTTGGAAGACATATTTCTTATTAGTATATCAAAAATATGTCAGTAATAATTCTATGAAATGTTTACCATTTAAAATATAAAGAAGCAAAATTGTAAAAGATCATCATTCTGAAAAAAATATTTAAGAAATAATTTTATGCAACTATGTAACACTTGTGTTTTGTACTTTATTATATGTAATAAATTTATATATTATAAACACACAATAAAAATAAATAAAACACTTGAAACATTTTTACTTACAATGATACCAAGAGAATGGACTTTTCATGTACATGGAAAGAAAATAAAAAGAATGATAGTGCACAGGTAACCTTTAAGAAAAAAGGGAAAATGAGAAAAATAAGATAAAACAACTTATAAAATATGATAGCAATTTAATTATGAATCTGAATAAAAATAATTTTAGGTAAAACTTTAAAGTTTAATATATCTTCTACATAGAAGGAAATATACATAATATTTTTATTCAAATACATAATCAAAGTATTTTTGAAAAAACTATAACACTACATAACCATTTAAAGTAAACTCATTGATACTGTTATTAATAAACAAAACTACTGAACACTTCAGACACAACAATCATACCTTCATCCTCCCTTGGACTCTGACAATTTAAATTAAAAAGCATGAAGGACAGGAAAGTCAAAATCTAAAACTGGCAAAACAAATCTATTTCCACATTTTAAAACATGCATTTCGCCCTGGCTGGTGGCACAGTGGTTAAGGCGCCGGCCTGCGAACCCAAAGGTCGCAGGTTCGATTCCCCAGCCAGGGCACATGACCAGGTTGCAAGCCAGGTCTCCAGTCAGGTCTGTGGCTGGAGGCAGGTGAAACGCAACCATACATTGATGTCTCTCTCCCTCTCTGCTTCTCTCCCTTCCCCTCTTTCTAAAAATAATGAAATAAAATCTTTAAAAAAAAAAAAAAATGCATTTCAATAAAATATATTAAATATTTTATAATCATTTCATGTATATAATACATATGATTTCACTGATATGTGGAATATAACACAAAAAGCAAACTAACAAAACAAATAAAAACAAACTGATAGATACAGACAACAGAATGGGGGTTACCAAAGGGGACAGGGGGTGGGAGGGGTTACCTGGGTAAAGAGGCTCAAATATACAATGACAGAAGAAAATCAGACTTTGAGTGATGACCATGCAATTGAGTACCCAAATGTTGAATTATAATCTACACCTGAGAGTTCTATGTTATTAACCAGCATTACCCCAACAAATTTAATTTAAAAAAAAGAAAAAAGAGCCCTGGCTCATGGCTCAATGGATAAGGTGCTGGCCTGCGAACCCAAAGGTCACTGGTTCGATTCCCCAGCCAGGGCAACATAACTAGGTTGCAAGCCGGGTCTCCTGCTAGGTCCGTAGCTGGAGGCAGGTAAAAGGCAACCATACATTGATGTTTCTCTTCCTCTCTTCCTCTTTCCCTTCCCCTCTCTCTTGAAAATAACAAATAAAATATTTAAAAAAAAAAAAAAAGGAAAAAAGAAATGAAACACATACCTCAATAAACAATGATAATCATTTGTTATTTGGGATTTTAAGTAAAAAATTACTTAGACCTATTTTCTGAAGTTCATATTCTGAATATTGGACATCTATCTTGTATACATCTAATCTACTTGTTCAAGCAAAAACGTGGGTCACTACCCTGTACATGCCATGCATCCAATCCATCAGCAAACCCTCTACACCAGCCCCTGGAGACAGTATCTACCCACTTCCCTGCTTCCCCTCTGCTGACGGTGGTAGCAGGGTGGGCTGAGCCACCCCACCTTCCCCTTGAACCACTCTTAGAACTACTCCTTCCAGTTCGTTCTCCACTCCACCACATCAGATCACATCAATTTCTTTGTTTAAATTTCTTCTATTGCTTTACTTAGAATAAAATCCACACTCCTACAGTACGTGGGTCCTGCTCCCCTCTTGCAATCTATTACTGCCCCTCACTCACTTCGTACCTGTGCCTTTATACCTCAAACATGCCAAATGTGTTCCTGCCTTAAGGAAAAACTTACTTTTATCAAGTCGGAGCTCAGATCTTCTTGTGATCAGCTCTTTCTGGGTGGCCATTCATTTCTAAGCTCAGCTTTCACTCCCTAGAAAGGCCTTCCCTCACTCAGCCTACAGCAGGACCCCCCTAACCCCGCTCCTCCCCCCAAGTGTTCTTTTAAGTTAACACTGTATTCCTTCACAGCCCTCATTACTCCCAGATATTTTCTTGTTAACTCATTTATTTTGTTCATCATAATTCTTCTGCCACCAGCATAAATGTCCCTGATTAAGAGAGCAGGAATGTTAAACTGTCATTCACTCACATGCCAGTACCTAGAAAAGGGCCTGAGACATAAGAGAACACTAAATAAATACTACTTGAACAAGTTCAATATGAATCATTTTGCTGCTATAAAGAATTAGTATTCATACTATCAATTACCTCAATTATAGACTTCTGTTGAGAATTGAATTAAGAATAATTCAATCTTCATTGAAAGAAAACACTTTAAAGTAATGGAAATGAGAGATGTTTATAAAACTCTCGGAAGTATTCAACAAGAATTCAAAACATCACAAACAAAAATAAAATAACAAGTCATTAATATCATTTTTTAGTTTTTAAAATACAATGGTTTAAAATACAATGGTCTGGTGGCACAGTGGATAAGGCACCAGCCTGTAAACCCAAAGGTCACTGGTTTGATTCCCATTCAGGGCACATAACCAGGCGGCAAGCCAGGTCTCCAGCCAGGTCCTTGGCTGGAGGCAGGTGAAAGGCAACCACACATGAATGTTTCTCTCCCTCTCTGCCACTCTCTCTTCCCCCTCTCTCTAAAAATAGTGACTGGAATCTTTAAAAAGAAAAAATTAAACATACAATGGTTTGTATTAAAACATAGCAAACAGAATAAAATTAGGAAACTCTGAGAAAGAAAATGTTTTTTTCTGGCTTTTAATCCCTAAAAGTAAGTCATCTCTAGTACTACCACAGTTACTCAACTCTGAAATTCCATTCCATTATCTTAGAAATATACCTTTATCGAACATGCTATGTCCTAGAAAAATAGCATAATCTTGTATAAGCTTGCAAATATTTCAAATAAGGCCTATTAAAGACAGCAGAGCATTACTAACCATATCCCTCCTGTCCTAAAAGTCCTGTAGAATATTAACAATAAATGACTTAGTGTGCTCAGAGTTCATTCACAGAATGCAACAACAGAAATTGTCAATAAAGGTAATCAAGAAATAACATAAAGCTATCTTTTTTACTTTGTGGTATTCATATGGACTTTTGAAGTATTTCACTGGTATGCTATGCTCTGGCTTGCTTTCAGAATGCAATGTATGTATGGGGCAGTCCCAGAATTGAAACCCTAATTTCTAAAATGTTGTCCCCTTACAAAATCCAATGACTTATTGTCTGCATAAACCAAATTTTCCTGACATATTAGAAGATATATATTTTTAAAGATTTTATTTCATTATTTTTAGAAAGAGGGAAAGGGAGAGAGGCAGAGAGGGTGAGAGACATCAATGTATGGTTACCTTTCACCTGCCTCCAGCCACAGATCTGACTGGAGACCTGGCTTGCAACCTGGTTATGTGCCCTGGCTGGGGAATTGAACCTGCGACCTTTGGGTTCGCAGGCCAGCACCTTACCCACTGTGCTACCAGCCAGAGCTAGAAGATATTTTTAAATGTCATCTTATAGGCCAGGGTACACAGGAACAAAATTGTATGTACCAGAGAAACACAACCTGGAGGTATTTGTAAACCCACTCAGAAAAACACAAAACTGCAGGAAATGGAACCAATGCATCTTCAAACTAGCACAAGTCATCTTCCTAAAACAGGAATCTGTCCCCTCCCCTGTTTAGAAATCTTTTTTGGCTCCTCTGGCACACATGTCCAACTCCAATGGACTCAATCTCAACATTCAAGCTATTATACGATCTGATCCTTTTTGACTCTATCTTTCACTATATCCTCTCCTCAAAACACACACACACACACACACACACACACCACGTCACCTCACACAAATGTCATTTACTCTACAGCTGTTCACAGAGCATTCCCTACTGTTATTCACCTCCCTCCTGTCTTGAATTCTCTTCTGTTATATAACCTTCTGTTCCAAATCTTGACCAGCTTTCAAAACTTGGCTCTAATCCTACTTGCTCTAAAAGGCTGTCTAACATCTGCACCCCAAGTATTTACTAGCTCCTTTTCCTGCACAACCATAGCACCGAATTTGTACCAAATAGAACTTAATACCATCTACTCTGGCACAAAATTATTTAAGCATGTGTCTATCACACTGTTTTCTTCTTTATATTCCCTCATTGACTAACACAAAGCAGAACTTAAGTAACTGTTGGATGAAACTGAAAGATTCTAACTGTTTAACCTGGTGCCCAACACAGCACCTAAGTATGCCAGGCACCCAATAAATGTTGGTCAAATAAATGAATGTCCCAATCCTATAATGCTGTTAAGAGCAAAACAAAACAAACAAAAAAAATCTCTATTTTTAAAAGATCAGTTGCAGCAAGAATTAAGTATCTAAAGAAATAAGAAACTTACCAGAGTAAATCTGAATCCTTTGGGAGAGGGCTGGAGTATTAATTTTAGACATGCAGGAAGCAGGCTCAAAAATGTACAACAAAAGCTAAAAAATGAATTTAAAAATATTTGTTTTCTTTGTAGAGGTATATAGCTAAAACAAAGACTTTTTAAATGTAAGGATCATATTACTTATCAACCTAAACTGCTTTCAAATGAAAGTTTATTTTTATTTTTAAAACTTAAGACTGAATAGCATTTAAATAAAATCCATGCATTCAAATATGTACTCTTTTATATATACATGATTATGTAAGAAACAAGACATTATAGTTTGAAATGATGCTTATTTTACTAGTTAGTATTAATTACAGAAAAGATACAAAAATAGCTAACCATCAATTATCACTCAAAACATAACTAAGTATAAAGAGATAATGCTATATTTATAACAAACATTCGTTAAAGGCACTCATAAGAAAAAAAAATGTACTCATAAGAGAATCTCTCTAGCACTAGCCAACGTAATTCGGTTGGTTGAAGCATCATCCTGTAAACTTAAAGGTCGCGGGCTGGATTCCTGGTAGGGCACATGCTTGGGTTTAAGGTTTGATCCCCAGTCGGGGCGCTTCCAAGGGGCAACCAACTGATGTTTCTCTCTCACACCATTATTTCTCTCCCTTCCTTCCCCTCTCTCCAAAATCAATAAGCATATCTTTGGGTGAGTATATTAATTATTTATCTATCTATCTCTCTGATCCTCATTTCACAAAAGCTAATTATCTGATTTCCAAGTCCATGGAAAACCAAACATAGACAAGTTCAAAGGGAACGAGAACGCTGCTAGAGCTCCTCCTAGGTATGGCTGGGGGGCAGGGGGAGAAAAAACTCAATGAGCTGAGCCACCCGGAGCCATGAAGTACCATGGAAAGCAGCCCTTGAAAGCTCTGGAAAGAGGGTTATAATGCAAGACAGAAATAGATTTTTCAGCTTGTGGTGGCTTCATGGTGTGTCAACTTGGCTAAGCTGAACTCTAGTCCTTGTTACAGAGGCTACAAGGGATCTTCTTGACAGAACTGAAGCTACAGTTTCATGTGCCATGCTGTGGCACAAACACACTCCAGGTATTCAAACACTAACCTCGCTGCTGCTTGGGAGTTTGCAGATCTCATAAAAATCCCTCATCAGTTGATTTTTAGTGAATCTATAGGAAGATAGGCTTGAGTGCACTGGACTCAATCAGGTTTAGGTTTAAAGGGTTTAGAAACCCTTTAAAAGGGCTTAGTCCTTCCCTAAACTCAGATTCTTAACAGCTGGCTCTGAATCACTCCTCCTTCCCGCTAAGTATTCCTGATGCCTTGCGGACTTCCAGCTTGCTGGGCCAGCCCCCATTTCCTCACAGCAAAGTCATACAAGCAGGACACACACACCAATCTCCCACTCTGTTTTTCTCTAGTTGAACGCTGACTTGTACACCCCTGAGAATCACAACTCTTCAGTATAACGTAGAATCATGTTTTGCATTCGCTCTGCTGAAGGAGGAAGCAAGTAAGTACAATCCAGGAAGATTTTCACATAAAATATTTCAAATAAAAGAGTGTTGTTAAAAACAATAATAATAATAAAATAAAAGAGTGTTGTTGTATAGAGGGATGGGTTTATGTTATGTGGAAAATACCCTAATAATGCCAGGTAGGTGCGATATTACCATTAACACTTGTAGAAAAAAGCATATAAAACACTATATACAAACTCTGTCTCTTACCTGATTATCATCTGGATATGATGTGGTAAAATATCCTTGATCTTCAGAAAGACACTTAAGCTGCACCAGACATTGGCTACTTTATCCTTAAAAGAGATATCTTAGTTTTACATTCTCATGAAATTTAAAGCAGCATTAAATTCCGCAAAGTACAGCCCATAACCTCTAAATAAACTTTGAGACATGAAGTTTTTGTTCACAATTTTATACCTATGTGGATTAAGTTCTCCAAATAATGCATACATGCACACACAGACTAGCATTTTTCTTTCTTTCTTTTTTTGCAATGGGAGTTGATCTAAATCACTAGCCAACCATAACCTAGACATTCCCAAGAAATACTTTTTCAGAGAACAACACACGATCACCAAATAAGCAAGTTATTCATCGTTGGAAATTTTTCTAAAACCTTTTGTTTTCCTAATTTTAGAACACATATTACATGACCTGTTTTATCACACATCTGCAATGATCTAATATAACTTCCTAGCTACTAGCAACGACAAGAGTTAATTGCTAGTACATCAAGGGGTTTTAGGACATTAGCAGTTGCGCTAGGATCACTTTCAAAATTAAATCTGTAACTACAGCTCTCTGTTCATGAAACCCGTCCTCTACACAGCTGCTTAACTCACAGCTGGGTAGGCATAACAGCAAGAAAGCCGTTATCGCTGGACAGCTGTACCGTCCTACTTCCCCTGGTCAGATCAAAGAAAATGCTCTTCAGATTTTGAGAGCAACAAGTGAATGGAAGTGACCAGCAACAACATCCAACATATATGATATTCATTTTTATAATTATCAGGATAAACACCATTTTTGAAATGGAAGGCAAGGCAAATAACTAGGCAGCTCATGTGCAGAATTAAACTTTTCATTATGTAAGTGTTAAAGTTAGAAAAATACTAAGAAGTTATGAGTATAAAGTTGAATCATAGCTTTGCCACGCACTAACTATATGACCTCAGTTTTCTGATCTGAAAAGTGGGTATAGTAGCTGCTTCAGGGATATTGTAAGGGTTAAAAAAATCATACGTGAGGTATCTGGCACCTAGCAATTGCAAATAATAATAGTGATTATTTATGATCATCAATAGCAACAATAGCAACATCTCCATTGATATACAGGTCATATATCTCTATTCCTTCACAAAACCAAACTCTTTTAGTCTCTTTGATAATGCTGGTTCCATCACCTTACAGATCCAATTTGCATAGTCAAAAAAAACAGAAAGATACATATGCTTTTCTAACTCTTTTTAAAAGAAGTGCTTGTTCAAAAGCAAATTATCTATAAATATGTTGTCTCTAACTTTATTAAAAGGCCCTTTTGTTTCAGAAAAATGGTTTGTTTAATTTAATCACTAAATCTAAATCATAAGATTATCTATGTAATAAAAGTTTAACAAGAGTGATTAAGCTAGAATTAAATGAAAGATTCTCATTAAAAATTACTATGGATGAAGGTTCTCTTTATCTCATAATGAATTACGAGATCTTTCTGAAGCAAACATGATTATTAGTTTAATAAGTAATTTCCTAAGACTAGAAAGAAAATATAAATAATTTCTATATATTTATTGATTTTAGAGAGAAAGGAAGGGAGACAGAGAGAGAGAAACATCAATTAGTTTTACCACTTGGTTATGCACTCGTTGGTTGCTTCTTGTATGTGCCCTGACCAGGGATCAAACCCACAACCTTAGCGTATTTGGATGAGGTTCTAACCAGCAGAGCTCCTGAGCCAGGGCTGTAGCTGCAACCTCTCCTACTCTCTTTCATTATAAACCCTGTTTCATTAGAAAAAATGCATAATTGAATTATAGATCTCATGATTGCATAACTATCCCTATGCATGTAATATACTAGCACATGCCAGCTGAGCTAGAGGTTATATGCTAGATAAACAGTTGGCAAAGAATGACTGCAAGAAGAGAGCAGCTGAAGTTACTATCCCCTGTATCTTCTATAGGAAATCCCAGAGGTCAAGGGAAAGGTAGCAGAAAGGAGTGAGAGGAGAGTTTTTAAACATGCCTCAAATAATCCACGATCAACTGGGAAGAGCCTTCTTAAAACCTGCAGGATGTGTTCCTTTTCTGTAAAGAACGGTAGCCAACAGAAAATGAAGGAGGCCACCACGGTACACGCCAGCTTGATTAACAATACAAACCTAGAACAAAAACAAAGATGACCAATAAGACAGGGAGAGGTAAATGTTTCTAAGATAGCACTCTGAATCTCACTAAATATAATAAATGAAATGTAAGGTAATGATAAGTCCATACCACCGAAAAAGGTTTAAGATAGGAGTCTACTCAAATCAGAGTATAGAAATTCAAAACCATTAAGATGTGCACTTGTCCAATGAAAAAATTATTACCACCCTAATTAACATTTAACTTAGATGCCATTCCTGTGCAGCCATGAAGAAAAATGTCAATCAGGATGTATTTCTAATTAGTATATAATATAACATGCTCTTAAATGGATGAAATCCTACAGCAGTGCTCTAAGAAACCAACCACATTACCTTCAGTAAATGGGTATGGATCAAAATAATTTTCTAGTTAGGAAGATTTAAAATAGCATAGAACATGACTAAATCTCTCTTCCCACTCACCCCTCAGCCTGTTAACACATTAATAAGAAATCACCAAAAGGAAAAGCGAAAGACCACTTCCTCCAGGTAAGTCTGCCAAACAAATTCTTTGAAATAATTTTTTTAATTCTGGTATGTAAAAGCCACTCACCCTTTTCCTGTGAGACCTTTTTTAAAACATTTACCAAGTAAAAAGCAAAAAAATGGCAAGGCGTGGTAAAGTTCCATCTGTTTATAATTTAGAGCTAAGCAAAATGCCAGCGATCCCAGCAGGTCCCAGTGACAAGAGACTCCAAGAATACCCCACAGGGCGAAGCCAAGGCTCACAGAATTATATCTGTTCCTGTGTCAAGGAAATGATCTCCATCATTAAAAGAGGCAGATCTTGCATTTTATAGAGTGTATTTTTTACACAATTTAAAAATATGTAATGAAAGCTACTTCTAAATAGAAATGGAAAGAATTTAAGTGATGAACATTTGAAATGATAAAGAATGGCCTCAGATATATTAAATCTACTGTTAAATAGGAGAACTGATTTGTATAGATTTAAAAGAACTCTAATTAGTCAACACAGCTTTGTTTCTGCTAGGCTATTTCACAGTTATTATTAAAATAACATACCATAGCCCTGGCGGGTAACACAGCAGATAAGGCGCTGACCTGCGAACCCAAAGGTCACTGGTTCAATTCCCCAGCCAGGGCACATAACCAGGTTGCAAGCCAGGTCTCCAGCCAGGTCTGTAGCTGGAGGCAGGTGAAAGGCAACCATACATTGATGTTTCTCTCTCTCTCTACCTCTCTCCCTTCCTCTGTCTCTCTGGAAATAATAAATAAAATCTTTTTAAATAAATAAATAAAAATAACATATCAAAAGCTATTTACTGGTATCACTATAATTCCTCAATAATATGCATCAATCTAAATCAATGTATGCACTTGATTAAAAACTTAAATAAATAAATAAAAACACCGTAATATTAAAACAACATCGCCATTAAATTTTCAGTTCAAAATGGTGAGCTAAGCCCTCATCTTTACCTCTTCTCCTTTCCTAGACTTTCTTAAAATGATAGGGCATTTTTAAAACTATAAATCCAGCCCTGGCTGGTGTGGCTCAGTGGATTGAGCACAGGCCTACGAATCAAAGAGTCACCGGTTCAGTTCCCAGTCAGGGCACATGTCTGGGTTTCAGGCCAGGTCACCTGTTGGGGGCTCACGAGAGGCAACTGGGCATTGATGTTTCTCTTCCTCTCTGCGTCCCTCCCTTCAACTCTCTCTGGAAATAATAAAATCTTTAAAAAAAAGAAAGTATAAATTCATAGCCATAAAGAGGACAGGAAGACAGGTTACAACAGATCAAGATTTCAACATGTTCCCACAAGACAGAAAGTGGTAACAAGTAAAATAGGATGGAAAAAGCCACAGCACAGGAGCAGCTTAGATAAGCAAGGAGCCGATCTACCCTGCAAGCCCCCAGAGAACTCAGGTACACCAAGTAGGTTAGAGGGCTTGAGTAATATTCTGAAAAGAAAACAAGAGGATTAACTGAAAATCCCTAGATGAAGAAATCAAATCCCACCTCACTCTTGTGCAAAGATTGTCTGGCAGCCAAATCATTTACCCTCTCCTCACCCCCACCCCGTCCCAGGCAACAAAAGAAGGAATATTTCTCAAAAAAAATGGGATAAACCACCTGGGACAGCTAGTGGGGAAGTTAACACTATAGTACAAAGCCCTGCACACTTTGAAATTTAAGGATCCCAAAACGTATTGGCCAGCTCCCTGCCTGCTTTACCTACTGTGGGTTAAATAAAAGAGCTCACAAAAAGGGGATGGATGTAATACAACAACAATAAAATTAAAAAAAAAAAAAAAAAGAGCTCACTCTTCTGACTCTTAAATAAGAATAGATCAAATAGACATTGAAGAAAAAAACCTAAAACCAAAATGAAAAGGGAAAAATACTGACCCTAGAAGAATGAAAATAATTCAGAAAACAGAAAAAAGAAGAGTAAACTATAAGTTAGGATATACTTAACAAAACAAATAAAATTTAACAGAAGTGCTAAAGAAAAGATAATCTTCCAAACTATAAAAAGAGAGATGCTGAGGATGGAGATGCAAGATCTAACAACACCTGTCTAATGAGCTCAAGGAAGAATGAAGTGAGAAAATTATCAAAGGAATACCATAAGAGAATTTCCCATTGAAGAACATGAATCTTCAAATGAATGACCCATAGAGTGTCCAAAACAATTGTCAAAAATATCTAATGCCCAAATAAGTTATTGTAAAATTTCAGAGCCCAACAATAAAAAATAGTACTGACAGCAGCAGCAGCAACAGATAAAAATAGCTATAAATACTTATAGAGTACTTACTATTTCCTAAGTACTGTTTTAAGTGCTTTACAAATATTAATTCAATTTATTCTCAAAAAGTTTACACCTGGCTGGTGGCATAATGGATAAGGTGCCGACCTGCAAACCCAAAGGTCGTTGGTTCGATTCCCCAGCCAGGGCACATAACCAGGTTGCAAACCAGGTCTCCAGCCAGGTCCATGGCAGGAGGCGGATGAAAGGTAACCATACATTGATGTCTTTCTCCCTCTCTTCCTCTCTTCCTACCCCTCTCTCTAAAAAATAATAAATAAAATCTTAAAAAAAAAAAAAAGTTTACAAGTGAGGGTTATTATTATGGCCATTTTACAAATGAGGAAAGTAAAGTATGCAGTGGTTTAAAAATGTGTCACTATAAACTGACATACTCCCAAAAGCTTCAAGAATGTTATTCAAATAATCTCAGAGGAAATTTACTGGAAGGTTAAAATGAAAATCAATGACAACTGATGAAGATAAACACCTAGAACTTTTACACCATTGCTCATGGAAATGTTAATTATTATAGCATGCTTCAAAACCACTTGGGAATGTATGAAATTAAACATGTGCACACCCTGTAACTCAGCAATTCCACTCAAAAATACAAATTTTATGTGTACAGAGACATTTACAAAAATACAGCATATTCATCACAGCCAATACCTGGAGGCAATGCAAATGTCTATTATTAGTAGAATTATGTTTTCTTGCAATGGAATATAAAGCAATACAGCTACATACAACTACATGAATAACTCTCACAAACAAAATGTTGAACCCAAAACACCAAACGCAAAGGAATATCTAGTGTATTACCTCTTTTGTATAAAATTCAAAAGGGGCGAGGGGAACTAAACTAGAATATTAGCACTTAGCTGCCTTTGGGAAAGGAGGAGGGAGAGTCCTTGAGAAGTGTACAGTGTGGTTTCAGATACTGGCATTGTGCTATTTCCTGATATAGGTTATAGTTTGCCAGTTCACTAAACTGTAAATTCACATTTAGTGCACTTTCCTCTCTGGTGTTATTTTTCTAAGTAACTGTATCTTTAAAAATCTTGTAAACAGCCCTGGCTGGTGGCACAATGGACAAGGTGCCAGCCTGAGAACCCAGAGGTTCCTGGTTCGATTCCCAGCCAGGGCACATAGTCAGGTTGCAGGCCAGGTCTCCAGCCAGGTCGTAGCTGGAGGCAGGTGAAAGGCAACCATACACTGCCTCTCTCCCTTACCCTCTCTCTAAAAAATAATAAATAAAATATTAAAAAAAATAAATCTTGTAAACAGGCTCTGGCTGGTGGCACAGTGGATAAGGCACAGGCCTGTGAACCCAAAGGTCGCTGATTCAATTCCCAGCCAGGGCACATAACCAGGTTGCAAGCCAAATCTCCAGCCAGGTCCGTGGCTGGAGGCAGGTGAAAGGCAACCATACACTGATGTCTCTCTCCCTCTCTGCCTCTCTCCTTTCCCCTTTCTCTAAAAATAATAAATAAAATCTTAAAAAAAAAAAAAAAACTTATAAACAACTTTTTTTCTTTTCTTTATATATCAGTGCTTTGTATCCAATAATCCTGATCCTGCAATGCCTCTGTCAAAAGAAAAAAAAAAACAAAACCCTCAGTTAGAAAAGTGAACAGCAAGAAACTAGCATGGAGGATCCATGGACATGGACAACATGTGGGGTTGACTGTGGGAGGGGGGTGGGAAGGGAGGGGCAAAGGAGAGCAGTGGAGGAAAAATGGGGTAGATGTAATGCGACAACGATAAACTAAAAGTAAAAAAAAGTGCACATATTTTAAAATATGATAAAAACTACAGATGACTATCTTTTGCAAGTCCTTGGACTGTCACACATTAATTTTATTACAACTAAAATGGATTGGCATCAAAAGGAAAAACTTCGGGTTAAGCAATCATGTTGCTGTGAATAATGTCTTTCTGGGGGACAGATTGTAACATTTAATACAGTAGGAGACAAATTAGAGAGCCATGTACGGATTTTCATCAACTTTTCTCCAAGATGTTTAATTTAATTTCCTTATTTTATTTATCAAACTTACACATAAAATCCACATAGTAAATTTTAATTGTGCAGGTTCAGTTTCCTGAACCACTGTTGGAGAAACATCTTGTTTTTTGTTGTTGTTGTTGTTGTGTTTTAAGATTTTACCTATTTTCAGAGAGAGGGGAAGGGAGGAGGCAGAGAGGAAGAGAAACATCAACTTAGGGTTGCCTTTCACCTGCCTCCAGCTAGAGAATTGAACTAGTGACCTTTGGGTTCGCAAGCCGGTGCCTGTCTACTGCGCCACCAGCCAGTGCGAAACATCTTATTTTAAAACTAAAATAAAATTGTAAGATTATTTTTCATTTGTCAGTGTCAGATAACATTTACAAAAGAAAGAAAATATGTTAGTTACACCTTTTTCAAATTAGGAGAGTATAACTCTACTTGGCCCTCTTTTTCCAACTCTCCAGAAGAGCTCCTCAGTTGCCAAGTGTGAAAAAGCAATTCTACTTTTAACAAATCTTTATTTTACCACTTAAGTTAAAGCCTTGTGAAAAGATTCTTACATGTCATTGTGAAAATATAAGCAAGTACCCTAACAAGTAAGATATCATTGAATGATAACATTACACAAATTGAGCCTAGATTTCTTAGTATGTATGCATCTGACTTCATTTATAAATTAGTAAAGGATACTGAAAATGTCCATAGTCAATAAGAATTAGTCCTGGATACAGCAATATGCATAATGCGTTAGCAACCTGTGAAGAAAAATACTGTGAATTAACAGAGTGATCTGTTCCTTGAGGCAAACAGGGTAAAAGTGTCGTTTCATTTAACACAGTAGCAAATGTTCCCCCTCTTGCCTTCTAGTTATCAACAAATTTCATTTTTATAAAACAACTCTAAACACTATAGTTTTCATGGAGGTGATACTTCATGGATAGGATACTTAAGTAAAAAGAAAAACATTACTAAAAGGCATTCTTCAGAGAAAGCACTTTTAGCTATATAGATCAGAGAAGTTAATCTAACCATTAACCTACATAAAATCACCAAAAAGAGTACTTGTTAACTGTGACTATGAGACAATATAGCAGCTTTTCAAAATGCCTTTCAGTTTAGTCATTCTCATAAGCCAACTCCAAATTCATATTTACCTATTAAACAATAAATTCAACATGCTGTATAGCTCAGCACTATACAACTTCAAGAATTCAGTGCATCTTATTACTATTAGTTGGGCATTAAAATAACGAAGGGAAGTTGATGTTTTCTAAGTGAAAATTAATTGACAGGGAGATACAATTCCCTATTAGTATTTCTAAAAGCATGGCTTCCTGAAGTTCCATACTCCACAGTTAAGCTAATAAAATATTTCAGAGATGAAATGTCAGGTTGTTTTAAAACTTACCTTTTTCTTAGGTGACATTTCTTTTAAACAACAACAGTACAAAACCACTGCAGGTATGTAAATCAGCAAATCAGCAATTAACACTAAAAAAACAACAACAAAAAAACAAGCAAATTATTTTAATTGTAAGTCCATCAGGATCCATGTACAATAATGTATTGAGGACCTGGCTGGTGGCACAGTGGATAAGGCGTCGGCCTACAAACCCAAAGGTCACTGGTTTGATTCCCAGCCAAGGCACATAACCAGGTTGCAAGCCAGGTCTCCAGCCAGGTCTGTAGCTGGAGGCACCTGAAAAGCAACCATACACTGATGTCTCTCTCCCTCTCTCCTTTCCCCTCTCTCTAAAAATAATAAATACTTTTTAAAAAATGTGTTGCGAAAGAGCTCATGACTCAATATATTATATATATGTATATATTATATATATATAATATATATATATGTGTGTGTGTGTGTGTGTGTGTGTGTGTATTGACACTCTCCCTCTCTCCAACTCTGAGTAGGAATTCAATCATCTCAAGGTTCCTTGTCCTCTCTGGACAAGTACTTTAGGTGGGAGTTCTCTCTACTCCTTTCACCTCTGCTAAATTTCAATTGATATTGTATTACAGTGTCTTTTCTTAATTTTCTCTAACACGTTCACACATTAAAGCAATTAGATATATCCAAAATTAATTCTCTCTTTTTCTGACTTGGATTTAACAATTAAGAATACTCAATGCAAGGGAAGACAACCTCTTTTAAAAATACCTATTTAGTCCAAATTTCCTGGTGTGAAAAATACCTCAAGTGTGACCAATACATAGAAGATTCTTTTTTGTAATTTACTGTTGTTCTCCAACAGTCCCTGCCCGACCCTCCCCATTCCCTCTCCCACAGTCAATCCCCACCCTGTTGTCCATGTCCATGGATCATTTGAACTAGTCTGTAAAATCTTTTTAAAATATTATTTAAAAATACATAAACTTTTACTAATTAATACATACAAAGAACTTGAAAGAGCCGAGAAATTTAGGAAGTGTTTTTACAGAAAAAAAAAAAAAGCTACTCATAATTCTGAATGTCCAATCCTTTCAGATCAAAGAAAAACAAATAATGTACATTAATTTCTTCAACAGTATAACGCAGCTATCCAAAGAGCCCATTTTTTTCTTGTACTACCAAAATAGTGTCCAGAATAAGGTAAATGATAGAAACTGTCAGTGTTAGATGCCTGTGATCTATTTTCTGCTCCAGAGGCCACATTTAAAATGACACTGCAAACTGGAACATATTCCAAGGAGCACCCCAGAGGCCTCAAAACCAGAATTACCTTCACCAAACTGGTCACCTACGGAATAACTACAGTATCAGAGAATGTCTAACCTGGGAAAAGTTGACTTCAAATGTCTGGGTATTATTGATACACGTTTAAAGGATCAGACTTGTTCTATGTAGCTCAAGAAACTAACTAGTGGAGGTTCAATATAAGAAGGAAAATTTTAATTACTGGGGCCCTCTGAAAATAAAATGGTCTCTAAAGATTGTGAATCCCCACCCTGGCAGGGTAGATAAATTGGTTAGAGTGTTGACCCAATAAGCCAACATTTCGAGTTCCACCTCCAGTCAGGGCACATACAAGAAACAACCAATGAATGCACAAATAAGTGGAACAACAAGTTAATGTTTCTCTCTCCCTCCCCACTAAAATCAATAAATTAAAAAAACAAAAAACAGAACTAGATGGGCCCTTGTAGTACAGGTTTCCCCCACTAGGTGAGTGAGCTAGGAGCCCGCCTGGGTCAGTGCACCAGCTGGCGTTGTGAGAGGCTGCATTTGGCTTCAGTGAATTGTTTTTTAAGATTCTTTCAACACATTTGCCCATTTCATGGGTGATTTTCAAGCACACCTGCCTATAACACACTGAGTGTTCAGCAGTTTTTGACCAAAAGCAGCATGACCCCCATGTCCCAACCTTTTTATTTACCCAATCTTCTCCAGGGTGACATTTTTTGTTTGTTTGTTTCCCCAGATTAAACAAGTCCTCAAAGGGAAAAATGTACTGCCATGTGGAACAGGTGAAACAAAAAATGACAGAAGCACTAAAAGGCATCAAAATTGACCAGTTCAAAAACTGTTTTAAGCAGCGGGAAAAATGTCTTGATGGGTATTTTACATATGGAGAATACTTTGAAGGTGACTCAGTGAAAATTAAATGTAAAATAAGTACACTTTTTTAAATAAATAAACTCCATTTCTTGGGTGGGGGGGGGTCCCCCCTCATATAAGTATTGGTTCAAAAGCTACATAATCATGTGGTGAAGGCACAGTTCAGCCAGGGCTAGAGCACTGCAGGGAAAAGACAACAGGTGGGAGAGGGAAAGACAGGCAAGACAGATTATCTCTGTAATAAAAAGAACAAGCTCTCAGGCCCTGGCTGGTAGCACAGTGGTTAAGGCGCCGGCCTGCGAACCCAAAGGTCGCAGGTTCGACTCCCCAGCCAGGGCACATAATCAGGTTGCAAACCAGGTCTCCAGTCAGGTCTGTGGCTGGAGGCAGGTGAAAAGCAACCATACATTGATGTCTCTCTCCCTCTCTGCCTCTCTCCCTTCCCCTCTTTCTAAAAATAATAAAATAAAGTCTTAAAAAAAAAAAAAAGAACAAGCTCTCGTAAAGTTAGACTAATTAAGGAGAAGTTACAGGCTAGCATAAAGTCTAAGCCATGTAAAGCTTTTAAAGTAATCTAAGCTTATTCCCTTCAACTCTTGGTACAGAATACAATAAATTCTCAATAAACATTTGTGAAGTGGATTATTTAATTTAGCAACAAGGCAACAGCAACACAATAAATGAGATACAACTTGCAGTTTACGTTAAGAAGGTCAAAGGAGAGTTGGAATTAGGATATTAAGCAACAGCCTAGACAACTAAACTTCAGTTTATAGCTACCTGACTTCAAGTGAACTTCATTTCGCTTACCTGCGCCTCAGTTTTTTCACCTTAAAATAAAGATATTAACAGTATTTACTTTGGGTGTTCAAATTATTAAGTGGGATAATAAATGTAAACTATCCAGAATTATTCCTTCATACTTTTTCCTCTTTTAGTTTACAAATATGCATTGATTATTACTTTTATATATGTGTGTGTATGTGTATTGTTGTATAGTCTTAAAATAAGTAGGAACAATAGTAGAACCTTTTGCCAGTTAGCTTTAAAAATGTTTTAAGCCCTGGTTGTTGGCACAGTAGATAAGGCACTGGCCTGAGAACCCAAAGGTCGCCGGTTCGATTCCCAGCCAGGGCACATAACCAGGTTGCAAGCCAGGTCTCCAGCCAGATATATAGCTGGAGGCAGGTGAAAAGCAACCATACACCCATACACTGATATCCCTCTCCTCCTCTGCCTTCCTCCCTTCCCCTCTCTCTAAAAATAATAAATAAAATCTTATCAAAAAAAAAAAGTTTTAATCAGCCCTGGCTGGTGGCACAGTGGATAAGGCACTGGCCTGAGAACCCAAACATTGCTGGTTTGATTCCCTGTCAGGGCACATAACCAGGTTGCAAGCCAGGTCTCTAGCCAGGTCCTTAGCTGGAGGCAGGTGAAAGACAACCATACATTGATGCTTCTCTCCCTTTCTTCCTCCCTCCCTGCCCTTCTTTCTAAAAATAATAAATAAAATCATTTTTAAAAAGCTTTAATCAAATTTTGCACTTGATACCTATTGTTCTTTTACCTGTTGCACGCATGAAAAGCTTGTGCGCCTGACTCTCATATCCACGTGAGGTATGGAGAGCAATCCAGTCTGGATTTATAATCTTTGCCCTGCAAAACAAAGCATACATATATGCACTCACTTTATCCGCCATCATTTTCAGCAATAAGGACATCTGAGGACGTACATGTCTATTTTGAGAAGTGGTCACTGCTCTTATAAAACAATAGAGTCAAGGCCTAAGCTTGAGTCTTTTTATTTAACCATGTAAAACTGACTTAAGCTATACAACACTCTGCATTGTTCACTTTCAATGAAACCTTGTAATAACATGTCACTAAGAACCCTCTCTTCATAATTCTTCCAGTGTAAAACAGTCTCATGTGTCAGGTTTCGTTGATTAAGCACATATTTTATGAAGAACAATATGCTAGTATTGACCAAAGGATCATGTTTTATCATTTATAATATTTTCATTTACCATAATAATCAGCAATAATTAAAAGGTATTAATCAAGCCCTGGCTGGTGGCTCAGTGGATAAGGTGCCGGCCTGCGAACCCAAAGGTTGCTGGTTCGATTCCCAGCCAGGCCAACATAACCAGGTTGCAAGCCGGTCTCCAGCCAGATCCATAGCTGGAGGCAGGTGAAAGGCAACCACACATTGATGTTTCTCTCCCTCTCTGCCTCTCTCTCTTCCCCCTCTCTCTGGAAATAATAAATAAAATATTTTTTAAAGGTATTAATCATAAATCATTGAATAAAACTAAACATAACTGTTAAAGATAGAATAAGTTTTCAATCACATTGTTACCCTGAACACTGCAAGATATAATGGATTATCATGTAGTCTGAGAACTCCAAGAAGCTAATTTTTATGAAATATGAAATAATAAAAGAAATAAGATGAGTTTGGAAGATACTGTGAAAAAGTTCCTCAAATTTCTGCTTAGATACTTCAAGTCTGAAATGGAATAGCACTACAGAGAACTGTTTCTCCACCAAACAGAAGTTCCTAATCATCTATAAACCACTCCAGTTGTGTAAAAGAAGGAATTCTAATCCTGATCTTAAATCAGAAATGAAATACTAGAATAATTCTAGTTTCTAACTTGATAGGTTAGTCAGAATGCCATTGGGACCCATATTTTTCATTAATTTGGGCCATTCCAGAAAAAAGCTTTACCAAGCACAACTAACAATATTAGATATATTTCTCAGTCATCCATGCATAATTGGTAACTGCTACTAGATTTTCACCTTTCTTTTTATTATTATTTTAATCCTCACTTGAGGATATGTTTATTGATTTTAGAGAGAGAGGAAGGGAGAAAAAGAGAAACATTGATGTGGGAGAGGAACATGGATCACTTGCCTCCCTTATGCACCCCAACAAGGGATCGAACCTGCAACGTAGGTATGTGCCCTGACCAGGAATCAAACCTGTAACTTTTTGATGTATGGGACAACACTCCAAATCAATTGAGCTCCCCAGACAGAGCTACATTTTCCCCTTTCTTTCTAACTTATCCTCCAAAGGAATTATGCAAATATCCAAGCTCTAACAGTTAACTATTTTACAACCCAATTGTAAAGGTATAGTGTTTTCTTTACAAACCAAAATACAATAGTTGCTTCAAACAATCTCTCCTCTATTTGACAAAGCCAGGCCACAGGATTCCTTACTCTATCTGCTAATGACATAAATATTTAGTTACATTAAGGAAGAAAAACTTACACATATGCACATAAAAGACTGTGATAAGCTGTAAGAGGTGGATAATCCAATCCCCAATATAGTAAATTGTTATCACTGCTGTTAAAATACCTGGGAAAAAAAGAAAAGAAAAAGCACTGTTCCATTATTCAATATTCAGGTCATAGACTTATATTTAACATCTCATCCCATTTGAATTAATTAAAACAAAAAGATATGTTAGAGGAGTTTTAAAAATTTATCAAAACATTCTTGTCTTTTCCCCTTCTAAAATTTTTATAAACTCACAATTAAAAGTTGATATTGAGTAACTAAATAATTTATTGTCTAAACCAACATACTCTTGAGAGCGAAAGGGAAGTTATCAATATTGAAGCCATAACAATAGATGCAAATCAAGATTGTCTTGAACAAACCAGAATTTGTCACTCAACTATTACTAGACTTAATCAATGACTAACACTTACGTAAAAGAAAATATGCAACAACAAAAGACAAATTACTCTTTTTTTTTTTTAATATTTACTTTAATCTGGGTGAGAGCATACAAATTTTCCATGTACCATTTCCGTTCACACCCCACATATATTTTATTAACATTCTTTTTGCTTCTTGGTTGTCTTATTAAACAATATGTTTCCTATAGTCTAACAAATTAAAAACACAATATAAAATCACATTCTTAAAAAGTAAAAAGTGAATATCAAAGAACACAAAGATTATGGAAAAAGAAATACTTCATGAAACAGGTAGAATACTTTGAAAACAAGTCAACCAAAAAGTAATGAGAGACTATGTTTTGCAAGATTCTGTGAATTAAGGGAAAAAACTAGCTCTAACGTTCATAAGTAGGCTCCTCCCAACAGTCAGAATGGAAAGAAACTATATATATGTACAATCAGCATGACTCAAGAAAAAAAGGAAATTTACACAAAACAGATTTCTTAATTATATCCATTATAACTAGTCAGCTTCTTCTATGCAATTTCTTTTCTCAGTCATAAGAAGTTATAATAATGGAGACTAAACTATATAACACATAGATAACCATTATTCATAATAAGCCTGTTTCAAATGGGTAACAATTTCTCAGCATCACTCTTACTTTGGGATTTAAAAAAACTTTTTAAATTAGTATTCATTGTGATCCCAAGTCCATTAATGCTCATTTTCTTAATGTCAGTCACATAAAATGTGGGTTTAAATGGAGGGAACTGGGATTTTTAAAATGATCAAAGTGTACTAGACAGCCAAGAGATTTGGGCACAGGGTACTAAGAATGGCACTATCTGGTGGCAGGTGTCCACTGCAGCAGCCACATCCACATGAGTAACCCTGGATACTACAGGTCTATCTGGCCAGGACCTGAAGCCAAGAGAAGAATCTCCATGTTAGTTGGAGCTGCTTGAGACAGCTTGGACCTGGGAAACTGGGCCAGTCATAGGGGAGGCCAAGGGCACACCTCTCTAAACAGGCTTACCTGCAGACAGGCACCAATTATTTCCAAATTCATGCTACTGCAGGGTACATTAACATGCAGTTTTATTATATAAACCTCATACAGCTGTCAAAGGATTGCGTTAAGCAGGTAAAGCTATTAAGTCACTCCCTGACACAAAGAATGTGCAAAATAGCAGTTCTAATTTTTAGCCTCAAAAACTATTGGATGGATATAGCAATAGAAATAAAAAAAAAGTCAAGAATCACATTTGGACGGAAACACTTAGATTTGGCTTCTTATAAGCCAGGCTAATTTTCATTTACTTTAACCTTGAGATCCACTGGCAGTAAGCAAAGGAGGTGCTGACAGTAAGCTGTAAGCATACAAAGATATACATACAGTATATTAACACTATGTGCTAACAGACATATACTAACTGGCTGGCTGGACTGGGGAGAAAAAAGGATGGAGTTAACAACTGTGCTCCCTATTCTTACACAAATGCCTAAGAAAAATTAATGAAAAAGATACTTAAAAGTGTTCAAGTAAAACTTCAAAATCTATTTTATTACTCATAGTTTTTTTATCTTCTTTTTGTTAAATAAGTCCCTTTAATATTTCACGTAGCAATGGCTTATTGATGATGAACTCCTTTAGCTTTACATTGGGAAGCACTTTATCTGCCCTTCCATTCTAAATGATAGCTTTACTGAGTAGAGTAATCTAGGTTGTAGGTCCTTGCTTTTCATCACTTTGAATATTTCTTACCAGCCCCTTCTTGTCTGCAGTTTCTTTTGAGAAATCAACTGATAGTCTTATGGGAACTCCCTTGCAGATAACTCTCTTCTTTTCTCTTGCTTTTAAGATTCTCTCTTTATCTTTAACCTTAGGCAGTTTAATTATGATGGGTCCAATTTAGTTGGAACTCTTTGTGCTTCCTGGACTTACATGCCTATTTTCTTCACCAAATTATGTAAGTTTTCTTTTATTAATTTTTCAAATAATTTTTCAATTTCTCGCTCTTCCTCTTCTCTTTCTTGCATTCCTATGATTCAGATGCTGGCACTTTGGGAGATGTCTCCAAGTCTTCTTTTACTCTTTTTTTCATTTCTTTTTATTTCTTTCTTTTGTTTTTTTTTTTTAAGATTGTATTATTTTTAGAGAGAAGGGCAAGGAGGGAGGAAGAAAGGGAGAGGAACATCAATGTATGGCTGCCTTTCACCTGCCTCCAGCTACAGACCTGGCTGGAGACCTGGCATGCAACCTGGTTATGTCCCTGACTGGGAATCGAACCAGTGACCTTTGGGTCACAAGGTAGTGCCTATCCACTGAGCCACCAACCAGGGCTAGTTGTAATTTTGATGTGGTTGTGCGAGGAGGAGAGCCACATTTACCTATACCACCATCTTCTATTAAGATCTTTGTTGCCCTGGCTAGTAGCACAGTGGATAAGGTGCCAGCCTGCGAACCCAAAGGTTGCAGGTTCAATTCGCCAGCCAGGGCACACAACCAGGTTGCAAACCAGGTCTCCAGTCAGGTCTGTGGCTGGAGGCAGGTGAAACGCAACCATACATTGATGTCTCTCTCCCTCTCTGCCTCTCTCCCTTCCCCTCTTTCTAAAAATAATGAAATAAAATCTTTAAAAAAAAAAAAAAAAGATCTTTGTTTACACTGAGAACTACTTACCAAAGAACAGCCAGGAATACAATTATCCTTTCTGCGTAATATTTACAAAAGAAGGAAAAAATTGCAAAGCTCAATAGCAGTGGTCTGGTTTGCCACAGCAAATATTACTTTATTCTACTAATCAAACAAGTACATTATGAATGTACTAATAATCTGAACAGTGAACAGTGATGTTTTCTGGTTATATCAGTGTCTGAGGATCTGATCAAAGCAATAAACAAAACAATACGAAGATGTTGTCTAGGCAGCCTCTAATAAAGTTATCCACCAGGTATCCAATAAAGTCAATACATAATGTCATCAATTATTATCAGAACATGTTAATAAAAAATGACACAAACATGAATTTCTATGACAATATAATCACAACTAACATTTATTCAGAGCTCATTACCTTACAGGCGATGCACTAAGTGCTTTATAAGTATCAACTTATTCGATCCTCACAGTAACCCAGTGAAATGTGTATTCTATTATTTCCATTCTACAAGTGATAAAACTATAGCAGAGCAAGTTAAAGAACTGCCAAAGGTCACACTGGTTGTAAATAAATGGTAGAGCGAGGGTCTGAATGCAAGGGCACTCATATTCTTCACCCTACAATTACCCCTTTTCTACATCTCATACGTTCCTAACAGAGAAACTGGGCAAAATCCCAGAGGAAATACTTTCAGGCCATAAACTTCTACCATTTATGTCCAGAAGAGCTTCTAAGGCATACAGTGTTCTATCATCAGTACCATATTTCAGCTAGTAAACGAGTATACAGGGAACTTTACAGGGTGCGATATGCAAGGTAATATATGCAGCATCAGTATACAGGAAGATGAGGATGCTCGAGATTGAAAAGTAGTACAAAATATCTTAAAGTAATCTGTTAATTGACTATGATACACAACAAAATCAAGTTATAATTGTCCATACCATTGCTTGATGGGTAAATTAAAAGTAATTTCTTGCCAGTGTCTCTGAGCTTCATAATCACCAAACATAGGGGGTTTCCCAGCACCTAAGGTAAGAAGTGAAAAGAGCAAAACAATATACTTTAGTATCAGTGATTTTTATCTCCTCATGAAAGTTTTCTAAATTATAGAGGTAACATGGGTAAAGAAAAAGAACACAGGAGCTACCACAAGTCAGCCAGAGGAGGTCTGAATGGTCAACACAGTCAGTGACCTTGGGCGAGTCACTTACCCTCCCTAAGCTTCAGCACATTAAAAACAAATCAACACTACCTACATAGAGGACTAGTGGAATAAAGAAGATAACATATAAAATGCACAGTGCAGTACCTGACAAAACAGTAAACATTAAATAAATATTAACATTGGCTTGTTATTCATGTTAATTTTTCATTAATTAGTTGCTATTACTAATTATGACATATCCGAGTTGTTATTTATTTTTTTTAAGGCTGTCAATTATACTGTCCAATAAGCATCATAAAACAACAGTAACAAGTATTTGTACCTGACCTGCTCCGTTTCTGACCTGAGCCGGTTCACCCCTCCTTAGGCAACCTGGTGGCTCCCCACTACCGGAGGGTCACCACGCTGATGCCGAACTTAGTATGGACACCCAGTCGGCACAGCGCACTACAGCCCAGAACTCCTGGGCTCAAGTGATCCTCCTGCCTCAGCCTCCCAAGTAGCTGGGACTGCAGGCGTGTGCCACTATGCCCTGCTGTATCTGAAAGAGGGCTTTTATAAACTAAACATAAGTCACTTAAGGTCAAGTACAGAACAAAAAATATAGACAATATGTTACAAAGACATTAGGTTAGGCTTTACTATCAAACGAGTTGTGTAGAAACTGGCCATTTATAGCTTTTTTTTTAATTTCAAAATTGCAAATGAAGTGATACTGGACCTTTAATAACTAACAACTGATAGTGTCTACCACAAGCCAAACATAACAATGAACTGAGTATTATTATTACCCCCACTTTACAGCGGGAAAAACAGAGACAATGGCCACCCAGGTAATAAACAAACAGCAAGGTCTGGATATGCACCCAAAAAGACTGGCTCCAGAATCCATTCTCTTGGCTCCTCCTCTATATTGCCTCACAACTTGGTTAATCAATTATTACCTTTAAATCATTTAAAATGGCATAAAGATAATTCTATGTAGTCGACACCCACTACTTAACTAGCAGCAGACTACAAAATTGTGACAAGGCCCAAGGAGGTATAGTACAGTCACGTGGTTTTCAGTCCGCAAGTGAAAATCACATAAGGCAAGGTGTGCCATATTGGAGAATGGTATTATTGCTCCCTGAAATTTAACCCAGATTATACCCAGCTTTGAAACACTACAGATTTTTTTTTTTTTTTTTTTTTGGCATCTAATTGGCTATATTATACCAATATTTTTTTAATTGTAGCATCTACACCCAAGGAGGTAAGATACTCTCACTATGAGACAATCAGGGGGAAAACAGGTTAACAACTCCAAAGCATATGTATTGAGTGACAGTTGCAAGAAATTACCCACAGTATATTGACACACATATGTTATGTATACATATATACACACACACCCCTCTATCTCTCATAAAGTACTGTACCTTGTTCATTTGTGTATTCTTAGGAAATAATGTCACCTAGTAGATTATTAGTGAATGACGGTATAGCAAGGATGTTAACATAAACAGTATGATATAACAAGTTTTTTTTTTAAGATTTTATTATTTTTAGAGTGAAGAGAAAAGAGGGAAAAACAGAGGGAGAGAAACATTAATGTGAGAGAGGAACATCAACTGGTTGCCTCTCGCAGTGGCCCAAACCAGGACGGAACCTGCCACCTAAGCAGGTGCCCTTGACCAGTAATCAACCAGCAAGTGAACTTTCACTTTGCGGAACTACAAACCAACTAAGCCACATCAGTCAGGACTAGCAAGAATTTTTAATTTGAAAGATTTGAGTTCCTGATTTCCCACTGACTGAATGTGTAGCATTAAACAACTTGTGATTAGGCAGGCCAATTAATTATGTCACAGCTACTATGCCCCTATATTAGTTCTTGCCCAAAAACATGTCCAAGTCACCTTCTGATAGTGAAATTCTAAGCCTCTGTTCATGCTGCCTACACCCAATTCATGCATCACTTCTATAAACTCATATCCAACCTACAAAAATCTTAAATTCTATATTTTCAACAAAACCTTCCCTTATAAATTAAAAAATATACTGATTATTAATTACTGGTTTCTCATGCTATATTTTCAGTCTCATATATTTTGTCACAAGACTATCCTATTTAGTTTCTGTGGTTTTCCAGAGGTCAAAGGGAACATATTGCTAGGCAGAAAGTATATACTTTGATCATTCATTAAAAGCTTCCTTAATCTAGTGAACAAGAGGGGGAGAAAAACATACAATTTTTTTAAAAGGCCAAATATTTCACCATTGAGTTACTTTTGTTTTTTAATTAAAATGTTTTATTTATTTTTAGAGAACGGGGAAGGAAGGAGAAAGAGGGGGAGAGAAACATCAATGTTTCCCTGCTGGAAACCTGGCCCACAACCCAGGCATGTGCCCTGACTGGGAACTGAACCAGCGACCCTTTGGTTCACAGGCTGACTCTCAATCCACTGAGCTACACCAGCCAAAACTGAATTACTTTTTTGTATGTGTATTTTATAGGTGTGTTGTTTCTGTTTTCAGAAATATAGCTATAGGAGAAAGGAATTGATTTTGTTTATTGTTTGTTTTGTCTTTATCTGTTTATTTTGGGTCTACTGGGATAGTAAAAGTGAGTGAGAATCTTAAATAATTTCCTATACCTCAAAAAATCCAGCTTTCTAGACTTTCTGAAACTCTCTAGACTGTGGTCGAACGTAGAAGAATTTATTACCATTCTCTAACAAATAAAAGAATGGATAATGACTCTCTTTAGGGTTGAGAAACAAGTTTCTACCAAGAGTCTGACCTACTTCAATAAATTCAGCTGACACTGGCTATGAAATTAGTACTTAAATTTTTAAAACTGCTCAAGTGCCCTTAAAGAAACCCAGAAGGACAACCCAACTGTGCCTGTGGGAGCTTCGCCTGGGAAGAGCAAAAAGGATTCCTTCCACCGTGATTAATTCTACAAATTTATTTACATGAGATTTAGAATTACATAAAGAAAACACACTAATGTATTTAAAAGGCTCAATATTGTCTCAGTCTCCAAAAAATGGGCTTAAGCACCACTTAAATATTCATTTTATTAACTGCTGAATTATTCAAAATTAATGTTAGAATTTTTTTTAATAACTAGTTTCTCTGAAAATAATACACACTCCTTGGCTTTACATTGAAATTTTAAACATCCTAAGAGAAGAAAAATTGGCTTAAATCTTCTAGAATAAAATCCCCCTTTTAGATGATCCTGGTAAGTCCTGGCTCAAGTGAACCAGTAGGTCACGAGTTTGATTCCCAGTCAGGGCACATGCCTGCGTTACAAGTCAAGTTCCCAGTTGGTGGTGTGTGAAAGGCAACTAATCGATGTCTCTCTCTCTCTCTTTCTCCCTTCCTTCCCCTTTCTCTAAAACCAAATAAAGTCTTCTTTTTTTTTTTTTTAAAGAAAAAACATTTCAAATAGCAATGGGTAAGCTGAGAGAATTTAACTAACTAAACAGAATACAGATATACTTTAATGATAATTAATATTTTGCAAAAAAAAAAAAACAAACAAAAAATTCCCTATGACTTCCTCTTCCTGAATAGCCAATAGTGCTTTGAAAACAAAAAAAGTTATTGAAATTGGTTCAGCCTTGGCTGGTGTGGCTTGGTGGATCGAGCACCAGTCTGCAAACCAGCAGGTCACAGGTTCAATTCCTGGTTGGGGTACATGCCTCAGTTGCAGGCTAGATCCCCAGTTGGGGGCACGTGAGGGCAACCACACACTGATGTTTCTGTCTCTCTCTTTCTCCCTACCTTCCCCTCTCCCTATAAATAAATAAAATCTTTTTTAAAAATTGGTTCAAGTGTTGCTGTTTGCTCTAAAATCATTGGTAATACATTAGATCAAGTATAGAATTGTGAACCTCTTCAAGATATGATAATCAACACTAAAATCAGAATTTGTTTCCTCCCATGAGTTACTTAAAAGCAACAAGCAAGGCCCTGACTAGTGGCACAGTGGATGAGATGCTGGCCTGCGAACCCAAAGGTTGCTGGTTTGATTCCCCAGCCAGGGCACATAACCAGGTTGCAAGCCAGGTCTCCAGCCAGATCCGTAGTTGGAGGCAGGTGAAAGGCAGCCATACATTGATGTCTCTCTCCCTCTCTGCCTCGCTCCCTTCCCCTCTCTCTAAAAATAATAAAGAAAATCAGTAAAAAAAAAAAAGCAAAAGCAGTATTTATTCAATATGTTTAGGTCTACAAAAACTAATTACATAAGCAGCATGTATATTTATACCCCTTGCATGTATGTAAATATGAAAGAGGTATACATTTTAGGAAAATGTACAGTAGTTTTCTTATCCAATATATGCATTTCAAAAGAAGAAATAGGAACTAATACTAAGCTTTCCCACTCCTGAGCTTCCTAATTACAATCTAAAATCAAGATAAATAAGAAACAAGCTAGCCCTCACCCAGTGGCTCAGTTGGTTGGAGCGTGGTCCCATGTACCAAGGTTGTGGGTTCAATTCCCAATAATGATACACACTTAGGGTGCAGGTTTGATCCCCAGGCAGGGTATGCATGGAAGGCAACCAATCAATTTTTCTCTCTCACATCAATGTTTCTTTCTCCTTGCTCCTGTCTCTAAAAACAAAAAAAATCAATAAATATATTTTTTAATATTTTAAAGCAAACTAAAATAAGCATGTCAAAAACAAAGTATAACTTCCCCAAAATATTATATTTAATAGAGAGAAAAAATCTTAATGGAATCACATATATTATACTTATTCATTTATTCTCCCAGCCTCCCATGAAACAGAAGTTCTTCACATGTAAATATTAAATCACTACCTAGAAAAGATGCCTATAAGTATTCTACTAGTATATAAGAACAATACTTTCCTCACGCAGTAATCCAAAAGTAATCTTGTTCTGTTGACTTTCATATGGGACAATTTAAGAACATAAATGCTAAAATCTAGCAATATGTTTAAAAAAAAAAAAAAAGTTATTCTTGGTTTCCCATGCTAACCTAAAGTAGAGTATCCCTACCCTGGCTGGTGTGGATTGAGCACTGGCCTGCAAACTGAAAGGTCACCAGTCTGTTTCCCATTCAGGACACATGCCTGGGTTGCTGGCCAAGTCCCCAGTTAGCGGCATGCAAGAGACAACCATTTGATGTATCCCCTACACATCAATGTTTCTCTCCCTCACTTTCTCTCTCCATTCCCCACCCTCTCTGAAAAATAAATGGATAAAAATGTTTCAAACAAAAACAAAAATAAAGCATTCCTATGAAAGCTTTCACAAGCTGTAATGGCATAAAGCAAAGAGTAACTCCCACTTTCCAAAAGTTTATGTTATCCCATTTTTACAAAAGACATACATTAGTATGGTCAATGACTTTTTTATAACAGTTAAAATTTTCACATTTCTTTCAGATATCAAAAATAGGTACTGATGCACAAATAGGGCTATTCTAGGAATGCAAGGTTGGTTCAATGCTAGAAAGGACAAAAATAAACTCAATCACGAATTAAAGGTCCCCATTAAAATTAGGAACAAGAAAAACATGCCTGAATCACTACTTCTAATCAACACTGTTTTACTGTTAGGACTACTGTAATAAGGTCCTTACAATAAAAATAAATTTTAAACTTTAAAAACAAGGAAAAAAATTAAATGTAAGTAGTAGAAAGTAAGAAATGAAACTGTCATTTGCTGGCTGGTGTAACCCAGTGGGTTGGCATCTTCCTGCAAACTAAAAGGTCACCATTTCAATTCCCAGTTGGGGCACAGGCCTCGTTTACAGGCCAGGTCCCCAGTGAGGGGCTCAGAAGAGACAACAGATTGATATTTCTCTTATACATCATGTTTCTCCCTTTCTTTTTCCCTTCCTTCCCCTCTCTAAAAGTAAATAAATAAAATCTTTTTTTTTTTTAACAACTGTCATTAGTCCCAAATCGTTTGTTGTTGTTTGTTTTTTTAACACAGAAAATCCAAAAGATCCTTCAGATAAATTATCAGAAATATGAGTTTAGAAAAGAGTCAACCACATTTTTATATGCCAACAACTATTTAGAAAAGCACATTTTAAAAAAATAACTTCTACAATAGAGAGAAATATATATATATATATACCTTCTACAATAGAGAGAAATAAATAAATACACACACACACACACACACTGTATAACCTAGGAATCCTCTATGAAAGTGTGTAAGCCCCTTACATAAAACAGCATTTTTTAACCAGTGTGTTGCACTGTGTCTGGTCCTTATTCTGTCAGTCCCTCTGGAGTCCCCTCTGCCACCACCTGGAGAAAGTTCCCTGTTTTAAGGTTTCATATGATTACATTGCACATAGCTGGATAATACAATGCGGTTTCCCTATCTTACAGTCTACTATTCCATGTAAAAAACATAATCAGGAGTGAAAACAGTCTCTTCAACAAATGGTGTTGGGAGAACTGGACAGCAACATGCAAAAAGATAAAACTAGACCACCAACTTACACCATACACCAAAATAAACTCAAGATGGATAAAGGATTTATCATAAAGCAGTGCCACCATAAAGGTCCTGGAGAAAAATATAGGCAGCAAACTTTTGGATATCCTACGCAAAAATGTTTACTGATACTTCACCAAGGGCAAAGGAAATCAAAGAACGAATCAACAAATGGGACTATATCAAATTGAAAAGTTTCTGTTCAGCTAAAGAAAATATCAGCAAAATTCAAAGGGAGCCAACTGTATGGGAAAACATAATTGCCAATGATACCTCAGACAAGGGTCTCATCTCCAAAATATATAAAGAACTAATGCGACTCAACACCAGGGAGACAGACAGCCCAATTAAAAAATGGACAAAGGACCTGAACAGACAACTCACTGAAGAAGATATACAAAGGGCCCAGAAGCATATGAAAGAATGCTCAACATCACTAGTCATCAGAGAGATGCAAATTAAAACCACAATAAGATACCACCTCACACCTGTCAGAATGGCAATCATCAGCAAATCAACAAACAACAAGTGTTGGCAAGGATGCAGGGCAAAGGGAACCCTCATACACTGTTGGTGGGAATGTAGGCTGGTGCAGCCACTGTGGAAAACA
>PVIW01002668.1:29481-108968 GCA_004026585.1 Noctilio leporinus | reverse complement strand
AACTGGAGAGCATTATGCTTAGTGAAGCCAGTCAGTGAAGGATAAATATCATATGATCTCATCCATTACGGGACAATAATGAGCAAAACTAACAACCAGCAAAACAGAATCAAATATATGAATACAATGAATAGGCCTTCAGTGGTCAGAGGGAAAGGGGTTGGGGGGAGGGGGGAGGCAGAGGCAAGGAAGGAGAGTAGCTTAGACAAGAACCTAGTATAAAGGAACCATGGACATGGACAACAGGTGGGATTGACTTTGGGGGGAACGGGTGGGTGGGGAGGAGGACAGAGGGGGGCAAAAAGGGGATGGATGTAATACAACAACAATAAAATTTAAAAATAAATAAATAAAGTACATAGAGGAGAAAAAAAAAAAACCATAATCACTCCCAAGTGAGATCTCATCATATTTACAGGTTCTGGGGGTGATGGCAGGATAGCTTGGGGGAAGAAGGGCATTTTTAGAAATTCGGCCTACTATAATATGAAAGAGCAAAACCCAGAACAGCTAAGACACTCCTAAAGCAAAACTACCAGATGGGAGGACATGCTTGACAACGTATCAAGACTTGATATAAAATTACAGTAATAAGACATGGCAGTATTGCACCCACCAACGGATAAGAATGGAGAGTCATGCATATATGACAACTTAACATAGAGCTGGTAATGCAGATAACTGGGAAAGGATGGACTAATCAATACATGAGTTAGAACAACTAATTATCCATATGAAAAAATTTTTTAACAAAACCCTCTCATGTTATACAAAAAAATTCAATTCTAAGTAAATAAGAGAGATAAATCTTAAAATTTGTAGAAGAAAATTTTAGGAAAATATCTTTGTGGTTTTCCTAAGAGTAGGGAAGAGTTTCTTAAAGATACAGAAAGCACAAATCATAAAGGTAAAAAGGCTGACAAATTTCACTACCTTAAATCAAAAACTCCTATATAGCATAGAGAATATAGTCAATAATATTGTAATAACTATGTATGATGTCAAGTGGGTTCTGGACTTATTGGGGAAATCACTTTATAAGTTATAAATGTCTAATTATTTATGCTGTACAACTGAAACTAATATAACATTGAATGTCAATTGTAATTTAAATTTTTTAAAAAGAAAAAAATCATTGAAAACCTAAAAAAGTTTAAAAACTTTTGTTCATCTGAAAGTAATTTAAAGTGTGAAAATATAAGCCATTAACTAGAAGATATTTGCAACTTGTACAAAGGTGAACTTTCAGAATACATAAAACACATAAGGAAACAACAACTCTGTAAAATACATAAGAAAAAAATCTAACAGCAATTTACAAACAACATAAGCAAATATCACAGAAAAGAAAAACAAATGGCCAATAAATACAAAATATATGCTCAATCTTTTAGAACTGCATTAAAGTCAAATTTAATGAATTTAGCAATAAAGAAAAATCAGATTAAAACTACTAAATGTCATTTCACACACTGCAACCTGGCAAAAATTGAGAAGGTTAACACTACCAAATGTTGTGGAAAATGTGGAGTAACAGGGGCCCTCCCACTTGGGAACTGCCTCAATATCCAAAAGGCTTACAATGGATGAGCTAGATCAAATTTGCTCTGGGGATTGGCATAAGTATTTTCCAGTCCATCTCTCGCACTTCCTTTACTCCACATCTGAGCTTATGTGTGAGCTTAGAGAGAAATAGGACAAAAAGGACCTGCCAACTTTGGTTTTAGCAAAGAATAAAGGAGTCATGCAATCAGCCCAGCCTGTCCACTAGAAAGCTGCACTCAAGTGCAAAGTTGGAGCCTAACTCTAGCAACCAAGTATCCTCTGTGCCAGCTAAAGATGGATTTATGTGTTCCAGGGCCTCCAGACGAACTCCATCTCTCAAAATTCACCTTTTTTTAAATAACTAAAATGTACCCAAATCCAACTCATCCTTCAACCCTGAACTTAAGCAACTTACACATCGTCTCCAAAAAGTCTTCTCTAAAACAGTCTGATCACTTATTTGTTACCTCTGTACCTCACACATACTTCTGTTATATAATTATCACACTGTGTTGTGACCACTCATCTACAAAAATGTGGGCCCTTTAAGTATTGGATATTCATCTTATGTTTCTAAAACTTAGCACAGTGCCTTGAACATCAGAGGTGTGTTACTCATCGGGTTATATTTAATCCCATCTCCAGTCTCCAGGCCCACACTCTATGAGTTCCCCTTCCCTTTCTCTCACATCACTCCCAATCTTCTTCTCTCTGGTCTCTTCCTTCCAAGCTAGTGGCATGCTTTCTCTGCCCTAAACAAAACAAATACAAGCCTCCTTTGATTCTACACCCTGATGAAGTACTAGCTCATTTCTCTTTCCAAAGTCTAGTGCCTAAAAACTGTGGGCTATTTTAAACGAATTGCAAAGCCCGTGCCTCCGCTTGGCTCTTATGTAAATTCTTTTTATTGGAATTAGATGTTTAAATGTATTTTCTTGAGCACACAAAACCTGAAATTCTTCTCTGTCCCATTTGGAAACTGTAAACTATTACCAAAAACAAATGAACACAAAGGAAAACTATTCGAAGGAACATTTACCCATCTTTTCAACAGTAAAAATGTGTGTTACCTGAATAAGAATTAAGAGAAACTGTCCACCGTACTGTTAGTCCTATTAGAACCACAGTTGTCATCAAGTACCATTTCTCCATGTTTCTTCAACTTTAGAGAGGGAAAAACGGAACCAATGTCAGGATACTTGTAACATGCAGTCCGTCGCCTCTTTTCTTGATCAGAGAATCTTGCCAATTCTTTGGAATTAAGAGTTTGGGAGGATTTTAAGTGATGCTTCGTTTCCAAACAAGTAAATATTCTTTTTCTTTTTCTTTTCTTTCTTTTTTTTTTTTTTTTTTTAATTGTCTATGAAAGAGTAGCCTGCAGGAGGAAAGAATAAAAGGGTAACAAGATTTAGCTGAGCATAGTACGTACAACAACCAAGCCATTAAACCAACCAGAAAGATGGAGAATTGGGGAGGGGATAGGTTGGAGGGCCCTGAAGAAAGGGCTAGTGTTGAGTCCCTTTTTCCTTAATCTCTATAGCTCTCCCTATTAAATGAGGCTCCATATACCTAAAGACAGAGGAAGAATCTGCTCTTACAAGCAAATATTTCTGACTGCAAAAAAACCACAGAGGTATGTAGATGGTAGAACATTCCATTCTATCCAGAGCATGTTACCCTTCAGGTAAAAATAGGACCACAAAGGTAAACAAAGGGATGATTTATCTTTGGAACAGGACTAAAGAGGAATTTTTTTCTTTCTATTTAGTTTGAGAAAATCTTCCACTGAAGTATTTTATGTAGTTTGATTTTTTACTTCTTTTCTTCCAAAATGTACTTACACTAACTACACCAACTTTCCATCTTAGAGGTGAACCTTTGTTAAGTCAGTAAGAATAGCCCCAACTCTTAAAAAAAAAATACAAAAAGCTGCAAAATGCAACCAACCACTTATATATTTCTCCCCCCCCCCATTTTTTCCTAGAGGGGGGTTTTAATTAGAAAGCTTTGAAAAGTTGTGGGCCAATGCACCTAGATCATTAAAACATTTTCACCTGTATTCAAACTGATCCTCAAAACCCATCCTGTTTCAAAGGAACAAATTCCTTTGCCTGTAGAAATCCTGGCCATTCTTCCAAGTTCAGTTTAAGTTCAACCTCCTCGGTAAAGACTTTCAGGTCATTCCCAAAGCTTTCTCCCCCACTTCTGAACATCTCCAGCCAACACTGTCTATACCATTTTTAGTAAAAAGAACGTTTCCAATCCATAAATTAGGATCTAAAAACAAAAACAAACAACAACAAAACTGTGCAGCCATTTAACCACAGGATATACATTTATTTAAATATATTTTTAAATACAATTAAATAAATTAACTGAAAATTTAGGGAAAAATTGGCACACTCCATCAAGAGATGGGCAAAAGTTATTTTCTTACTCTATAACTAATCGAAGTCTAACATCTAATCAGGTACAATGACATAAAGCATTTAGTAGAGCTATGTAACTATATTTTTCACATTTGGATTATATAAATCCCCTCTTTCTTCCCTTCTACCTTTTCCATCTTTAATCATTTTACTCTTCACTAGAATTTTCATCACAGAGGTAAAGCAAGAGAAAAAATTAAAATTAAATCATTTTTTGATGTTGATTCTGGGTTTGACAAGTTTATAGGCCATTACAAACTACTCAAATTCTCTTTTAGTAGAACTAAAAAAGCCCCTATTATTAACATTTTCCATTATATATTCCAAAATTGCAATACAACACTGCTTTTTGCTTAAATGTCACATTTAAAATTGATTTTACAAAGGCTCATTCCTGGATATAAACATATAGTGTAACTAATATTCTGTCTTGGAAATTTAGATCACTAATGTGACCAAGTTAAATCAATTATCCACAGCTCCAGATAATCATATTTAAGTACTTCCCCATGAACCAATAAACTACCAATAACACATTAAATCATGATGAACTTAAATGAGCATAATGTTTAACTATCATCATGCTGATCAAGTTTGTTAATCACACAATGATGGAAGGGATAGCTAACTGATGCACTAAAGAATCCATATCCCTTTGGACATCATCTATGATGGACCAACTCTAGCTCCAGAATTCAAAAGTCCTGCACTTAAACATGAAAACACAAACCAACAAAAATCAACTGCATGAGAACTTAAAGGGAGGCAATCGATAATAGATGATAATGATCAGTTCTGTATGGACCCAGAACTGATAGCCAATGTTACATATATTTTGATGAATTATTAGGAAATCTTTTTTAACAATTAGAGCTGTCCAACCCTGGCCAGGTAGAGCATTGTCCCAGTGATTGTGGGTGCAATCACTGGTCACAGCACATGCAAGAAGTAACCAATGAACTATAAATAAGTAGAACAACAAATCAGTGCCTCTCTTTCTCTCTCCCCTCTTCCTCTCTCTCTCAAACCAACAAATTAGACTATACAGTGTATACAGCTTATGGCTGTCCAAACATAAAATGAGTTTCTTGAGAGAGGAGTTCCTATTTTACATTACAAGCACACGCAGCTCATGTTAAAAAGTGAAGGATGGCATCATTAAAAAAAAAAAGAAAAAAAAGTGAAGGATGGCTAAAACATCTCTTCCTGACATCTATGGCAGTTAGGATGAAATCCAAATGCCCAGCCTTAAGACCCTCTAAGACCTGACCCCTGCCTGCCTCTCCAATTTCATCTCCTTCCACTTTCCCACAAGTTCCTCCTCTCTAGAACCTGTCAGATTCATTCACACTTCAGTTCCTTTCCACTTCTATTCCCTCTGTATGGAACACTCTTAACACAACTCACTGGCCAATCTTCTGTCCTTCGTGTTGTATCTCAAGTTATTCTCTCAAAACAGCATCCCTGACCACACCACAAAGGTCTCTAGCCCTTACTATTTGTACCATTACCTTCTTTAATTTTCTTCCTAATTCTTTTCAGCAGCAGAAATTATATTTTCACACAACATGGAACAATCTCACAAACATAATTCTTAGTAAGAAAAACTAGACACCAGCATACTTGGTTCCACTTATGAAAAGCCTCTTAATAAGTAAAACTAATCTATGGTGATAGAAATCAGAAGAGAGACTTTCTTTGGGGAGGAAAGAGAGGATGGTAATTGGAAGGTCTCCAGAGAGTTGTTCTGACAAGAGGATATGAATGTTCTGTTTCTTGATTTGAGTGGGGAATAAAAGACATTTTACTTTATGATAAATCAAGAAATTACAACTTAATGATCTGTATACAGTATTATCTTGTACATGTTATATCCCAATAAAAAGACATAAAAGGAAATTACATTTTTTGTCAACTAGAATATCATATGCTCCATGCCTCAGCTGTTGCTTTGTGCCTGCATTTACACAAGGGCTGAGAGAAGGCAGGTACAGGCTGACACTTACCAAGCTTCAACTTAGGATTTTCAACACTACCACGGTGAAAAACGTATATGCATTCAAGAGGTACCATGCTCGAAATATGAATTTCTGTCTTTTCCTGGGCTCGTGACACACACTACAATTCTCCTAATGCTGGGCAGCAGCAACCAGCCCACCTGCGGCTCCCTGCCAGCCACACCATCACAGGGGTAAACAACCCATACCCCACGTGTACTACTGTATTGTCAGTGTATTTTGGATTTTGTTTTCACATCGCATGTGTCTACAAAACCACCACTATGTCTCCTGCTTCTGGTGAGAAGCAGAAGACAATTACCCGAGATGAAACTTAAGATAATTGCCCAACTTTCAGCTAATATAAGTGTTCTAAGCAACTTTAAAGTAGGCTAGGCTACGATGTTGATAGTTTAGATGTATTAAATGCATTTTCAACTTATAGTATTTTCAACTTAGGAAGGGTTTAACGATGGGTGCATCCCCTAGGAGGAGGTCCTGTATCTGCTGAATGGTAATCTTCACATGTAAAATGGGGAGGTACCTAGTTTTACCGAGTCCTTAATGGTTAAAGGTTTATACGAGACTCTCCTTCTGGTAAAGTAAAAAGGGTTCCTTATTAAGTTTTCCATCTATAAAGCAAAATACAGTAACTTTCTAACCCGGCCACTGGGCCCGGAAGTTGCCACGCAGTCGGCTGAGTTTTCAGTCCCGCTTTGCTCTGACAGCTCATCACATACGAAAAGCCGGCTGTCCACTTCCCAAGGCAGAATTTGTTCCTTTTAGTCTGAAGGGTCCTCCCCACCCCTCCCCCCACAGTGCAAAACACCCAGGGAGCACTCCCCCGCGGGAGCACATCTTGCAAAAGGGGCCCCTCCTACCCCCTCCCCCTCTCCGCCTTTCTCCAGCGGACCAGACCCTCAGGACCGCAGGAACAGGGGGCCGAGCCGCTCCAGCCAAGGGGTCCCAACACTATCTGGTCACCGCGTCCCCGACCCCACGCTCAAGCGAGCCTGCAGGCTGGGCTGCGGAGGCCTGGACGCAGCCCTTCTCGGCGAAGACCATCTGGGACCCGAGTCCCCAGCTGTGCGCAGCTCCACGCAGGATCGCGACGCGCCTCGAGTCCCCAGCCCCTCCCCACCCTGACGGGGCGGTCCGGAACCCTAGGATCCCAGCCTTACCCCGCTGTCCACTGCACGTTGAGACTCGCGCCAGCAGCAGGTTCCAAGAAGGCGCCTGCGCGCCAGCCCTCTCGGCGCCGCGCCCGGCCCTTCGGTCCCCGCTTGCTGGCTCCCGCCCTCGCTTGCTGGCGCGTCGCCGGGCGCGGGCGCGAGCACGTCCAGCGTGAGGGGCGGGGCCGGGAAAGGCGCGGAGGGGAGCTGGTTGGGCTTAGGAGGCGTGGCGCGAGCGGCTGCGACTCCGGAGGCCTGCGATGCCTGCTTACGCTGGCGGCAGGTGGAAAGCCCCCTGCTCGTCTTTCCTGGGATCGCGGCCAAGGCCTGAGCTGCTGCTTAGTCCATGAATTCCTCCCCGGGGCGCGTCCTGGCTCGCTCCACGGAGTGGAGAGCCCTTTGCTGGTTCTCATCACCAGGCGGCTAGGTCTTCTGGGTCTGTGGCCTCGAGAAATCAAAAAGCCAACCTGCTTCACTTGCTTCAAGCTACCTGCCTGCCTACGAGGGAGAATGTAGTAAGGCTGGGAGGCGCTTCATGTAAGAAAGGTTATTGAACGTCCTACCATTTTCGAAAACCTGAGGGTTATTGCAGAACAGCCCCGTCCTCCAGTAGCCACTACACGTTCCCATCAGGCAGGTTTTCCAAACCTCCTATTCTAAACTGCCGAAACAACTACATTTTCTCCTTGTTCAGAGAATACTCTCTCATTCCTCCTTTCTGAATCCTACCATTCTGTGTAAGCACGCCCCTCTAATTTGTAATCCCTAAGTATCGGCAAATACTTGGCTATGGTTTTATACCATGCAGGTCTGAACAACTCTCTGGATCTTGTTTCTTCATCTATGAAACGAGTGAGTGGGACAAGGTAAGTTTCCAGATTGAAAACTTCATCTTATATTTAAAAGACCCTCGGCGCTGGAAATATGGACAAATAAGGCCAAGCCTCTGACCTCGAGGTCTGATTGGGAAGACATTTTCATAAAAAGATAGAAAGCAACAGAAGGGAGTAGATGCTAAATGCAGGTCATTATAATATGCATCAAGCACTACAGGAGTTCAGAGAGAAGGGTTTACTGTAAACTGAAAACTATCAGGAAATGCTCTCCCTAGAGGAATCTGCTGCACTTTGAAGGAAAGATTGAGTTTACATAAGCCAAGAGAGTGGGAATGGGACTTTAGACAAAGGAAATTGTTCAAGTCAGATTTGTGGAGGTGAAAAGTGCGGAACACGTCCTCCAGCTTATATGGTGGGTGATGAAGCTAAAAAGGAATAACTATGGACAACCTTGAATACCAGGCCATGGTGTTTGGAATTTATTCAATGATCAGTAAGAGGCAATTAACTTACTTTTAGCCAGGAGTCAAATGCATAGTAAAGTTTAGAGAAAATTTAAGATGATTATGGATAAGATGAATCAGGAAGCAATAGGTAGAAATCATTATAGGCCCTGGCTGGTAGCACAGTGGGTAAGGCTCCGGCCTGCAAACCCAAAGGTCGCAGGTTCGATTCCCCAGCCAGGGCACATAACCAGGTTGCAAACCAGGTCTCCAGTCAGGTCTGTGGCTGGAGTCAGGTGAAAGGCAACCATACATTGATGTTTCTCTCCCTCTCTGCCTCTCTCCCTTCCCCTCTTTCTAGAAATGAATAAAATCTTTTAAATAATTTAAAAAAGAAATCATTATAGTAGTCCTTCTATGAGTAGACTGAGATATGGTAATTGTGGAACTAGAAGAGGTCAAGGCAAGAGGAAGAATGTGCAAGTGTTGGTGACATACTAGATACGTAGAAAAAGTGAAACAAAAGAGGGAAGAATCAAAGAGGGTTCCCAAGATTTTAAGTCTGAATTATTAGAGCTCTGAAATACTTAGGGAATCCTAGAGGAGAAGCTAGCTTGGAGGGGAAGAGATGCATTGTATTCAGTTTGAGGTGACAGAAAGGCAACCAAGTAGTAATATTCATGTGACAGTTATGAGTCAGACACTAGGCAGGAAGGTAGAGCTGAAGATAGATATGAAAAGTCTGTCATTTGGCAGAAGAATGAGGAATACAATATAGTAGCAGAATAGACAACCATACTTGAGTAAATACATGTTTAAGGTGAAACAGAAAAAGGCAAGTTAATGAAGAATATTAACTGGTTACACGCCCTGGATGGTGTGGCTCAGTGCATTGAGCATCAGCCTATGAATCAAAGAGTCACTGGATCGATTCCCAGTCAGGGCACATGCCTGGGTTGAGGGTCAGAGCCCCAGTTCAGGGTATGTGAGAGGCAACCAATCTATGTATTTCTCGCACATTGATGTTTTCCTCTCTTTCTCTCTCCCTTCCCCTCTCTAAAAAGTAAATAAGTAAAATCTTTTTTTTTTTTAATAAGTAAAATCTTTAACAATAAAAAGAAATGGTTACAATCGTAGCGGGAAATCCAGCACATTGAAAGATTTAATAATCTTGTGAACAAGAACGGTGTTTAGCAGACCAAAAATCACATTTTGTTGAATCTAATTGACTCCCCCAATTGTAAGAAGCACCAGTACTTCATGTACCACTAAGAAAGAAAAAAAGTTACCACTTAAACTAGTTAAAACATACAAATTTTAGAAAATATGTGAAAAACTATACAATTGCAAATGAGGAAAGTTGGTATCAATCTCTCCTTTTTGGCACAGTATTAACAAAGTTAGTGCTTAAAACATTAGTGTTCATCCCTGGCTGGTGAAACAGTGGATAAGGCACTGGCCTGAGAACCCAAAGGTCGCTGGTTCGATTCCCCAGCCAGGGCACATAACCAGGTTGCAAGCCAGGTCTCCAGCCAGCTCTGCAGCTGGAGACAGTTGAAAGGCAACCATACATTGCTGTTTGTCTTTCTCTCTGCCTCCCTCCCTTTCCCTCTCTCTAAAAATAATAAATAAAATATTTTAAAATAATAAATAAATAAAACTTAGTGTTCATTGAATAGAGAGCTAATTCTTAGCTGAACTGACCTACCTCTGTATCTACATACCTACTCCTCTGCTCTTTCCTTCCAATAGGCACTATTACCTCTGAATGTCCAGTGCCTTTTCATAACATATACCCAGGAAATGCATTATGAATAAGGTCATTAGGGTAGGTCCCAATCCAATATGGCTGATAATCTTAGAAGAAGAGGAAATTTGTTCACAGATCTGCCTGTGTACCAAGGAAAGACCCTATGAAGAAATGGAGAAGATAGCTGTCTACAAGCCAAGGTAAGAGGTCTTAGAAGAACCCATCCTATTGATACCTTGATCTCAAACTTCTAACCTCCAGGTATATATATTAAAACATAAATATCTGTTGTTTTAAACCACCCAGGTATTTTCTATGGCAGCCCTGACAAATACATACCTTATCAAAGATATGTATTTATGATCAATAAATACTTAATGAGCTAGTCAAACTTCCTCATGCAAATTGTACTTTTACAGTAGTTTCTAGTCCCTTCCCTGGATCATTTGCACCCACTAACAGAACAAGCCTTTTTCTATATTAGGCTCAGGGCTTCCCTGATTCTAGATAAAAACCATCCATCTGATTATAGCTGTTGGAAATAGAATCTCTTTTCCTGTCCATACATCTTCATCAATTGATCCTTGTATGTCATTTTCCATTCTTGACTGAAATCTCCCAAGTTTCATCATACCCTTGCTCCATCCTTTAAGTAGCATAGTTTGAGTTAACCTCAACATTTTCAAGTTTCAATACAACCATTAACAAAACAGTAGTCCCTTTTATGTACTAAAGTCTTTCATATCCAATTTATTTGATCCTCACAGTAACACTGAGAGAATGGAGCAGGTATTATTATCCCCTTCTGACATATAAGAAAACTTGAGAGCAACATTTTCCAAAGTATGTTCCACAGAACTTTCATTCAGTGAAATAAATACTGCAAAAAAAAAAAAAAAAAAAAAAAGTATGAGTACAGTCTCTAGATGCAGAGGCAAGTTTGAAAACAATGGATTCCCCAAATCAAAAAAAGGATTTCTTACTTAAGGTCTTCTCAGAGCCTTTTATGTGTTCTATACATTATGATTCTCCAGTAGAATACAGTAATCCCTTGAATAGCACAGGCTTAACTGCGCAGGTCCACTATACATATATATATTTTTTTCCCAATAAATACCTGTACTGTTTTTGATCCATGGGTGGGAGTCTGTGGACTGGAAGACGCAAGTCTATGCATTGATTTATGCCATTTTACATAAGAGATATGAGCATCATGGGATTTTGTTATTCATGGGGGTAGAGAGTCCTGGAACTAATTCTCTATGGACACTGAGTGATAACTAAATTCGAGGGTAGTCAAAAGTTATGTGCAGAATTTAGCTGTCAGGAATTAGGTCCTCCTACCCCCAAAGTTGTTCAAGAATCAACTGTATAGAATTTTCAGGCTTCTTTAACCATGGACTCATCCCCTTATCCCACCTCACCTCCCACTTCCCATTTTATGGAGTGGTCCATGAAACACTGTTGGAAATGCTGGCTTGAATATTGTGTAATTTCTCTAAAAGATACAGCAAATAAATGTTAGGACTATGATTAAACATATTTTAATGACTCTCATTCATTTTCAGGTCTATATTAAAAATACCTCAAAAGTGCATAAATTGCACAAAAAAGTATAAAACATTTACATGATGACTGCCATTAGTATGACTATGAATCTTGAAAATTATAAATGAAAATTAAACGAAAAAATCAGAAATAAAATGAAACAGAAGAACTTGTGTGTATCCTGTTAATGGCTCAATACACAAAGACTAGCACTGGCTGGTGTAGCTCAGTGAATTGAGTACCAGCCTGTGAACGAAAAGGTTGTCGGTTCAATTCCCAGTCAGGATACATGCCTGGGTTGGGGGCTATGTGCCTGGGTGGGGGCTTGTGAAAAGCAGCCAACTAATGTTTCTCTCTTACATGGATGTTTCTCTCCTTCTTTCTCCCTCCCTTCCCCTCTCTCTGAAAATAAATAAATCTTTTTTAAAATTGAATAACTGTTCCAAGGGACTTTAAAACAGTAATTTGATGGTAGATCCCTAATAAGATATACCCTAAGAAAAAAGATGTTTAAAAAATTAAAAAATAAAGTAATTGTTAGAATCATGTTGCTCATTTAGGATTAGTATTGTTGTTCTAGGACTACTGTATGTGTAAAGCGGAATTTTTAAAAAATTAATATTTCCTGGCTGGTGTGGCTTAGTGGATTGGTACTGGCCTGCAAACCCAAAGGTCGCTGATTCGATTCCTAGTCAGGCACATACCCAGGTTGCAAGCCAGGTCTCCAGCCAGCTCAATAGCTGAAGGCAGGTGAAAGACAACCATACACTGATGCTTCTCTCCCTTTCTTCCCCCCTCCCTGCCCTTCTCTCTGAAAATAATGAATAAAATCTTCTTTTTTAAATAAAGATTTATGTTATATTCAAATTCTATCATCCCTGGTGTTTTGATATCAGGATTCTTGGTATGGGAAAAATGAGTTAAATGTGTAAGATAGAAGTTAAATATCTATATGAACTCATTTTTTATTTTATTGAATTATTGAAAGGAAGACAGAAATAGAAGAAGGGAAAGAGAGGAAGGAGGGAAGGGGAAAAGGATAAAAGGAAGGGAGAGAAGGAGAAAAAGAGGAATAAAACATACTTCCTAGCTTTTTTTACTGAAAGGACTAAAAATAACGACCAACTTAACAATGAGCATCCATAGCACACAGATTGTGGTCTTGAAATACTATCCATATTAGAAGGAATCAGGGATCCTTGTAAAAAAATAGCTAACTGCAGGTTGGAAAACAAATGTATAAAAGTAAATCTGGAACATTTTATTATAACAGATACCAAGGAAACTACCAAAGACCACTAGGGTCGATGTCAAAAAGACTCTGGAACCAACCTGAAGAGACTCCCGCTGTCCACAGATGGGACGCATTGAGCAGCAGTAAGTGTAAGAACTATAGTGGATTAAAGCACATCAAATGTGAATTGACTGCTGAATTGTCTGTTGAATTCTTCTTGAGCTCATAATGATATGAGCTCACCAATGGAGGAAGCTAGTAAATCACTCATTACTTTGAAATCTGGTAAATAAAGAAAAAGAAATCAAGCAGTTATTCTGCCTTTGTTATATAAATTATTCCACTGTGTAGCCAAATGTAATTGATATAGGAAAGATTCTCTTTATGGAGTATTTCAGCTTCTCCTCCCACTCCCCCTCCTCCTTTCTCTTTCCCTTGCCTTTCCTCTCCTTCTCTTTTACACACACACACACACACACACACACACACACATGCAGTTACCCTTATTTCAAACCATCAAACAGCCATAGAGATGACAGAATTTGCTTTTGGGACTTCAACTACTAAACCCCCTGTTTAGGACCAAAGTGAAATCAACCTAAATTGCATTATTATCTTCTGGGAATAAAGATTTAAATTTCTTTATTGCTAAAATAAAGCTAATCAAGTTAATTGATAATGACCTATGGATACATTTATTTAACAAATATTTATTGAGTAAAATAGCCTGTGCTTAAGGAATTTGTAGACCAACATTACATGCAGCCTGGAGAATATAAATCATTGTTATTTTACTGTCAGTTTCAGATGCCATTTGGAATTATTTTTATACAAATGCAGATTTTTCAAATGTATATATGTATATAATATACATATAAAAATAATTTTGTCAATATGGATAAGAAATGAACTAATACATGTTCCTGCCCAATTGCTCAGTGTTATTGTAACAAAATCTAGGAACAATTCTAAAAACATACAGTCATATTTTATATCTTTAGATAAAATTTCCACACATATAATTTGGTGTGGAAGTCTACATTTTTAAAATCATAAGATTTTAAAACTATTATTTTAAAGTTATTAAAACACAGGATGATGCTTATATCTTCACTGATAAAGAGTTCTTTAATGTGCCAATGTGATGTAGTCATTGGTTCATGGTCCCTAAAACTCCAAGGAGTATGGCAAATCTACATCTCTCTCAGCCGAGGATTTTGAATTTAAATGTCAATATATGATATATGATACAACTTAACCTAACATACTTTGGAGAATTATAAACATTTATAATTTCAAATAATGAGTAACACTGTTGGGTCAGTGTGTAAGTAGATTTGTAAAGCCAATGTGATAATACAAATGCTACTTTATTATTTTATGTCCGGTGTCTTTCACAACTGAGTGGATTGTCACACTCTATTATGTGGCACACAGATCCATTGGCTAGAGCTATCCTGGCACTTGTCTAAAACAGTCCTTGAGAATGAAAATTTGGGCTAAATATAAAGGAGGCAACCTGCCAGTAAGAACTATTCAAACCAAAAAGTCTCCCTGAGGAAAACGATAAGAACTCCATTTTAAAATCATATAAATCAAAATGGTAGGAGGTTCCAACCTGTAAATTTTACAGTAAGTACATCAAGATTTAAAGTCAGATTTTTAAATAAATTTTTATTTATAGTAAAGAATGAAAGTCTATACCAAAGAAACAGAGTGAGTGACAAAAAGAAGCCTTTTCTTCCTACTTGGATTTTTGCTTTTTCTCACCAATTTTTTTTTTTTTTTTAAAGATTGGCAACTAAAAGCACTGACAAGTGGCTGGAATGTGAAATTTATATATATACACATATATATATGATTTTTATTCATTATTTTCAGAGGGAAGGTCAGGGAGGGAGGAAGAAAGGGAGAGAAGTATCAATGTCTAGTTGCCTTTCACCTGCCTCCAGCTAAGGACCTGGCTGGAGACCAGGCTTGCAACCTGGTTATATGTCCTGACTGGGGAATTGAACCAGCAACCTGTGGGTTCACAAGCCAAAAAATATATTTTATCACCGTTTTGTTTTACAGTGAGTTGGGGGTCTGGTTTTAAAGAGAGAGGTGGTGGCAGGTATTGTCAATAATAACACTCTGCCGCCTCTAGGAACATGGATTTAAAAATCTAAATGAGATACCACAAGTGCCCAATAATACTAGCCACTACACATCACCTGAATGATTCTCATAAAACGAAGGAAAAACCTAGGTACTATGATGGCATGAAGAAAAATAATCTTGCCTGGATATGCAGTGAAGACAGGTCTCAGAAAAATAAACTCTACCTATAAAAAGTTATTTTCTATAATTGATGGAGTTAGTTTTCTGGAATAAGAGCTGAACGGAATAAAACTAAACTGTTACTGAATTCATGGTAGTCAGTTGCCCAGGAAGAATAACCTCTAGATGCCCTTTCTCCTCCAGGATATTATCAGGGCTTGGAGAAGAGGATGAGGAAAAGGAAAGCATCTCCTCCCTTCAATTATGGCACCCAAATCTGCAACCCAGGAATGTATAATAGTAAGAATTTGTTTTTAATTTTTTTTTTCAAAACCCATACCCAAAGCTGTAGTGGAGTATCATCATTGTGTATACTTCTCAAATACTGGAGTACCTGTTCTTTATCATTGTTCTTGGGAAAGATTGTAACTATCCCCTAACCCTAGGTATACATTTGGTGAGGGTGGAGCCAGAGAGTACTAAATCCTATTCAAATAAATGAAAGGGGCTGGAAAAGAAACCTGTGAACAGTCCTTCTCCAAAGTAGACCCCAGTGAAATACAATTACAATTTATCAGGTACCCTGTGTTTTCCACTCTAAAGAATTCTACAGAACATTGTAGTTTAAATGAAACGCACCAAAACTGGTATCTCATTACATTAAGTCTTAACGGGACTGCTTGGTTTGCTCTCTGCTGGAAACTTTCTGTCTATATACTTCTCTTCACAAATGAGTTTTCCCTCGAGGCATCAGGGAAAAGGAAAGCCTTTCTCTGAGGGCTTCTTTTCTCATTTTTGTCTCCTTCCTTTTGTCAAATACTCAGGTCCTTTAAGGCATTTCACAGTGTGAGATTTAATTACATTCTCAGTTGCTTTTTTTTTTCCTGGTCCCTCTTTGGTATTACAAATTTCATGGCAACCCACCCCCCACCTCACCCCTACTTACCCAAGTAGAGATTTTCTTAAGTTCTGAGATCTATGACATCCATGTCAAACTTTGAAAAAAACTTGTATTCTTAATAAAGTTCTCTACTTTCTCAGCATGCCTATCTTATATTGAATTAATAAAGTTTTTGTAGTTGTTTAAGTAAATTAAATGTCACACTTTAAATAGAAAGAAGGCTCTACCTCACTGACCTATTTTTCATCTGCAGTTTAGGAAAAGACAAGATTAGCATGGATATTGCATTTTCAAGGACCTCACCACTATTAAATAGACTGTTAAGTGCATTTTATGGCTGAAGAGTCTGTTCCTAGTTCAGTCTACAAGACATGCTAAGTTCATCTCTACCTGCTACATTGAACATTCACTGACTAAAATACTTTCGTGGATGTAATACCTATGCTCTGTATCTTTTAAGTACATAACTCTAAATATTTTAGGACTAGTAAAATGTAACTCAGTAGAAGTCCCAAGAATATGTGTTGTCCCTCAAAAAAAATGCTGTGTTCATATTTATTCAATGATTTGCTTCTTGTGCTCCATTAGCACCTGCATATTAAAAGGTGACCAGATGCTGAAAAATAACATAGGCACTAATACAATGAGATTACAGGTCTTATTTAAACCAAAAAAGAGCAACAATAGCTGGTTAAAACTCTGTCTTCACATCAATTCAACCTGCTCTCAGGGTTGGTCTCAAGGCTCTCAAAAGATTGTTTTATAGGCTTATGTTTCTTTTCCTTTTTTTAAAAAAAATATGTGTTTGTTTGTATATTTAAGAGAGTGTGGATGGGAGGGAGACAGAGAGGAAGAGAAACATCAATGAGAAAGAAAAACATCAATTGGTTGCCTCTAACACACTCCCTGACCAGGGACCAAACCCACAACCCAGGCCAGTGTCCCCACCAGAAATTGAACTGGTGACCTTTTTGCCTTGTGAACTGTCACCCAGCCAACTAAGCCATGATGGTCAGGGTATACATAGGCTTATGTTTTATAAACAGGATAGAAATTTTATCATTTATTTCCCTTGCAATTTGGGCCAACATCAGCATTTGTTGTTGTTTTCAGGAATTTCTGCCTCACTGCTTACCATTTTAGGTAGAAGTTTTTTTTTTTTTTTTTTTTTTTTTTTTTTTTAAGATTTTATTTCATTATTTTTAGAAAGAGGGGAAGGGAGAGAGGCAGAGAGGGAGAGAGACATCAATGTATGGTTGCTTTTCACCTGCCTCCAGCCACAGACCTGACTGGAGACCTGGTTTGCAACCTTGTTATGTGCCCTGGCTGGGGAATCGAACCTGGGACAGAAGTTTTTTTTTAATATGAAACACTTCACGAATTTGCATGTCATCCTTGCACAGGGACCATGCTAATCTTCTCTGTATCATTCTAATTTTAGTATATGAGCTGCCGAAGCAAGCACTATGTAGATGATTTTTAACACAAAATAAAATATCAATAAATGACCATGCAATAAATCCTTAATGAATTAAGAAATTATTTTTCTGCATCTTTCTTTTTTATCAGAGTTTATGATCTAAACTCTGATTGCTCTGTTAGCAATCCCAAAAAGAAATAAGTCTGGTAAAGGAGAATTCTGTTAGTAGGACTACTTCATGCTTTTGCTCAGTTGGCATGCCAGAATTTTGATTTTAATGTTTGGTAGACTCTGCCTAATCTAGACCCATGCACAGTCGGAATTAAAAGGGTTCTTCAATTCAGAACTACATATACAGAAAAAGATCCCATTAAGTGGGGAAAAAAGACCGTCTGTTCTGAGGGTTCCCAATAACGCAGACATGTATCCTAAGCATTAAAGCCTTTTAAATTCACCAACTTGAAGTTTCGCTGAGGAAATTCTCCAAATCACTCTGAATTTAGAAAAAATCTCTTTTCCCTTTCTGCCACAAATAATAATATAGACTGCCCCAAAGTGCCCAGTCAGCATTACTATAATCATTCTTCTATATCTTGTTCCACTTTGCTAATACCTCCCTTATAGCATCAAAATTCATTCCTCCTCATGTTGTAATTAGTTATATTCATATTTACCTGCAACTAGATATTAAGTTTCTTTTTTATTTCAAAATAGATTTTTAATTTTTATTTAGGATTTTATTTTATTATTTTTAGAAAGAGGGGAAGAGAGAGAGGGAGAGAGGGAGAGAGAGATGTCAATGTATGGTTGCTTTTCACCTGCCTCCAGCCTCAGACCTGGCTGGAGACCTGGTTTGCAACCTAGTTATGTTGCCCTGGCTGGGAATTGAACCTGCGACCTTTGGGTTCGCAGGCTGTTGCCTTATCCTCTGTGATACCAGCCTGGGCCAGAGTTTTTAAATTTTATAAAAATGTAAAAAATCCAGCAAAACCAGAAATACCAAATACACTTTCCTGGGCTTTCATATTTGTTGATTTGTATTTGCAAACTCTTTTCAACACAATTTACAACCTCATACCCATCTGTGTTCTTATTATATAAGTGCTAAGTAGCAGAAAGATTTAGAATAATTTTTTTTAAGAGGAAAAAATAAAGAGGCCCTGGCTGATAGCACAGCAGTGAAGGTGCTGGCCTGTGAACCCAAAGGTTTGATTCCCAGCCAGGACAACATAACTAGGTTGCAAGCCAGGTCTCCAGCCAGGACCTTAGCTGGAGGCAGGTGAAAGGCAACCAAACATTGATGTCTCTCTCCCTCTCTGGCTCTTCCCCTTCCCCATTCTCCAAAAATAATAAATAATGAAATCTTAAAAAAAAAAAAAAAAAAAAAAAAGCCAAACTATGAAACTAAGCTGCATGCAAGCAACAGGTCTATGGGGAAAAAGTGTTGGGAAAATAAAACAAAGTAATTGCAAGGTTTTAGCTAAAGTCCTTTTCAATCATCTTTAGCTTTAGCTCCATGTTTAAGGATGTGCATGAACTCAATATAATTGAATTTGTCACTAAGTGCTTCTTTGTACAGCTCATCCACTACCTTATCTGCAAACTGATCTCCCATTGTTGCCAGCAGCTCTCTCTGGTAATCTTCCTGAATGACGCCAGTTGCTTCTTCATCAAAGCAAGCAAACACATTTCTTTTTTTTGTATTCAATTTTTTTTTTTTAATTTTATTGTTGTAGCAAACACATTTCTGATGGTTCATAGTCTTTTGGAAAGCAAAGGAAGTTTTGGGTCTCAAGGGAAAACAGGAGTCTGAGTAGGAATGTCTCCTATTTTTAGGGGACCGTCACTCTGCACCCCGTTATACCAGCACATAAAACCAAGACTTTCCCATGACCCTTTCTCCCTGATGAAAGGCATCTTCGATCAAGTACTCCTAAATTCTACACCTCAGCATAACCCTCCTATGCTTTCATTAATAATGAGTTGACTCCATCCATAAAACACATGAGTCTGGAAAGTGAGCGTTTTTTACCCTCCCTTACAGCTAGAAGTGGCCATTGTGTCCAAGTTCAATCAATGATACATGGGAGGAAATCAGCTGATAGGTCACCTGTGAAAGTTTGTTTTCCTGACTAAAAGGGAAGATGCAGCATGTTCGGCCCTTTTAACCTGTGATCCTCTTCCTGTATTTAATTCAAAAGGAATATCTGGAATTCTCACAGCCATCTTGCAACCATGGGGAATGTATTCATTTTGTATTGCCACATTACCACAGATTTTGTGGCTTAAAAAATTATTATAGCCCTGGCTGGTGCACAGTGGTTAAGGCGCCAGCCTGCGAACCCAAAGGTCGCAGGTTCGATTCCCCAGCCAGGGCACATAACCAGGTTGCAACCCAGGTCTCCAGCCAGGTCTGTAGCTGGAGGCAGGTGAAACACAACCATACATTGATGTCTCTCTCCCTCTCTGCCTCTCTCCCTTCCCCTCTTTCTAAAATAATGAAATAAAATCTTTTAAAAAAAATTATTATATACCGTTTTTAGAGGGTGGAGCTTTTCCAGCTTTGAAAGACTGTCTGCGTTCCTTGGCTCATGGCCCCTTCCTCCATCTTCAAAACCAGCAGCAGAATATTTTCACACATCTGTTTTTCTGATCTCTGCTTCTGTCAACACATTTCCTTCTCTGACTCTAACTCTGATTCTCCTGTCTTCCTCTTGTAAGAACCCTATGATTATTTTATGCCCATCTGGGTAAATCAGGATAATCTCTGCATCTCAATATCCTCAACTAAATCAAATCTACAAAAATCCATTTTTCTATGTAAAGCAATATATTCATAGGTTCTGAGTATTTGGGTATGAACCTCTTTGGTGGGGTAGGGGCTTTATTTTATTTATTTATTTTTGTATAAGAGTTTTTATTTTCTCTGCCAAAAGTAATATGTATAATGATCAAAAGCTGATAATGGTGAAACAGAAAGATGGAAAGAGCCCAGTTTTTTTTTTTTTTTTTTTTCTTTTTAATAATTTTTTTTTCATTATTTTTAGAGAGGGGGAAAGTGGGGAGGAAGAAAGGGAGAGAAACATAAATGTATGGTTGCTTTTCACCTGCCTCCAGCTGGGGACCTGGCTGAAGACCTGGCTTGCAACCTGGGTATGTGCCCTGGCTGGGAATCCAACCAATGACCCTTGGGTTCTCAAGCTGGTGCTCAATCCACTGAGCCACACCAGTCATGGGGGACCAGATTCTTATTAACATTATAGTACCAGCCCTGGGTGGCCTCCCTACCTCTAGACAATTCAATGTCTTCATTGCTTAAGTCACCATCAGGTTTTCATTTTCTTGCAGCCCAACACATTCTAACTGGTACATTGCTTTCACTGGACAAGAGTTAACATGTTGGACTGAGACTGTGTTTGGAGAAGTGCTTTGCATGCCTTGGCCATATTGAATTTCCTGAAGCACCGTACTGTTTTGCCTTTGAGCCATTATTTTTCCTTCCTACATTCTTTTCTTTCTACTGTCTCTCATGCATCAACCCTTACACCGCCCCATTCACCAGGCGAGCTCACGTTCATCATTTTGATTTCTATTTAGGTATCTCTTCCTGCCTGTCCAGAAGTCTTCCCTGACCTACCTCTGCTCACCAAAATTCTGGCTAGGTGTACTGCCTTGGTGTTTCCGTGACAGCCTGACCCTCCCAATCACATTGTCCTGTTCTTATTGATGAGGCCTTCAAAGACAGAGACTGTTGTTGGCCTTACGTTTTGGCTGAACCCAGATGCTAATGACCATCAGCAGGAATCAGTTTTCCTCCTTCTCTTAGTCTGCTTTTCTTCCTCTTGGCTTTATTTCTGGGTAGACTCTTCCCATGTGTAACAAAAAGGCCACCAGTAGCTTCATGCTTACCTTTTACCAACTTGGCAACCAAGATGGAAAGAGAGTCTCTCTCACTTTATGTCCAGAAAAAGACCTGGCCTGTCTCTCACTGGCTTAAATTGGGCCAAGCCTGGGCCACATACCAATTTGTGAGACACAGATATGGGATCAGCCCCACTATTATTGGAGAAACCTTGGTTCTTCTCACCAATGCAGTAAAGAATGACAGATCAGTGAGCCTGTTCCTGTGCATGCAAGTTTATTAATGAATGGGAGAGCAAAAACAAGTGTGGCCAAAGGCTGGGGTGACAGGCTTGCCCAATGTGGCCCTAGGCTTGAGGCTGAAGGCCAAAGAGGGAGGGAGAGAAAGAAAGAGCCTAAATCCTTTGTTCTGAGCATTTACATTGTTGGTGGGATGAGAGAGAGGAAGTTGCTTATTAAAAGGGCGGTGCTAGCTTCCCAGGACTTGGGGGCATGGATACCTAAAGGTATTAATGGGCTTCTTCCTTTAGATACTGCAGGCCCTTTCCCTCCTTTAGGGCCTTGTTTCTTGTTATATTGGAACTCATGGCAATATTATTAGACTAGGCATGTAAAATGCTTGAACAATAATTTTAAATTAAAAAGCAAAAACAGAAGCAATTGAAAGTTACAGTCAATTCAATTTAAGTCAGTAATCCACAAATAAAGCATCCCTCATAAAAAAATGTGGAGAGTTCCAGCTATCTACTTATGTCACATATAATAAGAACACTTGCCAAGCCTTGTCTTTATTGCTAGAATACTGAATTAGAGTCCTCAATATACCCTAATAATAATTTACTTTGTAAATATTAAGTAGAAACAGAAGAACACAAACTAAGGTGACCAACTGTCTCAGTTTGCCTGGGACCATCCACTCTTTCAGTCCAGAAAATGTGTATATTCTCTGGAACCAGAAACAACTGTACTCATCCAAACATATTTTTATTTGTTTTGCCATGTCTTTGGTTTGGTGCTCAAAAGCCAAAAACTTAACTTATTTTGTTTCTTATCATCTCTTTCTTGAGGTAGTGAATGATAAGTCGTGGTTTTAATGGAAGAGAGGGATGGGATTAAAGAAAAAGAAAAAAAAAAGAAAACATGTAAAGAGGCCCTGGCCAGGTACCTCAGTTGATTAGAGTGTTGTCCCAACATGCCAAGGTTGCAGGTTCGACCCCCAGTCAGGGTGCACACCCAATCACCCACTGAATGAATAAATAAGTGCAACAAATAACCTCTCCCTCCCTCCCTCTCTCTCTCCCTCCCTCCCTCCCTCTCTGTCTCTCTCAATCAATACATTAGAAAAAGTTTTCCAGGACTTCTGGCCAAGATGGGGCCACAGACATGCTGCATCTCCCTCCACAACTGAGAAGGAATACAACTGCCTCAAAACTGGAGACAACCAGAAGTTACAGATAATCAAGCTGCATGAAAAGTCCAACAAACAAAAGAAGAAATACTCACCCTGGCTGGTGTGGCTCAGTGGATTGAGAGTCAGCCTGTGAATCAAAAGGTCTCTGGGTGGGATCCCAGTCAGGACACATGCCTGGGTTGCAGGGCCAGGTCCTCAGTTGGGGATGCGCAAGAGGCAACCACACATTGATGTTTCTCTCCTTCTCTTCCTTTCTCCCTTCCTCTCTCTCTAAAAATAAAATATTTTTAAAGAAATAAAGAAGAAATACTCATCCGGACAGGTAAGAGAGGTAGAACTAGGGTGGAGAGGACGCAGTATAGTGGCAGCAGCAGTGGCTGTGGCTGGCTGGTGGAAAGCTCAGTCACATTATTTTTAAAAAATAGGGTTGGTCACCTGGGGAGTGGCCCCCAGCACCAGACCAGACCATGAAGCTCAAGGTTCCAGCACTCCTAATGAGCTCATAATGTCTGTTTTAAAACTCAAAAGCTAAGAAGAGACTTTTTCTCTAAGAAGTTCTACTATAACAGATAATACAATAGCTAATATTCATTATGTTTTATAATAACAGCACTTTGTGGAGTTTTGGTGAGACTTAGATGAATTAATATGTGTTCAGTTAATATGTGTTCATTGCCTAACACAAGTTAGTACTTGACAAGTGTTTGCTGGCCAAGCACTGTTGAAGTATTTCCACAGCTTCATGAGGTGGGTACTATTAGTATCCTCTTGTTACAGATGAGAACACAGAGTAAGATTCCACAGGTCACATGCCTGGTAAGTGGGTGGGCTGGATTTCAAGCCCAGACAGTCAGATTCTAGATCCTGTTCACTATGCAGTGCTGCTTCCACTTCTCTGAGAGATAGTAAAGGAGTTGCAGGAAATTCCAAAGAAAGAAACAAAGGTTGGTATTTCAAAAATTTACTGCAACATTTGACTATGAAATGCATCAGAAAAATAAGATAAACTGATGGCTAGACCAAAGAATGGGTACCTGGATCAATTATGTGATGAAGGAAGTAGAATGGTGAGTATACAAGTATTTTTTATAGGTTTTTTGTTTGTTTGTTTGTTTGTTTTGCAAAATTCTTTCAACTTCTCTATATAAAATTTTCCACAATAAAATGTTGAACACTCTCCCCCAAATATTACTGCAACATATTTGCATCCTAACAAGAGCCATTCAGGTGATTCTGTGATTCTATTTTTTTAATTCTGCTCTCTTCAGCATCCCATTACATACGACAGCAAACATTTAATTGCTAAATTGTATTAGATAAGCAAAGTGCTCTGGGACTCTAAAAAAAAGTTTAAAAGTGTTCCCAAAAATGTCACCGTGAGCCCCATTTCTTCAGATTGTAGCAAGTGGAGGAGAAAGAGCAACTTACTATGTTTAGAGCACAATAAAAGGCACCTGTGCTAATAATCAGTGAATCAACATTTTTAAGGAGGGATGTTAAAAGTTAAAAGCAAACTATTTGCAAATATTTAGATTGTATGCTTTTGAGTGACTTGTGTTAATATAATAATAAGAAAAGCTAGCCCTGCCTGGTAGCACAGTGGATAAGGCACTGGCCTGCGAACCCAAAGGTTGCAAGTTCGATTCCCCTGCCAGGGCACATAACCAGGTTGCAAACCAGGTCTCCAGTCAGGTCTGTGGCTGGAGGCAGGTGAAACACAACCATACATTGATGTCTCTCTCCCTCTCTGCCTCTCTCCCTTCCCCTCTTTCTAAAAATAATGTAATAAAATCTTCAAAAAAAAAAAAAAAAAAAGAAAGAAAGAAAGAAAGAAAAAAGAAAAGCTAACATTTGTAGAATGCTTATTATACACCCAAGACTAAATACTTTATATGTGTAACTCATTTAATCCTCTCACCAGCTTTCCAAGGGTAGATACTATTATTGTTCCCGTTTTACAGATAAGGTAACTAAAAGAGTTTAAGTAACTTGTAAAAGGTTACACAGCTGATAAGGGAATTTGAAATTAGACAATCTCATTTTCTTTCCTGTGCTCTTAACCACTCCCTTACACTGTCTCTTATTAAGGTTGTAGGTAATTAATTCATGACCCTTTTCGTTTTTCATCTAAATTTAGAGTCAATTGAGAAGCAGACTCAAAAGTCAGACACAAAAGAAGTATTAGCTTTATTTCTAATAAAAGCTAAAATAAATTATGTGCAATCAAGTGGACTTGCTAATAGTTGCTGAAGTCGTCAGACTTACCCAGTCACAGGCAGCAAAAACAGGTGCAGACCACAACCACAACTACAGAGCATATTCTGCTGAGGTCGTGGCCTGGGCCAAGGCTGAAAACCAAAATGACTCTTCTTTGCAAGTAGGCAGGTACAAAACATGCAGGAGTGGCTGATCCACAAATGCCCTGCACCCTCATCCAAATTTACCAATCAGATAACTCATTCTCCCTCCTTTGGGGGAGGAAGGAGTAGGAGAGAAAGGCTCACATGTCCTCTAATGAAAATTCCTCCCCATGGAAACATGTTGGATAGGAAATAAATATTTTCTCACCTAGCACCTCTTAGTTACTATATCCAGCTGTATAAGGGAAGAAATGGCTTGAGTATACACACAGAGAGTGATAAACACACACAAATAATGTGAAGGCTTCCCAGAAAACATGCTAATGTTTGAAATGGACATACCCCTAGGAGGGCTGGGAGGGATAGAAATTTAAGGGGAAGTACATCTCTCAATGACAGCATCTGATAGAGATAATAGACTTAAAAGCGCTAAACAAATTTCCTTATATGGTAAGTGGCCAGTTAATCATCTTAGCTCCTTTCATTGTTGTGATTGTTGTCCTATACTAAGCTACAATTGACCTTCCAGGTGAAAACTCAGAATAAAACCATTTAAATGGATTCCCAGCCAAATCTTGTCCAGAAGACAGAAATACTTTACTTTTTATAATAGTGTATTTCTGCAAAGCACTTTAACGTATCTCATTAGATTCCAAGAACAACCTTGGTAAGGCAGATACTACATTAGAAATTGCATTTTGTGCAGCACTTAGAGCCTAAAGTAACATAAGGTAAAAAAAAAAATCAAAAAAAAATCAAGCATAATGAAAATTAGTCACAAAATCCCTTGAATTTTCCCTTACAATATACAAGCATACCAACTCTTTTTTTCTTATGTTTTTTTCCATTACCTTTATACCCTCATGCCTACCTGCCATCACCACACTCTTGTCCATGTATCCTTTTTTCCTCAATCCCCCTCTTCCCCACACTTAGCTGTCATCCTGCTCTCCATGTATGAGTCTGTCCCCATTTTCCTTATTAGTTCAGTTTGTTCATTAGATTCCATATATGAGGGAAATCATATGGTATTTATCTTTCTCTGACTGGCTTATTTCACTTAGCATAATATTCTCCAGGTCCATCCGTACTGTTGGCAAAGGGTACAATTTTCTTCTTTTTTACAGCTGAGTAGTAGTCCATTGTGTAAATATCCCATAGTAGTTTTATTCAGTCATCCACAGATGGACACTTGGGCTGCTTTCATATCTTGGTGATTGTAAATAACACTGCAATGAACATAGGAGTGCTCATGTCCTTTTGAATTAGTGTTTTGGGTTCTTTCTGATATATACCCAGAAGTCAAAAGGCAGATAGGTCCATTTTTACATTTTGAGGTAGCTCCATACTACTCTATCTCTTTCTTACTCTTATTTAAAAAAAAAAAAAAAAAAAAAACTTTCTTTATTGAGTTAAGAGAGAGAGGAGAGAGAAAGGGGGGCGGGGAGAGAAAACATTGCTTTGTTGTTCCACCTATTTATGCATTCATTGGTTGTTCCTTGCATGTGCTCTCAAGGGGATTGAACCCACAACCTTAGCATATCAGGACTATCCTCTAACTGAGCTAGGAGACCAGAGCCTCTTTCTTAATCTAAAAGCCTACCTTTCCTACATTGTTAGGATAGGTTGAGGCCTCTCTAGTTGAGCTCTAGATGCAATTACTGACTTGTACTTAGGCACCATGTTCTAGAAAAAATAAGGCTGGTATGTTTAAACACTGAGATCCCGTCCCATTTTCTACAGCAAGATGCTCACTGTAAAAGGCAAAAAGGAACTGAGACTAACTGTGAAATATCTGACTTCATGCCATCTTTGTTTCATTCTCTTGTGTCTCATGCCCATTGAATGAACTTTAGAACAACTTAACATTTCAATGGTTTCTCTCTCTGTCTCTGTCTTTCTCTGTCATATACACACATACTTCTAGAGTGATGTTTGGTTTAGTTTGAGTAAACAGACATGTAATAGCTTCACTAGATTATCATAATGTGATGTTTACAGATTCACATGACTTAGCCACTGTCACCGGGCATCAAACCCCAATCAACTGACTTCTACCCCATCCTTCTTTAACTCTACAATATCACAACCTCCCTTTAACTTTCTAGTATAACTGAGATGGTCTTTTCAAGTTCAGAATTATGTATTTGCCTAATCAGATCCAATCTACACAGGTAGCAACTACTAGTGAAATCTTAGTGTAGATTTAGAAAAATGCTAAAATTAGTCCACCTAGACCAGAGCTCAGCAAAGACATAAGGCACATGTCCTTGTTCTTGTGAAAGTGCTATCATACCTTTAATGACTATTGTCAAGACCTCTCATCCACAAGACTGAAAAATATCCTGAAAGTGAAAAAGTGATTTACCAAGTGGCACTACAGAGTAAATTGTTTCACATTTGTTAGGTTCTGAGAACACAAAATGATACCTAGCTCAAACAGATGGAAGGAACAGTAGTCTCAGCAACTTCATTTTTAAATATGAAATGTGACAGGTATTGATATATATCAGAGGAAAAAATAAAGGTAGCTTCATGAAAATATGACTGCTATAAAGTCAGCAAAACTGTAAAGTAATAATGGCCACCACTTTTGATCACTCCAAATACATTATCAGTAAATGTTCATATTGTGATCCCTATTGTATAGCTGAGAATACTGAGATTCAGATAGACCAGATAACTTTGATCATTTCAGACTTAGAAAATGGCAGAACCAAGATGTGATCCTAGGATGAACAGATTCAAAACCCATCCTCTTTCCAAAATATCATTCTACATGTCAAATTATAAACCTCCCCTAGTAAGGAAATACATTTTGAAAATACAGTATAACTATCTCTTGCATGGTAAGTTTTTAGCTTTTATAACTTAAGTTTCTTCTCACACTTCATCTCACTTCCATAAGAATACTTTAAAGCAACAGATTAATAAATGTAACCCATTGGGTATGTATATTGAATATTCTGTACCAGAATAATGGTTTCCGAAGTGGAGGATGGATAGATTCACTTCAAGTTAACTTCTTCAAGTTATTCATGGGGCCCCATGGGTGGTGGTAGAGTGGTTTCAATCTCCTACCTTGAACTATAATATAAACCAGCAACACCAGAGTAAAGGAGTCATCAAAATGCTGGAGGTTTGAATGACAGACATCTTGAAATAGCAGAGATCTTAAATCAAGACAAAGGTGAAATTAAGGTTTAAAAAAATCTCTAAATTTTTAACCAGTTACTCAAAAAGATCTGTTGGCTAAAATTTTGAAATGATAGTTATAATACTATAATTTCTCTCTGTCCACTCTTCCTCTCAGCTAAATTTTAGTAGTGGTCTTTATATGGGCAAATACAGAGTCCCTCAGGTATTTCCAGGTTCAATGTCAAGACTATGACTAGGAATTAGTCTTGTCTTTTAATTCAATCTATTAACTCATGCACTCAATTCCCTCCAGCAACAAGAGCAACTTTATCATACAGTCATAATTCCTGATGTATGTGGAAAGGTGATATTGTTGAAGTACCATCAATAAGGAAGATGTTTCACAGTGGTGGTGATTAATTTGTGCTGATCTTGATATTACCTTGCTCTTGTAACCAACATTTACATTTGCAAGATGGTAGAATTGGAGAGATGGTTTACTGATATAATCTGTAACAGTAGCAAAGAAAGAAGCCAACTGGGCTATACAAAGACTAACTCAAAGCTCTGGCCAGCTAGCTTAGTTGGTTGGAGCATCATCCAGATTCACCAAGATTGCAGGTTTGATCAATCAGCTAGGTCAGGGCACATACAAGCAACAACAAATGAATGCATTAAAAAGCAGGAAAACAGCCCTGGCTGGTAGCACAATGGATAAGGTCCTGACCTGCAAACCTGAGGGTCACTGGTTCAGTTCCCCAGCCAGGGCACATAACCAGGTTGCAAAACAGGTCTTCAGCCAGGTCTGTAGCTGGAGGCAGGTAAAAGGCAACCATACATTGATGTTTCTCTCCCTCTCTGCCTCTCTTCCTTTCTCTCTCTCAGGAAATAATAAATAAAAAGTTTTTTAAAAATTAAAAAAAAAACAGAAAAACAAAGTGATGTTTCTTTTTCCTGCTCTCATGAATTAAAAAAAAAAAACATGGGGAAAAAAGACGAAATCAACAGGGACCACACAAACTAGATATGAATTTGAAATACATTAAGTGTATAACACTAAAGAGCTTATTATCTTGACCCCAGTTTGAAGGCAATGACCAAGTAATCTGAGATTTTGTTTCTTTTTTTTTTTCTTCTTCTTCTTTATATTATTTTTTTAAAAGACTGTAATACTATTTTTAGAGAAAGGGGAAGGGGAGGAGAAAGAGATGGAGCAAAAAATCGATTGGTTGCCACTCATACATCCCCAATTGGGGACCTAGCCCACAAATCCAGGCATGTGCCCTGACTGGAAATTTAAATGGTGACCTTTCAGTTCACAGGCCAGTGCTCAGTCCACTGAGCCACACCAGCCAGGGCTTCTCTATATTAAATAGTAGACTCTACATCAATATTTCTCAGGGAAAACACCTAAGTTTCTAGTTTTATATGGTGAATGAGAAATTAAATTACTTATTTATTTTGTAAATGCTTTCTTCTAGTCAAAATGAAAAAAGGAGTGGGTGGGAAGAACATGAGATTCTAACCACTTTCCCACAAGACTTATACCCAACTCTGGGGGAGGAGGTGAATAACAGTAGTCTTAGAGCAAAGACCGTGGACTATCCTGAAACATATTTACTTAATATGAAATTCTGATCTTTTTCAAAGCTTTAGCTTTTGCTCAGTTTCCCCCAGCAATAGTAGTTTTAACATAGATGCCAAACCACAGAAAACTGTGTTTCTCGATAAAGAACTCCAACACATGATAATATGATCATCTTTCATGTTGAAGTCCAAGCAAATGACTCTCAAATTCTCTATACTAAGGAAATAAAAGGGTTCTAGGGAAAAAAAAAGACATTCTCACAAACAAAGATGTCCTCAGTGCAATGGATTGTTCTGTGAGGTAGTGATTCCTCTTCTACTAGAAAAACTGAAGTAGCAGCTGACTGAAGAAGGTATTCTAGAGAGGGTTTCTCCATTAGGTGGGATGTGGGACTGAGTGCTGGTATTTCAGTTTAGGAGTTTTCAATTAATTTCATAATGGCAGAGAAAACATTCCAGAAAGACCAATTATATTGTGAACCGTTGATGTGTCTTACACTTTTTAGATCTCTAATAAATGCCCCCCCTCAAAGACAAGCAAAAGTTTATTTAGAAAGTCACAAAAGTAGAAGAGGTGAGGTAGCAAGGCTGTGGGGGCCCCTGGTGCTTAAGAGAAGGACAGGCAAAAGGACCACCTAAAAGGAAGGAGGTGAAGGCAAATGGGACAGGGTGAGATTCTAATAAATGCTTTTAACATGGAGTTTATAAAAGCATTTATTATAAAGAAAGGGACTGAAGAAAAGGCATTGGGAGAAAACAGTCCCTCAAACTCTTTGCGAAAGACCTGATTACCTGATTCACTCAATGAACAGTCTTCAAGATTCTGCATCCCCACTCCCATGGTTTTACCTCGTTATTTTCAGGCAAGGGATAATTTTCATCATCCCTTTTGTGCTCGCCAATGTCAGACAGGAAGGAACTTCCTAAGGCATGCTGACAATGGATCGTTTTGGGGCATGGTAGGTTCCAAGAAGAAGCAACTCACCTAAGCTGGGAGGCTCAGGGAGGCTTTCCCCAAGTAGCTTGATAGCAAAGAGAAAATGTAGGGTTTAGGGTGTCTCTGGAGCTGATAGAAAAGCTCCCTAAGATCCCAGGCACGCAACCCCTTACGGAAAAGGGTAGAAGGCAAAATGTGTTGTTGACCTTTTGGAGAAAACTGAGTCTTGCTTACTGTCTGTGGTGAGGAGAATGAAAGGGATGGAGGCAGAAAGAGAACCAAAGCTCCCCTCTTCAGTAGGACGTGTAGAGCTTGCAGCTCCTGTTGCTGGGTCCCGGAAGGAGCGTTCCAAACGCCGGGCCCGGCAGAGCGGGCATTTGGGGCAGGCAAAGCAGACTGGAGATCTTGCCACGCCTAGGTGGCCGGGCGACCCAGCTTGAGCTGATGGCACCCTCATCCGTCTGCCACCAGAGTCACCAGAGTTCTCACAACACTCAAGACTGGGCAGGGCTGTGGCCTAACTGGAGCCTTAGCCTACTTGCCCTGATTCGGAGCTCCCAGGTTCACACCGCCGGGGACTGGTTTCGCGCCGGGAAGCTCCCTAGAGCGCGCAAGTGGGATGCGGCTGCCCAGGACGCGGAGGAGAGTCCCCGCCGAGCACCCCGCTGCACCCCCTGCAGTGGGCGCCTTTTGCGGGTGGGCTTCCTCTGTAATTGATTCAAATTCCCTTCCCCCTAGGTGGGGGAGCTAGAGTCCCACAGGCGGAGCCTTCGTGACTCACACCTGGTGCACCCAGGGTGGGAGGGGGCTGGAAGGGGCACCCATAGGAACCTAGGAACCAACTCGTGACACCCCGGCGCTGTGCCGGGACTGTTGGCCCACCAGGTGATGGAGCTTGGGGCCTGGAGTTCCCGCCTTCTTCCTTCCCCTGGCAGATCACGAGGCCAGAAGGGAATCGAGCCTTCGGTCCCAGCAGAACCTGCCAGCCGGTGGGGCACAGCCAGGCGCCTCCTCCCCAGGTCGTGGGACTGCACAAGGGATAGTTCTTTGCCTTCCCGGAGCTGAGTACCACTTGGCCCCGCGCTCCTGTGTTTGTCTTTTTTCTCTTCGCTCCACTTTTCCCAATATTCCTTGCCCCACGGTTAGTGTTTCCCCTCCCTCCTCAAGTGGGCAAAGAACGGGTTTTTTTCCCTGTTTCCACAGCTTACACCTGGGCTGCAGAGTGACCTTGGGGAATTCTCGGAACCTCCTGGGCCATTGTGGAAAGAGGGGAGGGTGTTCTCTAGGCTGTTTTTCTGAAGATGTCCCCAAAATTCCGCCCCGGAGGACTCAGACAAGGGAATGAAGATGTTTCCTTCTTCCCCGCCCCGCCCCCCAACCTCGCTCATAACAGGACGGAGCAGTGAGCCCAAAGTCACCTAGCAAAAAAGGGCTTTTGGTACGAGTTTTGTATTAAAAATGGGGGAAGGGGACAATTTTAATTCTTATTTTGCAAACTTCTTTGAAAAATAAAATCATAATGCTTTCTTATGACTCCTTGACTGATTTTGTGTCACTTCAAATTTTGTTCTGTGCACCGGCCCTGCTTGATTGATTTTGTCTCCCAGAGCAAAGAGTGGTTTGTACGTCCCTAAGAGGGCAAGGGTAAGGGGTGGTGATGGTTAAGGGAGAAATTGGCCCTGGGTGTAACTATGCCAACTGTTGGAGGCAGGCAAAGGGAGGGTGGTCTTTTTAGCGGGTTGGGATCTGGTTACCTTAATTCGCCCCAGAGGCCGCATCTTGCGCTAATGGGAGCCTGTCCACGGAGGGCTCAGGTTTCCCCACTTGCCTGGAAAGTGGATGCAAAGCGGACCGCTCAGCCAGGAAACTCCGTCAGAAAGCAATTTTTCAGGCCTCTGGAGCTTGGGGTGCGAGTTCAGGGTGGGTGGGTGCGGAGAGCGGGGCTCTCCGTGGGCCCAGAGCGGTAAAACTCAGGATCAGAAGGAGACTCCACATTTTAAAACTCTATCTTGGACCATCCTCTTCTGCCACATCCTTTCACGAAGCAGGGGGCTGGGATAGGTCCTGCGACCTCTTAGAAAAACCCGCTTTTCCCATCTAAAATTAAATTGTTCAAAACCAAGCCAGTTGCTGCAGGTATTTGAACAGATTTGTTTTTCTGTCCAGAAGCTGTGAAAACTAAAACAAAAATATCTTTACCCTCAGTTCTTATTAGTTTATAAAAATTTTTTTCACTAACATAAACTTACCTAATTCTGTAAGCCCAGGTAACAAGAAGGCGCCTCTATCTCACTCACTGAAGAGGCAAGGAAATGAAGAGATTCAAGGAACACAAGCAGTTTGTGTCTAAGGTCATAGTCAGGAAAACATCTAATGTCTGCTCAGGACCCTTTTTGCAAGGCCTCTGATTCCGCAGCTTCCTGTCATCCTCTGCCATGAAACACACACACACTCCCATGACCAGGTCTGAGAACTCTGAGAAAGCCCTCCCAACCGCCTCATCCACCCCCAGTGAGGAGGAGTCCACTCACTAGTTTATGCTGCAGTTTGCCACAAATACAGATAAAGGTGGGATCTGAGGGGCACATGGCTCTGGAACTAGCTTACTTTCAGATCACATTCTCCTCAGGATAGTTCTTCAAGGAACACACACACACACACACACACACACACACACCAGCCTTTCACATTCCCCTACTGTCAAGACTCTTCCTATAAACCACGTAAAATAACCTCAAATATAACTCTTAATTGCTTCCAAATCGATGGTTCCTCATCACTAAACTTTATTGCTTCCCAATCTTTAGGACAAACTTCCCTCGGGACTCTGTCCCTTGCAGGCCAAGGAAAGCAGCTTCTCTGAGATTTGCCCTATGTATCCCAGGCTCAGAGGATGAGCAAAAGTCTGAGAGGCCTGTGAGGGCTTGGGGCTGGACCCTCGGAGACAAATGGGGAAGTTTTTATCTGCTCGTCGCCCCCTACAGGCCGCTTGTGTCATTGCAGCGAGAGCCCCGCACGGCCCAAGCAAGCATTTTGCTCGCTTGCCTTTTCTTGAACCTCTGGATCCACTCTCCATTCCCTGGGGGACTGTGGTGCGGGACAGCGTGGCCACTCAGGGATATTGCCCTGAGTTGCTCTAAGGATCACAGGCCTCGGCACTAGATTGACTTTCTAGAAATAACTGTCGGAGGAAGTGGAAACCAGTTTAAATTTCGTGCGTAGCCGAAAGCTAAAACCCTTCCCATAAAAAATCAACTTGATTCTTCCTTTTGTTATAAACCTGCCTAAGTAGAATAAAAAGTGGGTGTCAATCGTGTTGCTTTTAAATCTCAATGTACACGGGGATTTCAGCACCTTTTGTCGCGGTCACGTCAAAGAGTTTCAAGCCCGCCCCCACCCAGTGCTGGCGTTCATTATATATATTTGCATTTTTCCTTCCGCTCTCAACCTTCGTGGTTTAGCAAGCTTAAACTAAAAAGCTTTGCAGAGGGGTACGTCCAGGCCTATCTCCCGGACATCTGCCAAGACTTGAAACAGCTGCTGCTGGTTTGGGATCTGGGTCTGAGCGTCTCCTATCTTCCAAGAAAAAAAGGAAGGGGACCACCTCCAAGCTAGTTCAAAGTTAAGAAGTGACTGGAAGTTGTCGGCGGTTGGTTCTCTCCTCCTCTAGACCCCACCGCCTATGGCATCGCTGAGCCCTGCGGATCTTAAGCGGCGCTTGCGGCTAAGTGTCAGGCTGCGGGCGCAGGCTCGGCCGGTATTGCTGCTATGCAAGGAAATATGAGTGAGTAATTTTATAAGTAACAAAGGATCAGGAATGGAATGAGGCCCCTGTTATCCAATGTCATTTAGAAGCCTTGGATCAGCAGCTTCTTGAGGCTAAAAGTGAATGCAAGAAGCCCTGCCTTTCCCTTTTCCCAGGAGTGTCAGCTATATTTAGAAATAACCTCTACGTGTTTGCACAAATCATGTACCATTTGCTGTTTGTGTAAAAACCGATTAGCCAGACACAACTGTGAAACAACTTGTTACTTTTATAGCTGCAACACACAAACAAATTTAGATCCGTTTAGTTTTCCTTGTAAAAGGAGATTAGAAGAGACCCGCCTGGAGACTGTGTGGTCCATAATCTCTTCTCCGTGAAGGTTATTGTTGCTTCTCTCCCTGCGCTTATCAGATTCTTGTTTATCAAATTGAACTATCTCACCCCCCAGCAGCCTGTTTTATTTTAGAACCCTGATCCAGAAGGAATGTTTACTCAGACACAATAGTGTTTACCAGGAAAACAGATTCTGTATTTGTGAGGAAGGGTCTTTCAAAGCGACTCCCTAGTCCATGTCTCCACGCAACAGAGAAATAAGGTTTGGATCCGAAGCATCTCTGGCGTCAGGACCTTTGCTGGTGTTTTGCTAACAGGACTAAAGTAGAGCTGAACTGCCAGCATTGCCACCCGCTCCAGCTTTGAAAAGCGATTTTGCATAAGTAATTTTAACAGCTAAATTAATTACAAAATAATTAGAATTGATGCCGTTTGAGGATACGTTGGTGGTGGGGGGAACTGGCCTCCGGAGTCTAGATGTTTCATTTGTACTTTAATATTTTTAAGGTTGCAACAGCTGAAATGAACATTAAAAACAATCAAACAGGACAAGTCCTCCTTCATGCCCTATGATCTCTCATTTCACACTAACATGGCCTAAGGTTTACCTATCTTTTTTTTTTTTTTTTTTTTAGGTAAAAAAACACCCAAAAGGATGGGGATGACGTGCAACTGTTTGTAGAAGGGTATTTCGGCCACCCTATTCCTCAGCCTTCAGAAAAACTGGGGGTTGGGTTGGAAGGACAGGAGGCACCCAAAGGAACCCTTCAGAAATTGAAATTATATTGTGGATTGCCATAGAAAAAAGTCATCTTATTTGAAAATATTCTTTAAGAATAAAACTGTATTATCAATCAGGTTAATAGAATACAACTTCATTGCAAAATTAAAAATGCCATTACATTTAAAAATCAACTGGGTTGACTTCACTTCCACTTAAGCAATCAAAATAAGTAATTTCAAAAACCTAAGATTTAAATGCTAACATGAAGGATGTTTGTAATTCACACTCTTTTGAAAGGAGAATTTTAATGACCAAGAACTCTCATTTGGAAAATTTTCATATGTCAATTTTTAAAAAATTAAAAGATTTAGAGTAAGGTTGGTTTTTTTTTTTAATACCTTATTTTATCTACAGAAATACCTGGTCATTTAGACTTAATGAATTGATATGAACAAGATCATTGTTCACATCTGGGTTTTATGTAAAAACTAAAAGAAAAAATATTAATCCAATTTAAATCAGCATATTCTTTCCTTTCTCCAAGTCTATTTTTCTTACAAATGATGAATTAGCAAACTTCTTGAATTTCTGGGAAAGATCAGATACAAATACCATTTTAAAATCTTGTCATTTGCCTCAGGCACCTAAATGAAACACTAGACTGAGCATTTTAAAAATTTATTTACAAAGTTGTGTACAACACGATGGAATAACATTTAGAATACCATATATATCATTCATATATAAACAGACTTTTATAATAGAATGACACTTATCGCCTTTTGAAAATTTTTATATTTAAAATCTCCCAACGTCTCTATACATTTTTTTCTCACATAAAACTGTGGAGAGTGAACCTTCAAAAAAAGTGAAAGTTCAGAGCTCTAAATCTACTGAATTCGTTTTTTTTCTTAAAAAAATAAAAACCCCGAAAGGAAAGTCAATAATTTTTATACAAATATGTACAAAGAATTTCCCTCCCAGCCCCACAGTATTGAGCGCAGGCGCCGTCAGGGTACATTTTTGGAAAATTAAGTTTTCGGTTTTACCTGTACGGAAAGCTATTCTCGGCGGGCGGGCGGGCGGGCGCGCGCAGAGACTTTGCTCCGACAGCCCAGGTGTGTGCGAGGGGGTGGAGGCTGCGGCGGTCGACGGTGAGGGGTCCAAGGGAGGAAATGCACGAGAGGCAGTCTGGGATCGGGCAGGTTGGCCTGGGCCCGGGCCGGGCGCGCAGCCTGCCAGTGCAGCCGCCGCCCGCGCCCGCCGACGGGCCGGGCGTCCCGACCACCGCGAGCCCCTATTGCGCGGGCCATTTAGCTTGCGCGGCGGCGGCAGCGGCGGCGGCGGCGGAAGCTGCGGGCTGCAGGAACTGTCCGGAGAGCGGCACGCTCAGGATGGGCGCTATGGTGGCCGTCGTCCGGCTCAGCGATAGGGGCTGGTGCGTGGCCATGAGCGCTGCTGATTGCACTGTCCCAGGAGGCCGAAGGAAGGACTGCGCGGCGCCCCCGCCGCCCCCGGTGCCCCCAGTTACCCCGGCGCCCGCAGCGCCAGCCGCCGAGCCCCCGGGCGCAGCGGGGCCCGCCCCGATGATGTTCTCTATGCTGAACGACGGCCGAGCGCTCGGCTCGGACTTGATGAGCGAGGCCGTGGCGCCCGCAGCGCCAGCCGTGCCCGCAGCGGCCGCAGCAGCGCCCAGGCTGTTGAGCTGCAGCTGCAGGCCCGGGCCAAGCTGAGAGCCGAAGGCTGCTGCCTTGCGGCCCAGCTCGCCCGAGGGCAGGAGCGGCACGGCGGGCGGCAGCACCGGGGCCACCGGCGGCAGCGCGTAAGGGTACTGGAGCGCCGCGGCCGCCGCCGCCGCCGCAGCAGCAGCCGGGTGCGGGTAGGCGCCCGCCGCGGCCGCCGGGTGCAGGCCGTAGGGGCGGCCGTAGGGCCCCGCGGCGCCGGCGGCCGCAGCCAGGCTGTAGGCGCCAAAGCTCTGCATCATGAGCGCCGTCTGCTCGCGCAGGTGCTCCTGCTGGTGGCGCTTAAAGCGTTTCCGGCGCCGCAGGAAGCTGCCGTTGTCGAACATGTCCTCGGATTGCGGGTCCAGGGTCCAGTAGTTGCCCTTGCCGGGGTTGCCCGGCTCGCGGGGGATCTTGACGAAGCAGTCGTTGAGCGAGAGGTTGTGGCGGATGCTGTTCTGCCAGGCCGGGAACTTCTCCCGGTAGTAGGGGAAGCGGTTGCTGATGAACTCGCAGATGCCGCTCAGGGTCAGCTTCTTCTGCGGGCTCTGCAGGATGGCCATGGTGATGAGCGCGATGTACGAGTAGGGCGGCTTCACCAGGCTGTTCTTGGGCTTGCTCGGGGTCAAACTGCCCGCCGCTCCGCCGCCCGAGCCGGGCCCGCCGCCGTTCCCGCCGCCCTCCTCGCCGCCCACGCCGCCCTTGCAGCCGTCGGCCTCGGACGCGCCCGCCTCGCCTCCGGGCTCGGCACCGGCTCCAGCGGCCTCCTTGGGCAACGCCAGGGGCTGCGGGAGCGGGGGCTGCGGCTGCCCGTGGTGGGGTGCCGCCGGCGTCACCTCGTCCGCCTCGTCCAGGCGCAGGTCGGGCGGTCCCGCGGGGCTTTCGCAGCCAGCGTCGCTGTCCTTCTCCTCCAGCCCGTCGTCGCCCTCGCCGACCACATCGATGTCCACATCCTCGGGTGTCAGCACCGTCTGGCCGGACATGTCGCTGGCGCTGCCGCCACCGGAGAGGGTCATCCCTCCTCGGGGTTGGTGGCGGCGGCGGGGAAGAGCAGGGGGCAATGGGGGTCGTCAGGAAGTGCCGCCGAGCTCAGGGGAAGGGGGTTTGGGCGCCCCCGAAAGATGGGGCAGTGGGGGAGAGGCGGGAGCGCTGGTGGCTCAGGGCCCTCCTGGCTTGGCTCACTCCGGGCGGCCGGGCATCACACGAGGAGGGCGCTGCCGTCCGGCCCCGGGGCCGCGCTCTGCAAACTCCTGGCTGTCCCGGCGCTCGGTACTAGGCGCTCCCTGCGGCCCCCGGCACCTCGGGCTTCTCCACGCCGCGCCCCCTCACTTCGCCCGCTTTCTTCGGCCTCCGGGCCCGGCGTGGGGAGCAGGAGCTGTGCAGGCGGGCACGGGACACCGGGCGCTGAGCAGCTCGGGAGGGAGCAGACTGGGGCAACGAGGGGAGGGGGTGTCAGGGACGCGGAAGCCCCCGCAGTCGAAAGTCTGGTTTTAAGGACTGCCCTGATAGATTACTTTCTACTTAAAGATCCAGCGGGAGGCGGGGCCACGTGACCGCACGTGACGTCAGGGCCGCGGCTGAGCCGGCCAAACTCAAGTTGGTTCAGGGAATTGTCAACAAAGGGAAGAGGGACGCGCAACTCGGCGCCGCACCGTGCGCCAGCATCCCGCGGGCACCGAGGGCGCCCTAGCCTGCTCTGAGACCTCAGCCTAGGCTGGAGCCCAGCGAGGGGGTCGAGGGAGCCCGTGGGTGTGAGTGAGGGAGAGTGGGTGTGAGCGAGTGAGGGCGTGGGCCTGAGACTGTCCAAGGGACCTGGCGGCTCTTGCTGCCCTGCCCTCCCCACCCCCTCTTCCTTTCCCCTTATCCCCTTCTCCCAACACTTCTTGGGCAGGGACCGGGCAACTTAGAACAAGGTTCCCACCCCTCCCCCTTTTTTTTAAAGAAAAACTTGTTTTGTGTTTTTCTTTTTGATCCTTCTAGGTTTAAAGACTAAGGGCTGCATACCCGGCTCTGTTTTGCTAATTAGACTTCAGGCACCCACTCCTCCTGCGTAAGTTTATTTGGTGGAAACACCTACTAAGGGGACGCACTCGCCCCACGAAAACCTGGCCACCCGGCTTTGCTTTCCCAGCTCAAAATGGGCATTCTTATAGATATAAATATGTATTTTCCCACGTCCAGAGTAGCATCAGCTGGGGTTCACGAAGATCAGAAGATGGCTATTGATTAATCTATTAGAATAGTTGCCGAGAGAAAAAAAAACGGCATAAAATAACGAGGAACCTATAAAGAAGCCGTAACTAGCTGCTCCGAGTTGTTAAACGACTTAGAATGTGAAAAACTCGGAAATGAGATGCTGGGGTAAAAACCGAGATTGGCCGCAGTCCGGGTACATCGAGTGAAGCAGCAAAGAAGCTTTGCGCCTGCAGATTTAACGCGGCGCCCACGCTGGGACAAGAAAAGAATGCAGGGAGACTACGACTTGACTTTCCCCGGCGCCTGGGCCCAGTCTCCTGGGAGCGGGGCGACCTGGGGCATACCTGCAGGCTAGGCTCTCAGTTGCTGCTAACTAACGTGGATTCTTTCCTTTTAAGACTTGGATAAACCTTCCACGATTTATCTTCCTCGGAAATCAGCAGCAGAACCGGGTGGAGGAGGCGAGGATGCGGCCTGTGCACACCGAGTTTCCTTGGCAAGAAAAGTCAGTGATGGTAGGAAAGACTGGGGATTGAGAGGTGGGTACCGCAAACCGACCCCACGTGCTTGGCATTACTTGGGACGCCTGGACCAGGCACTTTCGAACAGTGCCTCTGACCTGGTGAATCCGAGACAGCCACCAGGCTGCCTCATAGCCAGTCGCAGGACTCTGCCAGGTGTGGTGGGCTTCGGGAAACCAGCCCTAGTCTGTGCGCCTGGGAAGGGAATGCCGGCCTCACCAAAGGAAGGACAAAAAAGGAGAGGAGCCCCGAGAGAAAATAATCAGTAAAATATTTACCGAAATTACTAGGAAACTGATTTAATTCCTCTTAGTGTTATTCTGATTCCTTCAGTCTGTCTCACTCACCCACAACTCCCTCTTTCCTTGGCCTAAACACACACACACACACACACACACACACCCCGAAGTAGGTAAACTTTATTATAAGCAGCCCGGCACACGTTGACTTTCCTCTCCATTAGATAATTTCCGGGATATAACCCTAGCCCATTGGCTCCCCACTTTGCAGGGCGATCCAGGTTGGGGCTAGGAGGAGAGTGGGGACAGTTATTCCATCCTGAGACATTTGCAAAACTTTTTTTTTCTGTACCGAAATAATCCCCCGATTGTACCTGACCCTAAAATGCATCTCTTAAGTTGATTTCAGCAGCTGCGCAGCTTTGTGGCCCGCAGGCTCCGAACCGTTCACAATGCAATCTAGACAGCCTCCCAAGAAACCGACCAAGAGTGGTGAGAGAGAGGGCGGCCCACTGCCCACAGCTGCTGAGGTCGTGGCTACAACTGTCGAATAACCCAATTATCAGAAAAGGAAGGTTGGAAGGACAGAAATGGAAACCAAAATGTATAAACTCCTTTCGTTCTGCTTCGGTTTCCAGTCCTAGAGGCTGGCGTAATCCACGCAGCGCAAGCCACCGGCAGCCTAGGACCTGGGAGTGCACGTGTGTTTGTGCGCGCAGCGGAGGGTGGCAGCTCCAGGGGCCGCCCTCTTCGGTCTTCTCGAAGTAACCTCTAAATGAGCCTAATTTTGGTTCCGCTGCCCGCCAGGGCTGGCTCTCAGGACGCCCTCGGCACAGCAAGATCTCTGCCTCTCACTTCCCCCGGCCAAGACCTAGCCTGCTCCATCCATTCCCCTATGTCTCTTTGTAACCTCCCCTGGGGAAGGGGCGGGGGGTGAACAACTCCCAGCCGCCAGTTCCATTTGTTGCGCTTTTTTTCTTCGACACAATAAAAGTCAAATTAATTGATTCATACCATTAATTACAGCGCGTAGCGTGAAAAGCAACGCTTCCCCTCGGTTAGAGATCTATTGTGCTAATCTCTTGTTCAATCAGTGTTACCATCTGATGCTGGGTCTGGCCCTTACAGAAACTTTTCGACTCGATTAGCTAAATGATGAGATGTACAGGACCTACTGGCTGCGGCCTCGACGTCTGGCGCGGCGCGGCGCGGGTGCATCCGCTTAATATCGATTTCTAGAGGAGGCAGCAGCTTTTCCCGCTGCCTGTCGCCGCTGGAGAACCCGCCGGCTTCCCTCCTTCCGAGAGGACAGTAGCACCCGCGCAACCTCGGGGAGAGGGAAGGAGGCGAAGCAACAGCTCAGGTGGGAAGAAGGAAGGTTGCGTTGTGGGGAAGGACCGGGGCGGGAGCCTGAGGCAGCGCAGGGATCCACCCTAGGCCGACTAAGTCCCAGGCTAAGTAAATCCTGTTTGCCGAATAATTGCATTTTGTAGCTAAAACCCCACAATTCATCAGTTACCGCCAAATTTAGGCAAAAGAGAGCTAGACAGATACAGAGAGAAAGTGATACAACATTAGGTGGGAATGGGATAGAACGGAAATATTGGGGGAGGGGGAATGAAATGTGGATCTAAATTTTCTGAGTCACAGAGGGTTACTGGGGGAGATAGAAGGAGGGAGGAGTACACACATGTATTATGAGTGAGAATGACTACTTGGGCCACAAGCGAACTTCCCAGGAGGGATTTAAAGAAGATGGAAGCCAGCTGTCTCACCTGTTCAAATGTTTGAAACGGTTCAGCCGAAGGAGAATGGACTGAGGCTTCTCATGGCCAGGCAGAGCCGGTGGTACCCAGCTGGGGGAGCCATGGGACGGGGTCGTAGGGGATGGGGTTGGAGAGGGTGGTGGAGGGGGGCGGGGTTCTAGCAACAGGAAGCACGAAAAGTCAAGTCCGGATCGATTGGAAGGAAATTGAGATGTCTCGGGAGAGGGGAGATTTTGTGTGTGTTCTGAGGGATAAGATTGGGGGGAGGGGGAGTGGATGTAACAATTTATGACGGAGAAAGGGAAATTGATTACAGCTCAATTTGGGTTCCTCTGCGGTCAACACGAAGGAGGGGCATGGCCAGAGTGTGCTAGAGGCGGCAATGGCCAGCCCGTGTACCCCTCGCCAGGCCGGAGTAAATCCAAGTTCCCCCTTCCTCATCCTCTAATTCAGGTACTATGACAGTGGCTTGCATAAATCATTGGCCCAAAGTGAGATAGAATCAGACCCGCGCGCGGGTACACTTTTCTTAGAATCGGGGGAGATGGGACCAGGTTCTGCGCAGTGCGGGGTGTGGGGGCGGGGAGCGTGAGTCCCCCACTGAGAGCAGCCACCCTCCATTGCAGAGGAAACAAACCATGGGTGGAGCCCATTTGGGATGTACTCCCACGTCGCATTCCCCCAAGAACCAAAATCGGTTCCTTTTTGACAATCTTCATAGGTTTATGAAGCTATTGTCAACCTCGGATGGCCGCCACTGAGGGAGGTGGGAAGGGCTGAGATGATACCCAGGTCCCCAACCCACCCAGATTATTTCTATTTTTAAGTGGGTAGGATTTTCAACTATCACCACACTTGTATAGCTCTCCAGATCTCTTCCGGGTGGAGGGTGGGGGGGAAGCCCTTAATACTCTTGTTTAGATTTGCGTCTGGAAACTTCAGTTATTTTCAGGTGTCTGCCATTCAGAGCCCATGCCAGTAAGGTCCTGTAAATGGCGAGAGACCAAAGGGAAAGGAAAGAGGAAGAGAGAGAGGATGGTTTGGAATTTATTTATATTGGAAATGTACAAACATCCATTCTGTAAAAGGCAACACGTTTAATTAACGATGAGAGAGCAGTTAGGGGCAGGAAGCTAGTAAAATTGTGTGATAAATTTATGGCATTGTTAGCGTGCTTTTAATTATGGCTATTATGTTAATTATTTCACATTAGCATGGAGTTATCAGCAGCATGTCAGATTTAATCAAAACGAGCCTTTCTCTCGAAAATTGTTCTTTTCATCCGCGAGGAGAAAGGTCTCGGGCAGGACCGGGGCTTAAAAATGACTTGGCATTGAAAACGTGCATCTTTCCGACACGGTTTGGTGCGACGCAGCCCGGCCGACTGGCTGCTGGATCCCTCCAGGCTACGGGCAGCTCGAGGAGGAGCTGAGGGCAGGGTTTTTAGGATTTCACCATTTTCACCCTCTTCCAAGCCGACACTTCATCATATGCGATCATTCTGTCAAACAATATGATGCTGTTCATTTTTATCTGTCCCGCATTACAAAACCCCCTTTCAACCCGAGAAGCAACAAAAGCCTCGAAGCTGCGCTCCAGCCGCTGGTCCCCACGGCCTCCCCCGGTGCCCGAGGAAAAGGCTGGAAAGGCCGAGCAAAGCCGAGGGCTGACGCACCCCCCTCGCTGCGCCAGGGAATGCAGCCTGCAGAGTCCGCAGGCCCAGGTACCGGGTTCCCGGGTGTGGCCCGGGCGGGACACGCCTCTCCCAGGCCAGCACCAGTCCTCGGCTTCCCCTTGGGTGCAGGGTCGAAGCGCCTTTCCTTCACTCCTAGCGACTTGCCCACCCAGGACACAACGATTTTTTAATCACTGCCCATCGATTTATTGGGAGCAAACGAATAGCGCACTTTGGAAACGTTTCAATTGTTCGTTTGATGGTTGGAGGGCTGCCGTGGGAGGGCGCGCAGGGCTGAGGGGTGCGCGGGGGAAGGAGCTTGTGGGAGACTGGGGAGCGCAAAGGCTGAACGCCACTCTCCACGGGAACCTCGTGTTTGCTCGCTTGGGGCCGCGGGGCCCTGGTCCCCCAGCACTTCGGTCTCGAGAGAAGCCCAGGGCCTCCTCGAGGGTTCAGCTCCCTCTGGCGGCGGGGCGGGCAGGAGGTCGGCATCCAGCCCTTACACCTCGTCACATCCAGACAAGTTCCTCTGGGGTTTCTGATTCCTTCGTCAAGTTCCCTCTCGGCCACCAAGCGAGCCCGAGTCCCGTCCCGGGGATCCGTGCAGGTAGAGGCCTCTGAGGCCCCGGGCAGCTCGGGCCTACCTCGTTGTCTTCTGAACGCGGCTGCCTCCTCGCCCCTGGGCTGGCATCAGCTATTCTGCGCAAGACCACTCAGGCCCCCCGCCCTTCCTGGGGCAGGGCTGTGGGTCTACAGCTGTTGCCTTATTTTTAGCGCCATTCCATTCGCCGGGTTATATTTAACTTGATACACTCCTGCGAGGAGGTCACTCGGACGTCAAATTCTCTACATCGCAGCTTGGGCCGGTCCGCCTTGCCTGGAGGCAGCCTCTCTCAGGGGCCGATTGGAAAAGCCCTGCTGAAGAATCTTGGACACCTCCCGAGCTTGGCTAGGAGCGGAGAGGAGAGGTTGATAAGTTCCATTTTAGGAGCAGTCGCTACAGCGCCTAAATGCATAGTTCATAGAGGTTCAGGCTTGTGCGGGGGAGGAGAGGATGGAGGAGGAGTCAGTCCCAGGGGAAGAAAGAGTCTCAGCTTGGAGTATTGGGTCCTTTTTCTACTTAGTCATTACCCAGAGCATCCCGGTCATCTCTTACAACTCTGCCCTTCAGAAAGTTTATGATTTTTGTATTCATGCAGGAATCCCCTCTCCTCTGTACTCCCAAGCACACTCAACAAGATATACTTAAATTTGAAAACTTATTGGCTCCTTCCAGCCGGGTCTTCTCTTGGCAAAATCCAAAAATTGCCACTGGCTCAGTCACATCCTGGGGAAAGGGCCCACTTGAGTAACCTACAGAAATATCATTGTATACACACTTTATTCATTCAGAAGGTCAAACTGGATTTACAATCTAAAAGCCATGTAATGTACTAAAGGTACACGTAAAGATGTGACATGTCCTGGGATATCGAAACACTTCTCAAATTAAAACTTTTCTTCTTGTAATACTTTTCAAGAAAGGATTTTCTTAACCCAGGGGTCCATGTTGGTATTTCTGTCTCTCTTTTTAAAATTTATTGATTTTTAAAGAGAGGAAAGGAGAGAGAGGAAGAGAGAAACATTGATTCGCTCACTTATGCATTGATTGATTGATTCTATTTGCCAGGACCAGACATTGAACCAGGCAACCCTGGTTTATCAGAATTCTCTAACTTAATGAGCTACCATGCCAGAAATGGCTGCCTCTTTTCATAGATTTTCCTACAATGTGTGGAAGAAAGAAGAAAGTCATACTCAGCTGAATTCATGGGGAGAAGATATATAAGTGTACGTACATATATACTCATTTACTCATCTATCACTTTATTGATACTTTGTTGAACAGTTCTAGACTCTAGAAAGTGTGCTAGGAAGGGGGAAAATTAAACTCAAGGTTCCAGAGTGATAAGTACTATGATAGAAGGAAACATACTGAACTGAGGAGGGTCTTCTCAATGGGTGGGGAAGAAGAAAGTATGAAGATTTCTAGTACAGAAGATAACACTGACCAGCTAGCTCTTACTTTAGGAATATTCAGGGAAAACTAGGGAGACGTGAATTAGAACCTAGGATATTTGGGGAAAACAAAATATTAAAATACCTAACTGTACTTCTGGACAGCTAGAGGGTCTTCGGTCTCAAGGGAAATGGGGGGTTGTGTGAAACAGATGACAGTTGGAAGAAGGGAGAAGTTACAGTGTAAAAATAGAATGTGGCTTAGAAATTTTGGCTAGGTGTCCAGTATGACCCCTTTTAGATTACATGGGTGAAATTTTAAAGGAAGCATAGATAAAAGATAAAGATACTAGGGAAGGATACTGACAGGGAGAGATTATTGAAAAGACAGTTTGGTGGACCCAACTATGTTTCTAACCTTATCACATTAGTTCATTAAGGACTGGGGACTGGAACCACAGGTAATTAAGGAGGTGGCTCCACCTTTAGAATGTAACTACACAGTTGTTATCTGTTTTTGTTCACTGTTGTATTCTTAACTTCAGCTAAGCACTAGGGTGGTGGTGGTGAGATGCTCAATAAATATTGTTTCAATAACTGAATCAGTAAGACACAAGCCCAATCTGATGAGTGACTTATTCAAGAAAGTCTGTAGTTACAATGTACTGTAATGAATTAAAAATGCTTATCATAGAATGTTACATGGAGGCTAGGTAAACATACCTAACTGCCTGGAAAAGAGAAGGAGTATGTTAGAAGGCTTCCCAAGGGGAAAAAAATGCCTGAACTATCTTTGAACTGTCTTGAATGATGAGTAACTGCTGTTAGGTGAATGAAGGGAAGAACAGAGTTCTAGGCAGAGAACCCAGTATGAGCAAACACACAGAGAGATATTCAAGACATGAGGAGCAGTGTATAGTTTAATATGACTAGAACAAGAGGTTGGGGAGTAGCTGGAATTGATACTGGAGAGGCAGGCAAAGTGAAATCATGAAGATTCTTAAATATTGGATTAGAGAGCCAGAGGTTCACAAGGTGCCATGAAAGGATTTTAAATTTATGATTGTCATGATCAAAGTAGAATTTTGGAATAATCTGTTGGGGACAGATGTGAAGGATAACCTGAAGGAAGTAAAACTGGAAATAGTGAAGAGGCTCAGTTATCTCAATAAGCAGCGATGAAGGTGGGACTTCAATTACTGGCAGTGGGACTAGGGAAGGGGGGATGAAATGGAGAAGGATTCAGGAGTTGAAATTGATAGAACTAAATGTTTGATTCCTAAGAGAGACAATTCTCAGATATGAAATTTGGGTGACTAGAGGAAATGTTGGTACAAAAGGGAGGAAAGAAATGGAGGAACATTCTGTACTTTCTTGCTCCTCAGTCATCCGCACGACTGCCCAAGTTATCTCCTTAACTATCAGTCATAGCATGCCAGTCACTTCCCATATCAAAACCCTCATTGTTTCTATAAGAAAACCCAAAATTCTTCAGGTGCCCATGATCTGGTTCCAGCTTTCCTTCTACTTTCATTTGCACTCCATGATCCAGCCCCATGGGACTCTCTTCCATTCCCAGGACACACTATGATCCCCATTATATACCAGTTATGTGACCTTAAGCAAAATTTTTTAGATTCTCTGTGCCTCATAGCATCTGTAAAATAGGGATAATACCTTATTCCTTATGGGGTTGGGGTTGTTGTAAGATTAAGTATACCAAAAACACTTAAAATAGTGTTTGACACATTTTTTAAAAGATTGATTGATTGATTGATTGATTGATTGATTTTAGAGGGGGGCAGAAAGAGAGGGAGAGAAACATCCACTTGTGTTTGCCTCTTGGCACGCCCTCAAATGGGGACCTGGCCTGCAACCCAGGTATGTGCCCTGACTGGGAATTGAACCAGAGACCCTTTGGGTCACAGGCTGGCGCTTAGTCCTCTGAGCCACACCAGCCAAGACTTGACACATTAAAAAAAAAAAAAGTTATTTTAGAGAAAGAGAAGAAGAGAGGGAAACATCAACACATTATTCCACCCATTTATGCATTCATTGGTTGATTATGTGGCCAGACTAGGAATTGAATTTGCACGTTGGCTTACCACTCTAACAAACTAACTGAGCTACCCAGTCAGGCTACCCATGTTAAGGTTCATTTCAAAACAAAAAAAAAACTTATTTTTAAATGAATTGTGCTTTTGGAGGACTTATACGTATTTTCTGATTGACAGACATCGTCCCAGCCTTCTAGGAGTTTTCAGTTTGTGAAGAGTGAGAGAGGCAGACATTGTAAGCCCTTGAAGATAGAGATTGAGAGGCTTAGCTTATTATTTTCATCCTGAAAGTGACTGTTGGAGAATTTTGAGCAGCAAAATGATACGACTTTGTATGTGTTTTAGCAATATCACTCTATGTTCAGTCTAGAGAATGGACTGAAAGAAGAAAATGATGAATTCAGTTTTGTATATAATGAATTTGAGGCACTGGTGGGAATCTTTGAGTAGAGGTAATTAGGACAAGGTAAGAGGCTAGAACACTGCTATCTAATGGAAACACAATATGAGACACCACTATGAGCCATGTTTGTTCTTTAGATGTCTAATGGCTATATTAAAAGAGCAAACAAATGAATAAATTGATTTAAAAGATACATTTTATTGATCCAATATACCTAAAAATATTGTCATTAAAGAATGTAATCAGCCCTGGCTGATGGCACAGTGGATAAGGTGCTGGCCTGAGAACCCAAAGGTCATTGGTTCGATTCCCCAGCCAGGGCACATGGCCAGGTTGCAGGCCAGGGCTCCAGCTAGGTCCTTGGCTGGAGGTAGGTGAAGGGCAACCATACATTGATGTTTCTCTCCCTCTCTGCCTCTCTTCCTTCCTCACTCTTTGGAAATAATAAATAAAATCTTTTAATAGTAATAATAATAATAAAATAATGCAATAAGCCCTGGCTGGTGTGGCTAAGTGGATTGAGTGCCTGAGTGCCAGTCTGCAAACCAAAGGTTGCCAGTTTGATTCCCAGTCAGGACACATGCCTGAATTTTGGGCCAGGTTTGCAGTTGGGGGTACATGAGAAACAACCATGTGTTGATGTTTTTCTCTCTCTCTTTTTCCCTCCCTTTCCCTGTCTCTAAAAATAAATTTAAAAAGAAAAGAAAAGAAAAGAATCCAATCAATGAATGTAAAAACCCCGAGATATTCTTCCATTCACTTTTTTCTAAGTCTTTGAAATAGGGTGTATTTTATCCTTATAGCCATCTCAATTTGAACTAGCCACATTTCAGGTGCTCCATAGCCACACGTGACTAATGGCTATCACATTAGACAGCTTACATCTGCAGCTTAGGAGAGAAATCTAGACAATAAATAAAGATTTGGGAGTCATCAGCATTCAACTGTGATAGTTTGAACAATGAGAGTATATAAACTCAGCAAATGGGAGTATGTGGGATGAGAAAAAGGCCAAGGGAATATCAGAGATAGGAGGAACAAGCCCATAAAATAAAGCAAGAAAATAAATAAAGCATAAATTGGGAGCAAGTACTCTCATGGAAAACAAAGAGGAAGTTTTGAGAAGTCGAGAAAGTCAGGTGTTTCTGAGATTATGTGTAATTGTTATATAGATGTGATTATGAGGAATTGGCCATCTCTGAGGGATTATTTAAATATGAATTGCTGTTCAAATTATTGAGAGTAGATAACATTTCTTCATTCTGTGTGTGGTACAAAAAGGTACTGTTTGATTTCACTCAAATATATTGTATTGCCTCTTTCACTGAGCCTGTGCCACAGTCACAGTGAGCAAATATTCATTGCTAGCTGCAATCTTCCAGTTTAAGCTTACTTTAAAAAAAAAAAAAAATTATATTCATTATTTTCAGAGAGAAGGACAGGGAGGGAGGAAGAAAGGGAGAGAAACATCGATGTATGGTTGCCTTTCACTGCCTCCAGCTATGGATCTGGCTGGAGACCTGGCTGGAGACCTGGTTATGTGCCCTGGCTAGGGAATCAAACCAGTGACCTTTGGGTTTGCAGGCCAGCCAGGGCTTACACTTAACTTTTTAAAGTACAATCATATCTAAGCCTATTTTGTCAGAAATGTCAGTTTGGGTAAGAAATTATTTGGTCACCCTGTAGATAGAAGACAGAACTTTCAACCATAGAGGATACTCAGAAGCTGTCCATCGGGTTTTTGGCTGATGCACAGGGAAGTGCTGGAAGCAGATACAGGTGCCACCTGCTCTAGTTTCCCTTGCCTCCCAGTTAGATCAGGGCTACTCTGTGCACTTCCCTGAAGTGTTCTGAAGGGAGATTGAAGCAGTGTAACCTGCCAAGTCACACTGTGACTGAATCTTCTTTGTGACCCAAAATATATCTATATGTTCCTATCCCATCCACAGACATCCCCATAATGGAGAAAGTTATTTATTAAGCACTTGCTATATGCCAGGGGCTCTCCTGTATAATGGACATGTATTTAATTCTTACAAACAATCTTCTGAAGGTGAGCCTGTAATTATCCAGCGCAGTTTGGCTTCAGAGCCCATGCTTCTCTCCACTACATTTTGCTGCTGTGTGATACCATCGTCCTTTTCACCTGCCTCTTCCTTTCCTTCCTCAACCCCAACCACTTTCTCATTAGCACCCACGACTGAATCACACCTTTCAGTGGGGGCATATTGATTCAATGCCTCTCTAATTTTAATATTAATTCTTTGAATTATGGAAGATGATGTGATGTACAAAGAACAGACAGATCTTTCTTGCCTAGTCATTACTGCACAGTTTGATATTTTGCTGTTTTATAGGATAAAGATATATGTTGACCATTTCATCCTATTTTCTTTTCTTGTAAAAGATAACTGATTTAAAAGATAACTTTTTTGAGACCTAGGAGCCTCTCAGAACATGCAGTCTTTAGGGAAAATTTGATATTAAAATGTTTAAAGATTTTATTTATTATTTTTTAGAGAGAGGGGAAGGGAGAGAGGCAGAGAGGGACAGAGACATCAATGTATGGTTGCCTTTCACCTGCCTCCAGCTACAGACCTGGCTGGAGACCTGGCTTGCAACCTGGTTATGTGCCCTGGCTGGGAATCAAACCAGTGACCTTTGGGTTCTCAGGCTGGTGCCTTATCCACTGTGCCATGAGCCAGGACTGATACAGAATTTTTAATAACTACTTCTAATAGTTATCTATTACCACATTATCCCAAAATTTAGTGGCTTAAAATAATAAATGCTTATTTTTGCATAGCTTCTGTGGATCAGGAGTCCCGAAGGGGCATAGCTTGATGGCTCTTGCTCAGTATCTCCAAGACGCTGTGGACAAGCAGCTGACTGAAGCTGCTTTCATGTGAAGACCTTCACCGACGCTCGCTCACATGGCTGTTGTAGGCAGCCTGGGTTCTTTGCCAGGTAGGCCTCTCTGTAGGACAACTCAAGTGTCCTTATGACATGGCAGCTGGCTCCTTAGAGCAAGTGATATAAAAGAACAAGTAAGATGTTTTCTAAGACTTCGCCTCATCACCTGCAAACACTTCTGTTGAGTTTGCTGGTATCACAGAACAACTCGCATGTAGTGTAAAAGGATGCTGTATTAGAGTGTGAATACCAGCAGGTGGGAATCCAGAGGACCATCTTGGAGGCTGGCTACCATAATCTCCTCTCTGGTCCCTGTATGATTCATGTTACTCCCACATGCAACATGAATACACTTTCTCCTAAAAGTCTCATCCCATTCCAGTATCACCTCAAAGTTCAAAATCTCATCATGTAAATCATGTTCAGGTATGAACCATACTTCTCGATGTAGTTTCAATAAGTACAGTTCCTTGAGTGCAATTCCCGATCTGAAGACCTGTGAACTGAAGAGACAAATCATCTTCCTCTACACATATCCAACATATAATGGTAGGATAGGCATAGGATAACTGCTGTACAGATATTATTTTAAAAAATGAAATAAGGGAGTCGTACAAGAATAACTGATCCAGAGCAATTTTGAAATCCTGCTAGGCACTGTTTGGCATTTCCTTATTAGGGCTCAATACCTGAGAATAACTTCCTGGGGCTCTTGGTTCCCCATTCTAGATTCTTTTCCCCACCCTCCAAATCATCCTTTCTTTCTCATGAAGAATAATGTATTCATTTGTTTACAGCTGATTAGTTTTCTTAGCCTGCTTCCTGCTTGTATAAGTTTGGGGGACCCAAAGACCTCTTTTCATGTTGCATTGTTTATGTCTCTTTCAGTTCAGTCTATTGGTGTTTCTGCCAATATAATTCTCTTCTGCTAATGTGATTCTCCAGGTATCTTCTTTCATCCTCCTGAACATGTATGTGGATGGAAATCAGCTCCATTCCTGTTCTAGAGGGGTGTGAGGGCTAAAAAAGAAGAAGAAGAAGAAAAAAAAAAACCCACAACTTTTTCTTCCACCTTCTAAGTTTTTCGAGTTGAGCTAATAATCAAATTAACAGAGACAGATTAATAGGAAAAAACTTTTTAATATGTGCAGAAGTATGAACATTTATAAGAAAGTAAGACCAAAAAATTGGTATATGTGTCATTTTGGGCAAAGCGGAAAAGGGGGAAATGGGATGTTAGATTTCAAAAGTGACAGTGGGCAACTTACAGATAATTGAGGAAGAGTGGAACATACATGGCAGGTCAATTTTTGCTGGGCCACATAGAAAACAGAGCTGGGGGAGGGGTTTGTGGGGTGGGGCAGAGAGTTGGGGGGGATCCAGCTATCAGGCCCCTGCCTGAAGCCCTCCCACCCAACAGACACAATTCAAATTAGGCAGGCAAACATCCTAGGATTTCCTTCCTGAGTCTCTTAAGCAGGAAAGCGGGGGAGGGTCAAACATTCTTTCCAAGTCTTTTGTTTCTTAATAATCATCTTAAAACCAATATCCCCAAAGGAAGCTTTAGGGTGGCAAAACTTTGGCCCCCTTTGGATTTGAAAATGGATTGATTTAATTCAGCTACCCAAAGATTGAATAAGGCATAATCAAGTGAGATACCATTCTATCCAGTAAGAAAGAAGGGGTTAGATTGTTCAGTGGATTCTAGGAAAGCTATTCTTTGCTGACAAAAAGATCTCCAGGGAAGGAAGAGTTCCTCTTCTTCTACTAGATATTGTTATGTCTGGATCATACTTGCAGTTGTCATCTTTTGGCCTTGAGGCAGGCAGAGGAAAAAGATGGGAAGTCCTTAGGTTCTTCATTATGTAATTGATCAACTGCATTAATCAATGCAAAAAAAAAAAAAGAAGAAGAAGAAGAAGAAGAAGAAAGAAAGAAAGAAAAAGAAAAGAAAAGAAAAATAAAAACCACCCAATTTTCTTTATTTTAAAACCATTTGCTAGCTGTGGTCAAGAATTTGAAGTAAAACCCAGTCAGCAAGGCTGTGCAGCTTTTTTGTTTGTTTTTGTTTTGGGAGCCAATTGCTCAGGTGAAAACTGGAGAAAATAGTGGATAATGGTGTGTGTGTGTGTGTGTGTGTGTGATTGTAGTCCATTATTCACTATATATTATATAGTTATGTGTTTGCAAAGGGCAGCGGTTGTGCTTTACAAAGAAGTGATTGTAATTATGACCTCTCTTTCCTCTTCCTTCATCCTTTCCCTGTGTCTCCACCCTCCCTTCTATTCCTTTCCCTTTCCCTTTTCCTCATCCTACTTCCCTTTCCCCTTTCTCCTCTTCCTCCGGCATAGTTTTCTGTTCTCAAGCTTCTTTGAGCTACCATTTATTTGAATGCATTGTCTTATTCAATCCTTTTAACAACCCCGTCTAGTAGGTACTAATTAATATTCCCACTTTTTAGTTAAGAGATTAGAGGAAGCAATTTGCTCATGGTGATATAGCTAACTAAAATGTAGCCAAATAGGCATCCACCTCAAGCCTATATGATTCCAAGTTCTGCGCTTTAACCACTATGCAAAGTGAAAGGAACTCTTGTAAAGGGAGGACCATTTGCTAGCTCTCAGTGTTCAACTAGTTGAGTTTGTATCTCTACTTGGTGGAGATAGATAAATAGGCAACTGTGGTCAAAGCCTCTAATTCTTGTAGGAGCCAATATTATAACTTTAAAATAATCAACATTTAATTGTTTATTTTCCTTTAAAACAAAGGAAATTAATTTCTCTAACCAGTTTGAGCCTATTAAATGAACTGGTTTCCCCAGAGATCTGCTTACTTTGCCACCACTTAGGCAGCTAGACAGGATGAAAATTTCAGTCCCAGACCCTCTCATCCCCCATTTCACCCCACCCCCCACCCCTGCCACCTACAAGAAGCTGCTAAAAGGGTGGCAACCACCTCTGATATTTATCTTTATTTTATAGAGTATTTTATACCAAACCATGGCCTAGAGAGTGTTTAATGAGGTCCAAGGAAGTGAAATTTTGTATATTTGTTTAGATAACCCTACTTCTACTGTCTTGATCTTGCAGTTGTTTAAAGATAGTCATATTTAGTTTTGACCAGTATCTTTCCTTTTAGAAATAGGAAATTGGTCTCAAGAAGGCCATGAAATCTTCTGTCTCTGATATTCTTAACAGTCTGTAACTCATTGGGACTGAGTTTTTATTTTTGTGTTTAAATTTAAACACAGTGGCTTAAAGAGGAAACTATTTTCTTTGTGCTCTGATTTGGGTGTTTATAGAAAGTGACATTTAGTTTCGAGATAAGCAGGCCTCTTGTCCTCTTAAGTTTCAGTGGTGTTAACTCTCAAAGGGCCCTGATGCCCCCAGGACATTTGAATATTCACTTCTATTTATTTAAAAGACTTAGAGGAAAACTGCTATACTTACTCTTTTATTAGGTTAATGGCATTTACATACCAACTGGAATTGTTTACCTAGGGGATTTCCACTATGGTATTGTTTGCCTAAGGAAGAAAACTTGTGGTAGTAACAATCTTGTCAGGCAATATTTACAATGTGCAAGCTGTATATATTTGGGGAATCTTGCTAAAATTTTACATGACAGGAAATTTCAATAAGCATGTTTAAATGAATTGTAAGAAACCAGACAGAAAGCAAATATGCCTCTCTGGTTTTGAAACATTTATCTCCCTGGGTGGAAAAGGGTAGATGAGCTTTTGAATGATAGATAGTTGAAATGAAAAATGCACATTAATCTGTGGTTTAATGTATTCTCTAAATTCTTAATTGTTTTAAAGCTGAGTAAATAAATAACATTCAGTGGATGTGAATTAATATCCTAAGAAATAACCTTCCTGATATAAGTAAGAGATCCTACTTCAAATAAAACTTGTATGGCACTAAAATTATTTTCAGCCAAGAATTTAGAAACCTGTGTTTGGGAAACTCAAATTTACCCACTATTAAGGTAAGAATATTTTTGTTTTCTTTTGTTTTACCAGGAGGCTAATCCTTCCCCTAGGTATTCACAGGTTATTTTACAAAGAGTCAAGTCTCCCTGGGAGGTGACTGAGGATCTTGGATTGCTAAATCTTAATTGGTGCTCATAGGACTTAAAAGCTAAGAGCTGAACTTCAGGATATACTCAGCATACCCTTAGTTTTATTCCTGAACAGAATATTTTATGTCTTACACAAAGAAGTTAAAAGAGTTTTAAATAAGCAATTTTCTAAATAAAAGTGAATGTATCTGATCATAATGCTTCTCCTCAGTCTCCCTTTGTTATTGGAGAAACCCTGGTCCTCACAGATGCAGTAAAGAATTACAGATCAGCAAGCCTATTAACATGCATACAAAATGTATTAATGAATGGGAAAGTAAAAACAAGGGTGGCCAGAGGCTAGGGGTGGCAAGCCTGCCCTAATATAGCCAGAGACTGGTGGCCAGAGGTCTGGGGGGTCCCAGGGCCAAGGGCACCAAGAGAGCGAGTCCTTTGTTCTGAGGACTTACATAGCTGGTGGGATGAGGGTGAAAAAGTTACATATTGATCACCAGGTGAAGGTGGTGCTAATTTTCTAGGACCGAGGCATGAATACCTAAAGGTGTTGATGGGCTTCTTTCTTTAGGCACTATGGGCCCTCTCCCAACTTCGGGGCCTTGGGATTTCTTTCAGGCTTTGGGATATAAACACAATTTCAAAGGCTTTCCCCTTCCCAGATAGTGGAAAGGACATAGAATTCCAAGAACTTTTTTCTTTCTGTGCTAACATAGTGTTTCTTGTGATATCGGAACACCTGGTAATGAGACCAGTCCCAGACGTCTGAGTCAGCCGGTGAGACACATCTTTTTCTGCTTCTCATTCTCCTGTAACACCTTCATATGATTAAACAAATATCTATAAGCTGATTAACATGTAGGAGTTTTGTTACAGTGTGGAATGGGGGATGGGACTCAGTGGAATGCAGCCCTTGTCCCTCGTGCATAAAGAAAAATAGGATGGGCTTTAACCACAGCATAATGATGGAAAAGCTTACAGGGCTATGCAAGATTCTATGAGTGGTCAGAACTGGTTACCATGCCAGCTGTGTCAAAGGCCGCCATGGAGGATTTAAAAATAAGTCGGCCAAAAAAAAAAAAAAAAAGTTGGCAGCCATTAAGTAGGGGTAGAACAAGTGGTTTGAGAAGTAGGGGAGGAGCACATGTGGTTAGCACAATGGAGGAGGACACATGGTTTGTACAGGAGAAGAACATGCAGTTTGCACAAAGTTAGGGAAGTATATATACACAGTGTAAGAGTTAGGAAGAGCATGCAAGACCTTCCCCAATCGATTACGGAAGCTGTAGGAAACGCTAAACTGTGACTGGGAAATAAGAAGCCACACACTTTTATTTCCTAGTAAAAGATGGTACTTCTGACTTCTATGTTCCAAAACTGGCCTGTTTTGGCAGGACTGTATGTTTTTCCATGTTTTAAAGGGAATGGGGCTTACCAGCAGAATTTCACCTTTAATCTTAAGTTGTATAACTTTAAATAAACAATACCTTTCCTTTTCACCAAACTCTGTTATTAAGAATTTTTTTCTTGGGCGGCTGGCAAGTGAGACCTTATAACTGAAAAGCCTGTGGGGTTCTGGTTCAGTTTCAATATTGAATTTTGTTTGATTTATAAAACTTGGCTTATTTTCTTTTCCTTGCACCTACTTGACCCACACCTACTTTTATATCCCCAACATGAAGGTTCTGTGGTATTTTAATCTTTGGCTTACAATAAGAAATACATGATTCACCCTGGCTGGTAGCACAGTGGTTAAGGCGCCGGCCTGTGAACCCAAAGGTCGCAGGTTCGATTCCCCAGCCAGGGCACGTAACCAGGTTGCAAACCAGGTCTCCAGTCAGGTCTGTGGCTGGAGGCAGGTGAAACGCAACCATACATTGATGTTTCTTTCCCTCTCTGCCTCTCTCCCTTCCCCTCTTTCTAAAAATAATGAAATAAAATCTTTAAAAAAAAAAAAAAAGAAATACATGATTCAGCATATAAATACATATAATTAAATCATAACACACAAAACATGTTTCATATAACAAGATTCACACTCTGTGTTGTATTATGATTTTTTCCCCCTATTCTTGGGGAAAATGCTAGTCATGATTCACAAAATTGATTTCATTGCTCACTAGTGAGTTGTGACCAACAGTTTGATAAAACATTATCTAGAAAAAACAGAATTGACCAAGTATATTCTTTTTGACTTTCAGGATTCAAAGCCAAGTAAAACCTCCCTACTTTCTTTGCATTGTCCTTTATGTTTTCCCTTAAGCATTTATTTCCTCCTTATATTACATTCAGACCTGGGATTTTACAGGTTGAAAGATGAAAAGGCAATTTTTATCATGGCTAACTTCAGCAGTGGAGGAGTTACAGTCAAGAAGTGTCTCGTAGAATAACTTGTTAAAGAATGAAACAGCTATAACTTGGGTATGACTATTCGATCCTTGCTGGGTACGCTGTAAACCTTTGTAGAGGTGGTCTTTTATTATAGATGTACTCACTTCATATGGTTGGTAAGCATAGCTTTGCTTTTTAAGCATGTGTGTGACTATTTAAAAAACATCTTTAACGTTTATAAAATTTCAAAAAATTACAAATCTTTTTGTATTATAGCAGATAATACTAGAATATCAATACCAGGAAGGCAGGGATTCTAGTCCATTTTATTTACCAATATATCCCTGGCCCCTAGAACACTACCTGGCACAAACTGGTGCCCATTAAATATTTGTTCAATAAATCTAAACATTGTAAAGATTTCCCCTGTTGGGATATACCTGCATTCTTACAACATGGAAAGTTACCCACAATGTGGCTAGTCAGCATTCCTTATTATGTCTTCTTTAAGACCTTTACAGCCAAGATCACATTAAAACAATAACAACAACAACAACAACAAAATCCTCAGTACAGTTTATAGCATGTCAATTGTATCTCAATAAATCTGTTTGCAAAACAAAGTGTTGCTTTAAGTGAAGGAAATGTCAGGGAAAGAAGAACAAATATTCAATGGCAGACAAAAGGAATTCTAATATGAATAGTAAATATGAGTGCTTAATAACTAAGTGGGGAGAGAGAAATACTGTCATTCATTTCTCACATCTCAGAGGAGTAGGTACTATTTTTGGTCCTTTTCTGGAAGCACTGAGGCTTAGAGGGCTTCAGTAAGGTTGCTGCTGGCTCCACAGCTGGCAAACAATTAGCTGGAATTTGAACCCATGTGCAGTGTTTTCACCATCACAGTATTTGAAATTGAATCTTGTTAAGGCACCGGAGTCAACTTAAACACTTCAGTTTGAAATTCATGTATTTGGCGTTGTTTTGTTCATTCTTTGAAACAAATGAATCAAGCACCTACGGGCCTACTATATCTACACCAGATTTTTGGTCTGATGTGGTAACTACACAACTGTGGTTGGTGCTTTTATGCCCATAGAATCTGATGGAGCAGTTACAGGCAAGAAACAAATATTTATTTATTATTTTCTAGAGAGAGGGGAAGGGAGAGAGGCAGAGAGGGAGAGAGACATCAGCGTATAGTTGCCCTTCACCTGCCTCCAGCTATGGACCTGACTGGAGACCTGGCTTGCAACCTGGTTATGTGCCCTGGCTGGGAATCGAACCAGCAACCCCTGGGTTCACAGGCCAGCGTCCCATCCACTATGCCACCAGCCAGGGCCAGAAACAAAATTTAAAAGTACAAAATGTGATAAAGGAGGAAAAAGTGTTATGATAGAAAGTAATAGCTGGGAAGCCTAGAGTGACTTATTTTAAGAAAGAGTTGCCTGGTGGGTCTTGTAAGATCTGAAGGAGGAGGACATATTCTTCAGAAGACAGCGTACAATTGGTGGGTGGTGAGGTGGGTGAAAAGGCTGAAGCACTGTATTCCTGGTAGCATCACAATAGAAGCAAAAGCCCTGAGGCAAAAAAGAGCTTGGTTAGTTGGAGGGGACCTTCATGTGACAGAGGGACCTCAGATGCAGCTGGAGAGACTGGCCAGGGCCAGATCCTAGGGTCTGGCGGCTGTGGGAGCAGGTTTGGACTTTGTTACCTATACAAGGGGACAGCCATTCTTAGACCAGTCCTTACTATAAACACTAACAACTAGTGGTTCTTAATTGGAATACTATTACCTAGCCTAACACTTTTTCAAGAGTGCATTTTTCTTTGTGCATTATTTTCTTTGGTAATTTCTCATTTGGGAATGCCCAGCATTTTATTTTCATTCTTGTATTAGCTGGCTCTCTAATACATTGATTGAATGAATTTACAAAGCATGTATTAAAGTCTTGTTAAGTAACATGAATCCTCACCTAATGAACTTGCAGACTAATGAAGTTAAAATACATAACGTATTATATTAAAGTAGAATGTATTAAGTGGAATAAAAGATACGAATAGTACTTCTACGAGTTCTGAATGGAAGAGATTCCTCTTGGCCCTGGGGGACTGAGGGGGAGGGGAGTGGGAAGGATTAAGAGACATTTCCTGAAGGAGGTAGCATTTGCTCTGTTTTTGAAAGGGTAAGTAGGATTTAAGCACTAGGAAGCTAGGAAAGGGGCAAAATTCCTCTGAAGAGTTCCAGTATAAATGAGCGCATGTGTGTTTATCATGGTCCTTACTGAATTTCGGATGCCCCGTTTGATTTGATTGTCACTAGACCCTTGGGAGACAATCCAAGGCTAAAATAGTTTGACAAGTGGGTGCAGCAGGATGAAAGTTCATGGCACTCTGTAGGAAATTGTCCGTAGTTCCAGCCAGGGCAGGTTATTTGGTTTTCTCAGTTGCTTAAATTTATTAAGAAATTATGTCAGGCTTAAAGAATTAGGGAGGTCGTTATAAAAGAGCATTGGATGGGGAAACATAGAATTCAGTGTTTTCTCTTGCTATCTTGATGTGTTATCTTGCCCCTAAAACTATTTGTTTTGCTGTCTGTAAAATGGAAAGTGATTCTCTTCTCTCCACTCCCTTCCTATTAAGGCCTGGGTGACTATGAACGGTGATGGAAAAAGCTCAGAAGAAAGATGCTGCATAAATCAAAATGATAAAAACAGCAATTAAGAAAGAAGTATTATGTAAAATGATGTTGTTTAAACTTCCCTTTTTGGCTGGAGGCTTTGAATAGAATCAGGGGGTAATTTGAAATGCCCTCTCTTCCTCTTTTTTTAAACAAGACCTCACAGCTTGGAAGTTAAATGAAGTCTTAAGGTATTTAAATTTGTAGTCAAGTGCCACCAAATCAGCAGGCTGTGCATGCAGAGCTTATTTTATGAGGCTGTCCTTACCAACTGGGTGGTGATGGCATCCTTTGTTAAAATCTGGAAGTGAAAGGGAAAGACCGACAGCTATTTAAAAAGCAGCATTCACAGTAGCTCCAGGATGCATTTTTTTTTTTAGTAAGATTTAAGATGTTGTAAAGGGTTTTCTGGTTGTTTGCTTAGTGTTTTTTGTTTGTTTGGGTTCAGTTGTTGATAGTTGTGAATTTGTTTCCTTTTTAATGCTCATAGTTTTTTCTTTTTTAATTAAAAAAATATATATATCATTTCCAGAGAGAGGGGAAGGGAGAGAGGCAGAGAGGGAGAGAAACATCCATGTATGGTTGCCTTTCACCTGCCTCCAGCTATGGAGCTGGCTGGGGACCTGGGTTGCAACCTGGTTATTTGCCTTGGCTGGGAATAGAACCAGCGACCTTTGGATTCGCAAGCAGGCATTAATGCTCATAGTTTTTATCTTCTTTTTTTTTCCCCCTTAAATAAGTTCCATTAACATTTTATGTAATAATAGCTTAGCGATGATAAACTCCTTTAGCTTTACCTAGTCTGGGAAGGACTTTATCTATCCTTTCACTCTAAATGATAGTTTTGCAGGACTTAAACAGTAAAGAGGGATTTCTTAGAAAGCTAAGGTGCAACATTGATATATTTTATTCTCAATATTATCACTGTATGGTATATCTTGAAAAAAATCTTAGATTGAAGAATGGTAAAGTACATTGCGGTAAAGCAATTACTGTATCTACCAAACTCCTAGTTCTTTCTACCTCAATATATTTAAATAATTGTAATTACCACCTAAAGGAGATAATACTTTCTGATTCTAATTGGAAGCAATTTGATCTTAAATCCTAAGAAAGTGAAAGAAATCTAGGATTTTAGTTAATAAATCTATTTTTAGAAAATTAAAAAACTCAATATATTTTAATATTTTAAGTTCAGAGCAATGCCATCAACTGTTAATTTTATATATCAGATAATGACTTAAAGTATCTTTTTCAAAGAATACTTTGAACGAAATCTTTAGTTTTACATATTCATTTATAAGTAATCCCTATTCCCAAACCTTATTCTCAAACCAAGATTTCTAGTTAACCCTACTCCCAAACCAGGGTTTCCTAAACCAGTGTTTCTAATATGTAAAATATTTAGAGAGGTTGAAAATAGATGTATTTGGAAATATTTCTCTTTTGTCTTTTATATTTATATTGAAGTTTTAGCATTCTTCACCAATACCAAACCAGCAGTGTGGACTGCTGTTACGGGAATGGAAAAATAAGTGTTCTTGGAGGTGGCATACCAAGAAGAAGAAGGTTAGTCTTACATAAAACAAAATTATACTTAAGTACTTAAGGCCACCTATAAGATAAACAATAATCATATCAGCTATGTAAATGTCTTTGCAACTTTAAATATATTTTTCTCTGTGAACCCAATGGTCGCTGGTTCGATTCCCCAGTCAGGGCACAAAACCAGGTTTCTAGCCAGGTCTCTAGCCAGGTACGTAGCTGGAGGCAGGTGTTTCTCTCCCTTTCTTCCTTCTTCCCTGCCCTTCTCTCTGAAAATAATGAATAAAATCTTAAATAAATAAATAAAATTTTCTAAGGTATAACAAAACTTGCATTATCTTATGTACATGGGAAAGCAAAAGCAGGTTTAAGGTTGTAATACATGTAAATGATACAGTAATTAATAAATAATATAAGAATGAACTTTTGTGTACTCACAACTGTAAACCTACTTTTGCCAACTCCTGCATTTATATGAGTATATGTATACACATATTTTAATTTTCGCTTATTGTTTTGGAACAAATAAATTGATCCATACAATGATAGCTAATAATAAAGTTAGTGGTAACACTTTTATGATCATTGTAAATATTAGTATTATAATTTAGTTGCTGTTTTTTTCTTTATTTCTGAGTTCTCTTCTGTAAAGTACTCCAAAATGATTATGAAGTATCATTATCCAATTAATGTGATCTGTTATAAAAAATAATAAGAAAATTTGTACTGTTACTTTATATTCACATCTACCTTCTGACCCCTAATTAGTACTGGCTTGATTATCTAATTTTATACATATCACTTGTGGAGGCTATTTTCTAAAATAAGAGCCAGCTTCCTATCACAACAATTTCTGATCCTTAAGGATGATCAAATGTCTGTAAAGGCCTTTTCAAACAGGATTTTAGAAATGCTTGAGCATTTGAGGAAACATATAATCTTCCAAGATGATCTGTCAGAAAGCCAACACTCATATGGAAAGAGAGTAAACAGCTTTAAGCAACGCTGCTTTTCTATATCTGGCTGTGAAACATTTTCCATATAAATATAATTAATACATGTTACTGAAACTGAAGTATGTATCTACCTCTTACTTCTCCTGTCCTCCAACCATATTCTGTGAGCTGTTGTGCACTTTTGACCATAGAAATATCAGGATATCCGAAGTCTGGTCATCTGCTCTCACCGTTGAAGCTCTTCATCCTGCCGTCCTGAGTTAAGGGTGTTTTGCAATGGGTGAACTCTGCTTTGTCTTTCTGCTCTTCGTCCTGTGTTCTGGCAAATCAGTAATGGCTGACAAAAAACAAACAAACAAAAACCCATGAATAGTATTTTGCTACAAAGTAACAAAGGAGGGATATCATACTGGGTGTTAAAAATTCATTTTTAAGGCATCTTGATGTGTTTTCAAGTGAAGAGTGGAGGAAAAAGTCAAGAACACAGCCGAGAGGCCTTTAAGGATTGGTGGAGCCCTTGGGCATTATGAAGGGCTTTGTAAATATCACTGAAGTCTTGCAGAATTGACACATAGCTATAGGAGAGGTTCAGAAGATGACTGTGACCTAAGGGATATAGTGACATCTGGGGGTTTGAAGAGAACAAACTTAGTTTGTGCATTGACTGAGAAAGCATCTCCACAGGAGCGACGCAAAACTATCTACAGATAGACCCATGTAGCTTGCACACCTGTATCAGGAATGCAACGCCCCCCCCCGCCCCGCCCCCTGCCCTGAATAAACAGGATATTCATGCCATTAACTTTTACTTGGGCATAAAAACCTAATAATAGCCTGTGATATGGAGTGAGGAAGTTACTTAGAATTGCTGTTTTTGTCAACATAGAGGACATAAATATATAATTTGTTCTTGCTTTTACTTTGGTTACTTAAAATAGTAGTGTCCCTAGTAGGGGCAGATATAACTAAGTACATAAAGCATTCTGAGAAAAGAGTGGGTACTGTATAACACAAAGGAGCTTCCAGGGGAATCTTTTGTTATTTGGTTTACTTTCAATTTACTGTGAGGTTATTGTAGGTAGTGTTTGTTGAGTTAAGTGAATTTATAGATTATTACATAGTTAATAGCCTTACAGATTGTACAGATAACTTAACCTTAAAATGATTCTGGCTAAGAAACCTTGGCTTGAATCTATTTCTAATGAAAAAATGGTAGAAATGACTTTCTTCTCCTCCTAACAGAGGAGGAGAATGAGGTCTTCCTCAGCAGACATATTAGAGATAAAAATAATGGTATAATTAGAGCTCTTTTTCAGCACATTACAAAATAAAAACAATACAATAGTGATCTGATTACAGGTGACAAGAAATTAGCCCCCCAACTTATAATCATCTAGATTTTTGAAGTACAGATATTTATTCATTATTGTTCATGATAACCCTCTTTCTAAGTGTATGTTATGCTTTGAGAATAATAATTCAATATATTTTTATAGAGTACTTGTCATAAATTAGGCACTATTCTAAGTGCTGGGGCACATCAGTGAAACAGATAATGATGTGTATTCTAGTAGAACTTCGTTCTAACAAGAAAAGGATAAAGGATATAACAACATTTATACATTACCTTAGCAATAAGTGGTCAGAAATAAAGGAGAAGCCAGGTAAGGGGATTAGGAATGGGGCATTGGTGCAGTATTAAATAGGGTCGTTAGGATACATCTTAAAAGTAACATTTGAATAAGCCAGTCGGTGAAGGACAAATACCATATGATCTCACCCATTACAGGACAATAATGAACAAAACTAACAACAAGCAAAACAGAACCAAGTATATGAATACAGTGAATAGGCCTTCAGTGGTCAGGGGGAAGGGGATTGGGGGGAGGGGGAGGCAGAGGCAAGGAAGGGGAGCAGTTTAGACAAGAACCTAGTATAAAGGAACCATGGACATGGACAACAGGTGGGATTGACTTTGGGGGGAATGGGTGGGTGGGGAGGGGGACAGAGGGGAGCAAAAAGGGGATGGATGTAATACAGTAATAATAAAATTTAAAGAAAAAGGACATTTGAGCCATGACCTGAAGGAGTGTGTACTTAGTATATGCCTCCTAAAATAACTGCATGCCATGTATTCTTTTTTTAAATTATATTTTATTGATCATGCTATTATAGTTGTCCTGATTTTATCTCCCCATCCCCCATAGCCAGTACCCCTCACTCCTTTAGGCCATCCTCACACCACTGTTCATGCACATAAATTCCTAGGCTAATCCATTTCCTATGCTGTACTTTACATGACCATGGCTAATCTGTAACTACATATTTGTACTTCTTAATCCCCTCACCTCTTCTTCACCCATTCCCCCATACCCCCTCCTATCTGGCAACCATCAAAATGCTCTCTGTATCTATGATTCTGTCTCTGTTTTTCCTTTTTAAAATAAAATATTTTATTTATTTATTTTTAGAGAGGAAAAGGGAGGGAGAAAAACAGCAATTGGTTGCCTCTCTGACATCCCGAACTGGAGACAGCCTGCAACCCAGGCATGTGCCCTGACCGGGAATCAAACCGGGAACCTTTGAGTCCACAGGCCAGTGCTCAGTCCGCTGAGCCACACCAGCCAAGGCAGTGTCTTTGTTCTTCCTGTTTGTTTACTATTTTTTAAAAATATTCAATTGTTGATAGATTTATATTTTTGGCCATTTTACTGTTTCTTTTTTCCCATAGGTGTAACAACTATTTATTAACTGATGAGGCCTACGGATTTTTTTATTCTTGGATACACCCACAATGTGACCCCAGAGGTCCATGACCTTTGTGGGCTGGCCTCAAACACAAAGACCCCAAAAGTGGCACAGCCTTCTGTGTGCCCGAATTTTCTTCAGCCCCTTCAGGTCTTCACAAAGCTTGTTGTCCAGGTCATTGGCCAGAACCTGGATGTATTTTCCATCCCTCACATCCTTCTGTCTGTTCAAGAACCAGTCTGGAATCTTGTACTGAAGTGGGTTCTGTATAATGATAATCACCCATTCCACCTCATCTTCTGTGAGCTCTCCTGTCCTCTTGATGAGGTCAATGTCTGCTTTCCCCAACAGCACATTATATCTCTGCTCCACACCCTTAATTACAGTGATGGCAAAGGCTATTTTCCATCACCAAAGATATTGGTGTTGAGTACTTGCAAAATGTACCAGAACTTCTCAGGAATTACTAGAGACATGGCTGCAGCAGTGTGCAGGCCTCCTGTGGAAGAGCCATTTTACAGTTCATAGTTTTGATCCTCTTTTTCTTAAGTAAGTCCCTTTAATATTTCATATAATAACAGTTTGGTGATGATGAACGCCTTCAGTTTTTTTCTTGTCTAGAAAGCTTTTCATCTGCCCTTCAATTTTAAATGATAGCTTCACTGGGTAGAGCAATCTTGATTGTAGGTCCCTGCTTTTCATGACTTGGACTATTCTTGCCAATCTCTTCTAGCTGAGAAGTTTCTTTTGAAAAATCATCCAACAGTCTTATGGGAACTCCCCTGTAGATAACTAACTGCTTTTCTCTTGCTGCTTTTAAGATTTTCTCTTTAGCCCTGACTTGTGGCTCAGTGAAAAGGTACCAACCTACGAACCCAAAGGTCGCTGGTTCGATTCCCAGCCAAGACACATAACCAGGTTGCAAGCCAGGTCTCCAGTCAGGTCTGTAGTTGGAGGCAGGTGAAAGGCAACCATACATTGATGTCTCTCTCTCTCTCTCTGCCTCTCTCCTTTCCACTCTCTCTGAAAACAATAAATAAAATATTTTTATAAATCTCTACATATTTTTAACCATTGGCATTTTAATTGTGATGTGTCTTGGAGTGGGCCTCTTTGCAACCATCTTGTTTGGGATTCTCTGCTTCCTGGACTTGCAAATCTATTTCCTTCACCAAATAGGGAAGTTTTCTTCCGTTATTTTTTCAAATAGATTTCTGATTTCTTGCTCTTTCTTTTCTCCTTCTGGCACCCCTACTATGCAAATGTTGGAACTCTGAAGTTGTCCCAGAGGCTGCTTATACTATCCTCATTTTTTTTGGATCCTTTTTCTTCTTGTTTTTCTGGTTGGTTGCTTTATTCTTCTTTATGTTCCAAATCACTGACTTAATTCTTGGTTTCATCCACTCTACTGTTGTTTTCCTATAAATTATTCTTTATTTTAATTAGGGTATCCTTTGTGTTTGACTGGATCTTTTTTATGCTGCTGAGGTCCTCACTAAGTTCCTTGAGCATCCTTATAACTAGTGGTTTAAATTCTGCATCTGCTAGATTGCTTATCTCCATTTTGTTTAGTTCTTTTTCTGGAGTTTTGATCTTTTCTTTCATTTTGGCCATGTTTCTTTGTCTCCTCAATTTGGCAACCTCTTTGTGTTTATTTCTATGTATTTAGTAGGGCTGCTTTGACTCCATGTCTTGGTAGTGTGGTTGTAGGTGTTCTGTAGGGTCCAGTGGCACAGCCTCCCTATCACCCAAGCTGGGTACTCAAAGTGCTCCTGTAATGTGGGCTGAATACACCCTCCTTTTGTAGTTGAGCCTTAGTTGCTGTTGGCAGATCAGTGAGAGAAATTTACCCAGGTCAGTCAGCTGCAAGGACCGGCTGTGACCATTGACCAACCAGCCTCTGCCCTCTGTGGAGGATCAGCTGTGCAAGGGCAGGGTAGTGGTGTTCCAACATGGTCTATAGCTGGTCACTGGGTGTGATGGCCCTGAGGTTTCTCAGGTGTTGCAAGTCAAGGTCAGCTCCCACTTGTGTTTTGCGTGGGGGCACCCTGCCTGAGCTACAAAGCAATCTGAGATGCTGCTACTGGTGCTGGGCTTGGAGATTCCCAGGTAAAGCCAAGCTGTGAATCTAGGCTGGCTGCTGCTAATGCTGGGCCTGGAGCTCACTGAGGCAGCTGCTGCTTGTTTAATAGGATTTAGGCAGTAGTGAAGCGTGAGCCAAGACCAGCCATTCATGTGGAAAAGCAGGTTGCGTGGGCCTGTATGTTGGGTGGGGTGGGGTCTCTGGGGATCTTCAGGTTGATGGAGTCTCAGATATGGCCTCTGCTGGCCTTCATGACAGACACTTCAGTTCCTTCCTATATACTACTTGTGCCTTTCAACCTGCTGCCCAGTGCTGGAGCTCAGAGGGAGTGAGTCTGAGTAGGTGAGCCTGTGTGTGGGCTCTTTAAGAGGAACTGCTTGGGTTTCTAGCAGTGTCTTCCATCGACTGAATACCTGCTTGTTTTTGCAGTAAAAGTTGTGGGGACTTATTTTCCTGGCACTAGAACCCTCAGTTTGGGGGCTTGGGCTGGGACTTCTTGCCTCTGAGATATTCCTTCCAGATTTGTATTCATCACATGTGGGTGTGGGACCAGCCCTTCCACATCTGTGCCCTTCCTACCAGTCTGGATGGATATGGTTTGTATTATTCTATCATTGTTAGACTTCCACTCAGCTCAATTGCTGATGGTTCTGAGTACCGGTTGTTCTATATTTTAGCTCTAAACTTGATGTGGTTGTGTAAAGGAGTGAACCATGTCTTCCTATGTTGCCATCTTGCCTGGAAGTTGTCATGTATTCTTTATTTTCTTTATTTTATATTTTGATTGGGGAGAGAGAGAAAGAGACATTAATCTATTGTTCCACTTATTTATATACTCATTGGTTGATTCTTGTATGTACCCCCATTGGGGATCAAACCCAAAATCTTGATGTATTGGGACAACTCTTTAACCAACTGACCTACCCAGCTAGGGTGCCATGTAGTCTTCAAATTGTTTTTTTTTTTTTTTTTTTTTAAGATTTTTTATTCATTGTTTTTAGAGAGAAGGGCAGGGAGGGAGGAAGAAAGGGAGAGAAACATCAATGTATGGTTACCTTTCACCTGCCTCCAGCCACAGACCTGGCTAGAGACCTGGCTTGCAACCTGGTTATGTGCCTTGACTGGGAATCAAACCAGCGACCTTTGGGTTCACAGGCTGGCACCCATCCACTGAGCCAACAGCCAGAGCTAAATTATTATTTTTAAAAATAGCTATTGATGACAGTATTATGAAAATGCCAGGCTCATATAATGTACTACTTTGAATAGCTTTATTGAAGAAAGAAACACATTTATTAAATAGCTAGTTGGACTATGCACTGCTTACATTATTTTGTATACTTCTATATAGTAAATATCATCAGTTCCATTTTATAATTAAGGCTTATTAGTACCAAGTACCTTGTTTACAGTCACATGGTTAAGTAGGTAATAGAGCTGGCAGTGAACATCTAATCCAAATCTTGTTCTCTTTTACAATGTCAGGCCCTGCAAAAATTTCATCAATTCATCATGGCTACTAGGAGGATTGTTTTGAGAATGATCCTGAGGCCAAATCCAGGATGCAACAAAAAGAAATGCTTTGATTAATGTCATAACACAAGCATAAGGATTGGCAGCTGATAATATAACATTGTATATATACGTAATTTATCTCTATGCTGACATACTAGTTCTTGAGATGAACATTTCAAAGAGAAATACAAGACAATTTTGAAACAAAGATGTAGTTCCTGAGCACTAGTTTGAAAGGCTTCATATTTCTTACATCAATCATTATTCTTTCTAAAACGTGTCACTTCCCTAATAATCTTCCAGATTCTGCCTCTGTCTAATGAATAAACTGTAATTGATGTGGCCCCACCTGCCCCCCGCATAATCCTGCTTCTCTGTGTTTATGTTAATGTGTCTAACATGTTTACACCACCCATTAAAAGTATTCAGATTTCAAATTACACCTTCCTAGTAAAGTAGAATGCTTCTATTACTAGGAATATCTATAGACATAGACACTGATGTCAGAGATAATATAGAATGAATAACTTAACTACTTTATATATGAGAAAATTTAATTTTTAATTAAATTTTTAACAGAAGTGGTGAAAATGCTAAGTTGTTACATAAAGGAAAACTGATGTAAATTATTACTACCAATGAAGATAGGTGCTTTAAGGCAAATATGCATAGGCACTAAGAGAATCACCACATAAGAAAAAAAAGAGGCCCTGGCTGGTGGCAAAGTGGATAAGGCACTTGTCTGCAAACCCAAAGGTCGCTTGTTTGATTCCCAGCTAAGGCACAGTACTAGGTTGAAAGCCAGGTCTCCAGCCAGGTTTGTAGCTGGAGGTAGGTGAAAGGCAACCATACATTGATGTTTCTCTCTCCCTCTGCCTCTTTCCCTTCCCCTCTCTCTAAAAATAATAAAATAAAATCTTAAAAAAAAAAAGAAAAGAAAAAGAAAACCTCACCAGAGATCTCTAATAATTCTGAATGTCTATGCACCTAAAAACATGGCCTCAAAATAGAGAAAGCAAAAATGCACAGAATAAGTAACTATCAATCCTACCATTATAATGGGAGATTGTAATTCACCTCTCCCAACAATGATAGAACAATATAAGGATACAGATGTGTATTGATACAGATGCTTTAAATTATATAATTAAAATACTTAAGCTGATAACAGAACTCTGAATTCAATTGTTAGAGAACACTTTCTTTTCAAGAACATGGGAAACATTCAACCAAACAACAAATAAGACCTACCAAGTACTAGATTGCAAAAAAATTTTTACTAATCCAAGAATCTGATGCTAATGAGACGAGGAAACAATTTAAAATATTTTAAGTAATTGCTCCCATAACATATAGTTATTATGTAGTATACGATTAATGCCATGATCTCTAATACTAACCACTACATTATACCATCTCTCAAGATATTTGGTAAAAATGTTGAGTCATAACTTTGTTAAAATGCTGAGTAAAATGCTGGTAAAATGGTGAATGATGATCTAATAAAAATGCCAAGCCACCATTGCACAAATACACTGAGTCATGATTTGGTAAAATGAGGCCATGATTGCCTAAATATGCTGAGCCACCATCAACTAAAATGCCAAGTGATTATTAACTAAAATGCTGAGCCATGATTTGGTAAAATGCTGAGTCATTATTTGGTAAAAGGCTGAACAATGTTTTGGTAAAAGTGCTGCGTAATAGGCTAGTAAAATGCTGTGCCATCACCCTGTAAAATATGGAGTCACAATTTGGCAAAATATGGAGTCATCATTGCCTAAAATGAGTTAGCACTTTTACCAAACCATGATCTAGCATTTTACCAAATCATGACTCATCAGTTTCATGAAATGATGACTCAGCATTTACCACATCCCATTCCATCATATTTGCATAATGATGACCCAGCATTGTAACAGCTCATGACCTAGCATTTTACCAAACCATGACCCAGCATTTCAGGTAGCAATGATTCATCACTTTCACCAAATCATGACCGCATTTTAGTTAACGATGACTCAGCATTTAACCAAAAGGACAGCATATTTGTATAGTGATGACTCAGCATTTTACCCAAATTATGACCCAGCAGTTTAGTTAATGAATACTCAACATTCTTAGTTAATGATAACCCAGCATCTTACCAAATCATGACTCAGTATTTTAGGCAACAATGACACCACTGATTTATGTGGTGATGACTCAGCAGTTTATGAAATCATAAATCAGCATGTTTACATTCATTCATTGGCTCAAATTTGGGTTATTTCCACCTTCTGGGTATTATGAATATTCTTCATTCCTGAAAGATAGTTTCCCTGGATATAGAATTATTGTTTGACAATTCTTTCCTTTCAGAACTTTATAGATGCTGTTCTATTGGCTTCTTTTTTGCATTTGTCCTGATGAGAAATTTGTGATTATTTTATCTTCCTATTATGGAAGCATTGAGTCTTTTTTCTCTATTTACTCTTAAAATTTTCTCTTTACCACTGATATTGAGTATTTTATTATAATATGCCTTAGCATAGTCTGTTTTTATGTACTTGGGGTTTTCTGAAATTCTTGGATCTGTGGGTTTAGAGTTTTCATCAAATTAAAAAAAAAGATTTAGCCTTGGCTAGTAGCACAGTGGATAAGGTGCCGGCCTGCAAACCCAAAGGTTGCAGGCTTGATTCCCCAGCCAGGGTACATAACCAGGTTGCAAACCAGGTCTCCAATCAGGTCTGTGGCTGGAGGCAGGTGAAATGCAACCATACATTGATGTCTCTCTCCCTCTCTGCCTCTCTCCCTTCCCCTCTTTCTAAAAATAATTAAATAAAATCTTAAAAAAAAGAAAAAGTCTTCAAAAAGAAATCTTAAAAAAAAAAAAAGATTTAGCCAATATATTTTTTATATCTCCCTTTTGGGGGGTGGTGAATTTCAGTTATAGATATACTAGGTCACTTGAACTTTTTACATAGCTTATTATTTCTTTCATTTTTTATTATTTCACTTTTCTTTCTCTAGTATTTTTTCTCTGTTTATCTTTGGATAATCCTATTGCTATGTCTTCAAGTTTACTGGTATTTTCTTCAACAATATCTAAGTTACTGTTAATTTCATTTCAGATGTGGCATTTTTTTCATTTCTAGAAGTTTGATTTGTCTTTAAATATCTTTTAACAGCTCTACTTAACATGTTTAATGTTTTCTCTAGCCTTTTCAATATGAAATGCAGTTATAATTCTTTTAATATTCTTACCTAATAATTTTAGCATCTATGTTACTTCTGGGCTTGTTTTGATTGATTGATTTTCTCCACATTCTGACATACCCTTGAAAGGTAAACATGTATGTTTGACTTACTGATGTCAATATTAACATCCCAAATTTTCTTTCAAATAATAAAAGGATCATAGAATACTTTAATTTCAATCATTCCCCCCACTTTAAAAAAATAAAAAAAGACTTTATTTATTCTTTTTAGAGAGAGGGGATGGGAGGGAGGCAGAGAGGGAGAGAGACATTGATGTATGGTTACCTTTCACCTGCCTCCAGCCTAGGACCTGACTGGAGACTTGGCTTGCAACCTGGTTATGTCCTAACTGGGGAATGGATCCAGCATGCTTTGGGTTTGCAGGCTGGTGCCTGTCCACTGAGCTGCCAGCCAGGGCTAATTTTTAATTTTTATTTATTTATTTTAAAAAATATTTTATTATTTTTAGAGAGAGGCAGAGAAGGAGACACATCAATGTATGGTTGCCTTTCACCTGCCTCCAGCTACAGACCTGGCTGGAGACCTGGTTTGCAACCTGATTATGTGCCCTGGCTGGGAATTGAACTAGCGACCTTTGAGTTTGCAGACCAGTGCCTTATCCACTGTGCCACCAGCCAGGGCCTAATTTTTTATTTTTAAAGTGCTAAAATTTTAAAAAAGGTTTTATTATTTTTCTTCATAATCAACTTATTCTTTTTATAGTACATCCTTTTTTTAGTGGCTTTTTCCATTTTTCAATATTCTTTTTTTTTTTTAAATTCTCACCTGAGGATATGTTTTCATTGCTTTTGTGAGAGAGGAAGGGGGGGAGAGAGAGAGAGAGAGAGAATCGATGCAAGAGAGAAACGTCAAAGTGTTACCTGCCCATATGCACCCTAACCAGGGAGAATGAACCTTAATCTAGGCATGCACCCTGACTAGAGATTGAGTTCACAACTTTTTGGTTTATAGGCCAGTGCTCCTACCAACTGAGCCATGCCAGCCAGAATTCTCAATATTCTTTTCCTGGCTGTTGTGTGATTCCAAATCTTGGATACTGACTCTTGCTTTTTGTGGGTTGTTTCCTCACGTGTTTTATTATGAGATTATATTTTTTGAGGCTTTAAGCTTTTGCTCCTTTCAATTGCTTTTGGGAAATGACCAACTATAGTCAATCATTGTGTTAACTTGTCATTTTGAGGTCTTTTAAATCATGTATACTACTGTATTCATTTTAGCCTCAAATTTGTAGAAGACATAGGCCTGAGATTTTTAATTTTGGGAAAGGTTTTTTTCCTCTCCAATTTCGAACCCAAAAGAAACAGACAAATTTCTTTGTCATTTTGTCCTGGTAAACATTTCTTTTCTAGTTCATCCCTTTTCAGAAATAGCAGCTATTTGAGGGTGTTGGCTTTATACAAAGATTCTCAGTTTCTCATGTATATGCAAAGACTTATCTTTTTTTCTCTATAGGGATGTTAAAACCCAAGTCTTTAGGTTATTGGGGCCAATTCTCCCCCAAGGCCATTTAAGCTCCTCTTAGTTATGTGTCAGCAACCTCGTTTTTTTTTGGCACCTAGGATTGATTTACACCTTTCCACCGTTCTTTCCTTCCTCCCTCCCTCCTTCTCCCCCTTCCTTCTCTCTCACCTATATTTTAAAAATAATGTTTATTTCACTTATCTTTTCTAGGTCTTTGTAGTGGACAGTTTGTTTTTATTATCTTAGATCATGGGTGGCAAACAGAAGGCCTGAGGGCTGAATCTGGTCCTCCACTTTGTTTTACCTGGCCAGGCACCTTCCACCTGGTACCTTGTTGCTACCTGGCTTGCTTAACTGTTAAGGAGCAGTTACATTATGCAGTCCTAAAATTACATTCGGCCCTTTGAAGGCGACTGTGAGGCTGATGTGGCCCCTGGTGAAAATGAGTTTGACACCCCTCTCTTAGATCATTGTGTGGTCAATTTCCTCATCAGTAATGTGGGGGAGAACAATTGATTTATCTCACTGGGTTTTTAGGATTAAATGAGGTCATGTAAACAAAGTGCTTAGTTCAGGGTCCAATGTATAAGTGCTCAATAAATGTTAGTTATAATTTTTTATTTTTAAGATTTTATTTCATTTTTAGAAAGAGGGGAAGGGAGAGAGGCAGAGAGGGAGAGAGACATCAATGTATGGTTGCGTTTCACCTGCCTCCAGCCACAGACCTGACTGGAGACCTGGTTTGCAACCTGGTTATGTGCCCTGGCTGGGGAATTGAACCTGCAACCTTTGGGTTTGCAGGCCGGCGCCTTATCCACTGTGCTACCAGCCAGGGCTATAATTATTTTTTAAATGTTGCTTTATTTATTTACTTTGATGAGATAGAATTGACATATAACATTATATTAGTAATGGAATATAGAAATGATCCCTGAAAGTATAGTCTTTAACATTATATTAATTTCAGTTATACAGCAAAATGATTTCATATTTGTATATATTGCTAAATAATCACCACATTAAATCTAGTTAACATCTGTTACCATACTGTTACAATATGCCTCCCCCTCCCCCCAACCCCCTTCCCCCTGACCACTGAAGGCCTATTCACTGTATTCATATATTTGGTTCTGTTTTGCTTGTTGTTAGTTTTGCTCATTATTGTCCTGTAATGGGTGAGATCATATGGTATTTGTCCTTCACTGACTGGCTTATTTCACTAAGCATAATACCCTCCAGTTCCATCCATGTTGTTGCAAAGGGTATAAGTTCCTTCTTTCTTTCTGCTGTATAGTATTCCATTGTGTAAATGTACCAAAGTTTTTGATCCAATCATCCACTGATGGGCACTTAGGCTATTTCCAGCACTTGGCTATTGTAAATAGTGCTGCTATGAACATAGAGGTACATAGGTTCTTATGAATTGGTATTTCAGGATTCTTTGGGTATAGTCCAAGTAGTGGAATTGCTGGATCAAAAGGCAGTTCCATTTTTAGTTTTTTAAGGAAACCCCATACTGTTTTCCACTGTGGCTGCCCCAGCCTACATTCCCACCAGCAGTGAATGAGGATTCTGTTTGCCCCGCATCCTCGCCAACACTTGTTGTTTGTTGATTTGTTGATGATTGCCATTCTGACAGATGTGAGGTGGTATCTGATTGTGGTTTTAATTTGCATCTCTCTGATGACTAGTGATGTTGAGCATTCTTTCATATGCCTCTGGGCCCTTTGTATATCTTCCTCAGTGAGTTGTCTGTTCAGGTCCTTTGTCCATTTTTTAATTGGGCTGTCTGTCTCCTTGGTGTTGAGTCGCATTAGTTCTTTCTATATTTTGGAGATGAGACCCTTGTCTGAGGTATCATTGGCAATTATGTTTTCCCATACAGTTGTTTCCCTTTGAATTTTGCTGATATTTTCTTTAGCTGAACAGAAACTTTTCAATTTGATATAGTCCCATTTGTTGATTCGTTCTTTGATTTCCTTTGCCCTTGGGAAGTATCAGTAAACATATTTCTGCGTAGGATATCCAAAAGTTTACTGCCTATATTTTTCTCCAGGACCTTTATGGTGGCACTGCTTATGTTTAAATCCTTTATCCATCTTGAGTTTATTCTGGTGTATGGTGTAAGTTGGTGGTCTAGTTTTTTCTTTTTGCATGTTGCTGTCCAGTTCTCCCAACACCACTTGTTGAAGAGACTGTTTTTACTCCATTTGATGTTCCTTCCCCCTTTGTCAAAAATTAGTTGACCATAGAGTCCTGGGTTAATTTCTGGGCTCTCTATTCTGTTCCATTGATCTATATTTCTATTCTTATTTATCCTACCTGACGATGAAATAATCACATTTTAAGCTGAAATAAAATTAGATAATTTGCAATTCATTTTGTAAAACATTTCATGGATTATTTACAGGCTATGTAGTTTGGTTATTTTCACTTAGGAATATACATTTAAACAAAGGCATATCTGCTTAAAATGCTGTATGGAAGTGATTTTTTTCATGTTCTTAAAAGAGAGGAATGATGGAAGGACAGAAATAATAGTACTTTTAGTCTTTGTATGACATTGAAATGGATGTTATTCCTTCTATTTCTTCTCTGTAACAGATATTGTATTTGTGATTCAGTCTGTGTGTGTGTAGTCCCACTTTTGTTAATATGTCTTCATTTCTCGGTGAAATGAAAGCTGACCTAGAACTGTGGTCATTCCTGTGTCAAAGTTGCAATAACTGTGGTCACTGAGCAATTATTGTGGCAATCCGACTGGTCCTAGAGGGATAGTTGTGTTGACTAGGATCTAAAATAATCTTCAGAAGGGGAATGAACCGAGGTTTCTAACTACAGCACAATTTGATCTTGTGGCAATATTTAACCAACTAGAACCTAAAAGAACTAAACTGGTAAACTAATAACTTATTTTACAGGAGGATAAAAAATCCTAGCAACATTTAAATGCTGTTGTTTTACTCAGTTGACTTTTCTTGACTAGTTTATTTTAATACTGAAATATTGGTAGAACGCTAAGAAACAACAGATGACTATATTATATGCAAATAAAGTGATATTTAAAATAGAGCCATTAAAATGTGGTATAAAATTAAAATGTGACAGAGGGGAGCAAAAAGGGGATGGATGTAATACAACAACAATAAAATTTAAAAAAATTAAAATGTTATTATCTTTTATCTTTTTATTTTTTTTTTTTACATGAGGTCTTCAGATGTTGATAATGTGCTTAACTGATACTGGTTATTAAAATACAGAAGAACGCCCTAGCTGGTGTGGCTCAGTGGATTGAGCACCAAGCCTGCAGTACCCCAGTGTCGCTGGTTTGATTCCCAGCCAGGGCACATACCCAGGTTGCAAGCCAGGTCCCCAGATGGAGGCACGTGAAAAGCAACCATACATTGATGTTTCTCTCCCTTTCTTCCTCCTTCCCTTCCCTCTAAAAATAATGAATAAAATATTTAAAACAAACAAAAATACATATGAAAATTTGAATAAGTGACAATGTATGTAATGGTAGCAAATTTGTTTTGATTCTTTTTTCCAGAAGGGTAACACATTTGTACTGATCCATTTACCTTTTTTTCACCTTGCTCACATCTGTCCTTCAGTTCTGAGACTCTTGGCTAGAGCTGGTACACAGATGGAAGCAAATGAATACACTGCCTTTTTCAAAATTGTTTTTTTGTTTGTTTATTTTCATCCTTTCATGTATTCAGTACACACTGAGTACCTGTTCTATACCAGGCACTGTGGCAGGGGTAGGGGTACCTTACTGAATGAGACAATCAGAGCTTCCTTGGTGAGTTTCTAGACCCAGACAATTTCCCCCTGTCCTTGCTTTTTCCTCTCCTCTCTTTCATTCTTACATTTTCCTGTCCTTTTCTCTATTTTTTTCTCCTTCACTACTGTCATCTCTCTCCCTCATGTCTTTCTTCTCTTCATTTCTTTTCTTGCTAAAAGGCTTTGCTTTCTTCTTCAAGCTTAGTAGATGAGACCCCTTTCTTTGCACTAACTACACTCTTTCCTGTGGGAATTTAGGGATGTTCAGAACTTTTGGCTTGACTTGGCAATGCCCATACCTCCTTGGAGGGCAACTGGTTGCCAGCCGATGCGAGGGTATCATTTCCTGTGCTGCCATAAGATCACACTCCTCTGCCTTTCATTGTGCTGCCAGACTGTGAAGATGGAACCCTTTGGGGAAGGACACCTTCCTGTCTCGGTGTACAAGCAATCATTCTTTGTTAAAAACCACTTAAAAGAATGTTCTTTTATATCTCTGTACCTAAATTTATTTCCAGCTTGGTTTAATCTGTCATAGAATAGTTTTACCTTACTGATTATTTTCATTTTTGCTGAGCTTCCCACAGTGACTATTACAGAGTATTGTCCAGCAGGATTTTTGTGAAGGGGTGGAGTGGATTAGGGCCTAATATCTATCTGTTCAAGTATGGCTGTTGCCTTATTGCTTTCTGATACAATATAGTAAGAAATCAAAAACAATTTGAGTCATGAGTAACAGTAGGTAAGGATAAGCAAGCTGGGTTCATCTGAAAGCACAGGTAAATAATCAGCATTATAGGATTTATTTTAGCCATGGAAGAATTCTTTTTTTTTTTTAAATTTTATTATTGTTGTAGTACATCCATCCCCTTTTTGCTCCCCTGGAAGAATTCTTTTGATTCCATCTGGGCTCTTTAACATTCAAGACCAGAAATGTCAAGTGACTTGCTAGAGATCACACAGCAAGTTAATGACAAAGCTGGGGCTAAAACTCACTTCTCAATTCGCAGTTTCCTTTATCAGCAGGCAGCATATAGGGTATAGGGAAAGTTCTCGATTTGGTGGGGGAGGAGGAGTGGTCATTTGGTGGAGAAGGATTTGTCAGAGGCACAGGAATTCAGGCTTTAATACTTTGCAGCTGAGCTTCAAAGAATCTCGTTTCATGTGACTCTTGTATAGCCAGCTAAAGTGTTGAAATGAATTGATGTAATAAAATTAAGTGCTGCTTACTGAATATCCAGTCCGTATCTGCTAGCTCCTACATCCATGGATGTGGGTTTATTTTATACCTTTGTTATTGATGTTTTTTATTGCTTAGGTGAAATATGATTTTCCCCTAACCCCAAGTGCTAAAGTTGGGGAAGGTGATTTATTTTTATTTTTTATTTTGATTTTTTTTTGCATATGCGAACTCAGGGAATAAGTGATAATGATGAAAGGTTCTGGATATAAAAACCACAGGACACTCTGATCAAGATGGAGGCATAGCAGACATGCTTTGCTTCCTGGTGCAACTGTAGTAAGAATTACAACCAGATCTCAAAACAATAACACCAAGAACTTACAGAAAAATCAAGCTATATGAAAATCCAGCAACCAGAGATTTAAAGAGGATTCATTCATCCAGACAGGTAGGAGGGGCAGAGTGGCAGAGACGGGTAGAGAGGCAGTGTGGCATGGAAAGGTGGTGGTGGCAGCATCGGTGGTGGACTGAATGGGAGGGACACCTTGGGAGCAAGCAATCACAAGCCTTGGGCCAGACCACACAGCCCAGGGCTCCAACACTGGGAAGGTAGACCCCCACTACCTCTGGCTATAAAATGTGAAAGGGATTTCTTTCTTTCTTTCTTTCTTTCTTTCTTTCTTTCTTTCTTTCTTTCTTTCTTTCTTTCTTTCTTTCTTTC
>PVIW01002668.1:0-29381 GCA_004026585.1 Noctilio leporinus | reverse complement strand
GAAAGGGATTTCAATGGGTCATTTAACTCAGGCAAACTTTTGTCAAGAACACCATTGCTGGCCAGAGGATACAAAGGTAAATAGGTTAGTGGTGGGGCAGATCATTTCAATAGCATGGGAAGAGTTTTGAAAAAGGCGTGCACAGGGAATATAGATAGAGTGTAGAAGAGGCACACCTAGCTCAGGGAAAACAGATGACTTCCTCAAAGACATCCAGCTGCTTTGTAGCATTTTGAATTTGTCTTGGCTGTTTTCTAGACACGGGGGAGTGGTAGGAACACAGTTGTATGCTGCCTGCCTATTACCTTTCTTATTTTCTTTTTTTATCCTCACCTGAGGGCATGCTTCTCGATTTTAGAGGGAAGGAAGGGGAGGGGGAGAAACATCAATATGAGGGAGAAACATGGATCAGCTGCCTCTCCTGTGCAATCCTGACTGGGGCTCAAACTGCAACCCAGGGGTGTGCCCTGACCTGGTTGAACCTGCAACTCTTCCGTTCATGGGATGGCACTGAAACCAACTAAGCTACACAAGACAGGGCAATCTTTCAGATATTGGTAAGGTAGGTGCTTTCTGTTTTTCCACAGAGACCCTTTCTATGGCCATTATTTACTAAGAGATTATTTATTAAAATTTATGGACTTTTTTCCCCTTTCTTTCAACCAGAATAAATGGAATTTGACTGAGACACTAGAAAGAAAGAAACATTAACATACAAAGCAGAACCTAGGAAGTATTGGAAACATGAATTAGGAGACCAAAACATACATAATGTCAAACTATATGAAGAAAACATTTGGGGTGTGGGATTCTTAAAAAAAAAAAAAAACCAACTATTAAATTTTAGTAATTGACCACATATTTCTAGGTACTAGTGGATACAAAATTTGTGGTGAACTGCTGGTTTTCAAAGAGGAGAAATTACACCTCTGGATCAATTTGATAGAATCTGAAACTTAATTCTATCAGTTTGAACAAGCAAGTTGCAGACATTATAGAGCCCAGGGAACTTCTGTCTTTCATGAATGAGTCAGTATGAATGAACAGGCCTTTCATAAGTTCTTTTTGAACTCTGCCCATGAACCAAAGGTCAGCAGGCCCTTCAATCCGGAGGCTACACGATGCCTGGAGGTGCTGCTGGTGCTGGTGGTTGGTGCTGTGAGATAAGCAGAAGGAAAAGAAAATTTAAAGGAGAGGGGGCAAAAGGCAAGAAGAAAGGGACTGACTTAAAGAAGCAAAGAGGGGAAGAAAGAAAGGAGAAAGAAAAATGAATAACTATGGTTTCTTGCACACTGCAACTTTGTAAACTTGACCCCAACCCTCCATAGCCCCCTAAGGTAGTCCTGGGATTACCCCTGCTGTACTGATTAGAATACAGATCCTACAGCTAGTAAAAGCACAGCTGAGATTTCAGCTCAGATCTGTCCGACTCCCATATCCCGCACTCCTAACCTGAGTGCCACAAAGGGAACATGTTGACCTACTGTGGTGTGAGAGAGAGGACCACCACCGACAACCACTGATCCTTGGATTTTTCTTTTCTTTTCTTTTTTTAAGATTTTTATTTATTATTTCCAGAGATCTGAAGAGAGGGAAACATCAATGTATGGTTGCCTTTCACCTGCCTCCAGCTACAGGCCTGGCTGGAGACCTGGCTTGCAACCTGGTTATGTGCCCTGGCTGGGAATCGAACCAGCAACCTTTGGGTTCATAGGCCAGCACCTATCCACTGAGCCAGCAGCGAGGGCTTTTTTCTTTCTTTCTTTCTTTCTTTTTTTTTTTTAAGTTTGTGGACAAGTCTTTAATAGAATGAAGATTCCTTAATTGGATCTGCCGGTTATCCAATACTGCACACCACATCGCCTGCTGGGCTTCAGTTTCCTGCAGGAATCCAGTTAGAACCTTTCCATTTAGTCTAATGAACCCTAATTTCAGACAAAGGTAACTGTCACCTTTTGTTTCATCCTGTGCTTTTATTTTTCAAATACCAGAGCCGACCTCTGAACTCAATCTGCACTTGCCTATTGATGCATAAATATCTATAATATCACAGTAAATTAAATTCTGTTTTAAAGGGTTTCTATTTAACAATCTGTCAGAACTTTCACAGCCTTTGATTTCTGGTCTCTTCCGTCCAGTGACAGGTTTATCTCAATATGGCTTGATTAATGAAACCTTTTATTTGGTGTACGCATACCTATTATTACCATAATCTCTTAATGCTTGCTTAGGCAACATTGAGGTCTGGCTGCAGGGATTCTCAAAACTTGTAGCTTCTTTAGCTCCACCAGGACATTGGGTGAGATTAACAGGCCTGGAGACCAACCAGTGCCCTCCGAATGGGGAGCTTGGTAATGTTAGGGTCAGCTAAATGATGTAGCACTCTGCTTGGGAGGCTGGGCCAAATGCCTTTTAACCCCTAGAGTTTAAGAAATGCTTCCACCTTGGTGCCAACACATCCACCTGCCTGCCTTTCCACTGCTCTCTTGTTTGCGTGCCAGTCATTGGGGTGTGTGGCTGACTTCTTCCTTACGAGCTGAGAAATTGCAATGTGCACCGCGTGGCTGAGAAGTGGGATGAAGTCTAAAATAGAAGAATATATTGGAAAAGAGTGTCTTAATGAAGCCAAGGAGCCAGGCACTAATAGCTCTTAAGAAATAGAAATGGCTTTATGATGGATATTCCACACTCAACCTTTTCAGAAAAGAAGAGTACAATTGAGTTATGTTTTGCTCCTGACAAGTATTTACCCCGGCAAGGAGCTGGTGTTACTGTCAGATTGTCTTCTTTGTGCCCTACATGCTTCCAAAATACTGGCAAAAAATTGGGTTTCATATAGACTCAGTGTTGTCACTGTTTTGCTTTGCTGTTAAATATTTAGTAACATTAAAAGTGAGACATTGAAGCTTGTTTGTGCTGCAGAAATTGTCTTCTCTGGAGTATTTCTGTCAAGCATTTTCTGCACTGGTAAAATAACAGGCTTCTGCCATATGTTATATGTTCCTTTTATTTGTATTACTGTCCACCTCTAATGCTTAAAACTCATTTTTTTCTTTTTCTTTTTCAGTTTGTGGTCACTGTGGTTTTAAGTCTACTAAAATTCACTTGAAGAGTTTTGCTGTTGTCTTAAAACTTTCTAAGGTAGGAACAAAGATAAAGTAATACTAATATGACTCAAGATGCTAACAAATAACAAAATTAGAGAAAATAACTAAGTGAATTTGTTATTTAAAGAGATTACTTGGTAAGTAAAATTCTTTAAGATTTTGATACTCAAAGGGAAGACAATCCCTGAAAATATTTTAAAAAGTATTTTATCTAGTGACTATATTAACTTGATTATTTTTTGATTACCTGAGTTTGCTATTTGTTATCAAATATAAATGCTTCCATGGACTTTAAAATACAGAAGCTATCATTCTGGAGTTTTAGCAGCGAAAAAGGAAATATTATAGGAGGCATTCCTTTTAAAAGGGTAACATCAAATTTTGATTATCAACAGCTTTAATTGGATTCATTATAATCACACTGAAAAAATAAAGTATGGTTTAACTGTACTTTCAAAATTAGATATATGGTTTGAGAATATCCATTCAATAAAATAAGGAAGTAGAAAACCTAGTTTATTTTAAATTAATTGATGCTGAAAGTCAATCAAATAATTTTCAATAACACAATAATTCTAATATTATGTCTGAAAAATATACATTTTTCTTCATTAAAAGTGTTCTTTTGCAAGAAAATATAGAAACCTCTTAATAAGATACTGAGTGAAGAATTATTATGATTTTCCATGTTTCTCAGTTTTTAGTTTATTTCACATCAAGCTTTTTAACCTTTGTCTGCAAACATTGTTATACCATGAAGACAGCAAATCCAAACAATTACATATGTAGTCCAAAGGCATACACAAGAAAATCAATATTTGACATCTTTGCAACTCCCTCTTTGCAGTAGCGTTCAATAGCTCTTATTCATTATACACTTATATCTCTTTCAGATTCGCCTTTGTCACAAGAAACCCATTTTTTTTTCTCCTTTGACTTCCACATAACTTCTTTGCCCTGTACTTTTACAGATGCCTTCTGGCTATAAATACTAATGAAATCTCTTTGCTTAATTCAATTTTGCTGGTACACTTACAGTTATGACCTAACTTTCCCACGAGAGAGACTGATTGAACATTCCACTACCTTATGGATGGGAGCAAACATTCTTACAGAACTGGACTGACAATTTCCATAATTATAGAATTCACAGCCTAATGACCTTAAAAAACAATAAAAAGATCTCTGGTTAATTCCATTTCTGTTACTGACATTCAAGATATTTCATTTTTCACAGGACAACAAATTTACTTTTTTATTTTCCAAAGAGCAGTCTCTCCTTTACCCCCAGATTAAAATTTCTGAATATGGAGGTATCCCATTGAATATTTAGCATTTCTTTGTCTTTTAAAAGTTAGAATATTTATGATCCTTAGAATGTGTTTGACTGATTTATAGCAATCAATTATAAGAGTACGTTTTCAAATAGCCCTTTTAAAAATGAAGAATAGAATAATTAAAAAGATCACAAGTCCTCCCTTGCATATAATTATTTCATTATTTCATTACAGTGCAGAAATTATTTTTGCTGACTGTGAGCAATTTTAATTGAGCAAGATCTGTGTTAATATACGATAGCAAGCAGTTCTTCCTAAGAAATAAGATCACTAATTGCCTAAATTTTTATTCAGTACAGTGAGTCTTATGAGTCATTGCAATATAAACCTAATCACTAGGTAGAGTAAGTACAATACCTTTTCTGTAGTATAGATATCCTAAAAGCATAACCTGCCTGCTAATTTGTTCCTTCAACAGGTTTATGTCTTATTAAGCATTTGTTTTGTAGAAAATTCTTAATCTATCCAGTTATCACAGAAAAACTATCATAGTAAAACATAAGTCTACTAAAGCCAGCATAAATAAACAGAACTAAAACATAGCATCTTCAGTTTTTTTTTTTCGTAAATCTCAAAATGCTCAGGCCTTTAGCATATATTCTGGAAGCTTCTGACTTACAAATAAAGACTGTTCTTCAAAAATGGGAATCTTGAGTGTAGCCAGTTAGCCTGCCGTTATTAAGTGAAGTTAAATTAAATGTTAATAATAGTCATTTTCTTGCAAAAATGTAACATTCATCATAAATGTTATAATATACTTGGCGTATCTAAATATTTTATACATATATATTTTCTTCCTAATAAATATTTTACATATATTCATTGCTATGGAAAAATGTATAAACTATAGTAATGTTTAAACTATATATAATCCATCAGTACCATTATTTTAACAACATAGATTGTTTTGATATAATTTTGACTAAACATTCAATGCATATTTGCGCTGCGCATAGGTTAGTATTGAATATGGTGTTATTGGTTTAACTTAGATCTAAGTGAAAAAGTACTGTATTTGAGTATTTCTTAGTTTAAATTTATTTTTTGATAATGGAAACAAAATACTTGAGAAACTCAATGATATGTATTAATAAATTCATCTACTCATTCAACACATTTATTAATAATCAATAATTTATTAATAATTCTAACTGTGCTAATGCTCCTTTCCCACACCCTACCAAGAGAAGTGCTATCATTTTTGCCTTCTTTGCTTAGATTTAGGTATGTTCATCTGCTGGAAAAAGAACTTGACCAGATTGGTCTTTAACACCAATATAGAACTTACAGAGTTGTTTACAATTTAATTCTAGATTTCAACATTTAATGTGTTAGCTCAGACTATAACCTTTTTGAAATCTCCAAGAAATAAGTTACTATTGCTAACAGAACAATATTTGTAGGTGGAGCTTTTTTCACTGGAGGTCAAGAATCACTTGTGTTATGGAAATTGGTTGTTGGCTATATATAGAAGGAAGAATTCAGCAGTGTGTGTGTGTTGGGGGGAGTTTGATATGACTAGAAGAATAAGAACCAGACTCTGCAGAGTCCTGGTTTCTGCTACTGCTGTTAACTTGCTATAAGACTTGGGCAAGTCTTGCAGTCTTTCTGGATCTTAGCTTCCAGATCTGGAAAATGTGGATAATAATGTTTACTCTGCCTCCTCATAGGGATGCTGCCATGATAAGTAGTAGCTTCCTCCTTTGTAAAATGGTTGTTGCAAATTAGAGCAGTTCTAAATCTGTGGGTGATCCCAGAAATCCCTTGAAACTATGCCAATTTTTGTTTATATGTACATTTTTTCTGGGTACGAGGTCTCTAGCATTTGTCAGCTTCTCAAACGGGTAAGTGACCCAAAGAAGGTCAAGAAACACTGGGTTTGAGAATCTTGAACATCCCTTCTACTCTTAAATTCAAATTCCATTCTCCCTCTCTGAATAATATATTTGAAAGCACTTTGAAAGACTGCTAAACAAATGCAAAGTATGATTCCCCATCTCTCTTTATGGATCTAGTCTATGTAAAAGTCACAGGCATACTCGAAAAGGTGATATTATGTTGCATGGGTTATTGAATAAATATATTACCTGAGGGAATCTCTCAAATACAAGGTTCAGTATTAGACCCCTAGGAGAATTAGATTATGTCACAGGGACTCAGAGGAAAAAAAAATAGAAGGACATGAAGGTAAGAGTAAAAAATATTTTAGCATAGGTTCAGTGTAATTTAAAAGGCAAACTTTAAACTAGTAATTAAACTGGTATGAAGCTATCGATCTAGTTTTAGTCTGGGTTATGACACAGCTATGTCTCAACTTTCTTCTCTGTAAAATAATTTTAGTAATTCTTACCTCACAGGGTTTGGAGAAGATTCCTTTAGTTTGTTAGATTAGATTAAAGTGTTCTTAGGTTAGAAAAAGCAAGGAATTCTCCATTCAAAGGAGAAAAATCTTACTATTAAGGATTTCCTAACTCAGAGGGGAGCCAGGTTGAGGTGGACATAGTGAGTTTGAGTTCCCTTAACTACAATGAAAAAAATCTACTGCATAGTAAGGAAGGTTTTTATCTAAGATATAGTTGACATGGGTCTCAGTTTACCTCTTCCTCTCTGGATTTGGTTCAAAATAGAGTAAAAAGAGTACTTGGTTTTAGAATTTGTTTTTGCTAAAGGTAAATCTGATAGAAGGCAAAGATGGGATCTTACACATTTTTGTATTTATAGCTCTATGCAGGTACTCAGTAAAACCTATGCATTGAATGCTCTTGGGCTGATGACTGCCTCTAGGTGATGCGTCCTCTATTTGTAGGGATAATAATAATTAAAAATTTGGCTACCATTTATTGTGTGAATATCCTGTACCAAGTACTTTACATATGCTATTTGTTCTAGTCTCACAACAACCCTGTGAAATATTATCCCCATTTTGAAGGTGAGGATTCACAGACATTAAGTGACTTGAAGATCATAATCACCTTACAAATTTATTGGGAAGATAAAATTATAGAATGTACCTGATTGTGCCTTGACAACTGTTAAGGCTGCATAGGAGTCATGTTGTTGCTGCATTTTGGCTTTTTGTTTCTTTGGTTAGCTGTTCTAGCTTCAAAGATTTTACTTTGTTAATAGCCACTCCATTAAATCCCCTAATTTATTGGGATATAGTTGACATACAGTACTGTGTACCTTTAAGGTGTATAGCATAATGATGTGACTTACAGTTATACAGTATATCATGAAGCAATCACCACCAGAAGTTTAGTTAACATCCAATTTCTCTTATATTACCCCCTTATCAGATATATGGTTTGAGAATATCTTCTTCCATTTAGTAGCTTGCTTTTTAATTTTGTTGATGGTTCCGTTGCTGTGTAGAAGCTTTTAGTTTGATATGGTCCACTTATTTATCTTTGCTCTGTTGCCTTTGCTTTTGGTGGTCATCATTATCTATAGATACAGAAAAGAAAAAGAAAAAGGAAAAAAATTTCCTTGTGATGAGAGCTCTTAGGATTTACTGTTTTAACAACTTTCGTATGTGCCATACAGCAGTATTAGCTATACATTGTGTATTACACTCCTTATACCTATTTATATATTTTTTTTTAAGTTTTTTTTTTAGAAAGAGGGGAAGGGAGAGAGGCAAAGAGGGAAAGGGACATCAATGTATGGTTGCGTTTCACCTGCCTCCAGCCACAGACCTGACTGGAGACCTGGTTTGCAACCTGGTTATGTGCCCTGGCTGGGGAATTGAACCTGCGACCTTTGGGTTCGCAGGCCGGCGCCTTAACCACTGTGCTACCAGCCAGGGCCCCTATTTTTCTTATAATTGGAAGTTTGTACTTTCTGATCACCTTAATCCAATCCCTCTCTCCCAACCACTCTCTTCCAAGAGAATGCTTTGCTAGAAGTTTTAAGGTGCATTGTGTCTCAGAAATGCAGATTTGGTGATATTAGGAAATGATCGTTACTAGCTCATTTTTGATTGGGCTAGATACAGCTATAGTGTCACCAAGTAGGTGCTGCTGACTGCTGAGAGGAGAATGAGCAAGAGTAGCCATGAATGTCTGATGAATAAGGCATTTTGTAAATGTTTTGCCTGGAGCTCCTCTCACCACCTCACCAGTGAAATAGAATAAGATTACAAAAACCAAGATGTTCAGCTCTAAGGCTCTGATTCATGGTTGGAGTATCATCAGTGATCTTTTTGGGACCAAGACCATGGGTTTACTCTGGATCTCTTGGTTTCTGTGGAGCTGAGAGGCATAGTCACTGTAATACACAACGTTGAGATACTTAAAAACTTTGTAACACAGTGAAGACAGATTTATAGCTATACTATTGCACTATCTCCCAGTGTGCCACTGGAGGAATGGTACACCCAAGTTAGAGGAAAACTGCTGATTACTATGTAAAATTATTTTTTATTTCTGACCACAATATTTCTTCTTTATTTAAAAAATAAAGAAGGGGCTGTTTTGTGATGGTGCTATTTGATTTTGTGCAATTTTTTTCTACTTAAAAATGTATTAGGCCCTGGCTGGTAGCACAGTGGTTAAGGCACCGGCCTGCGAACCCAAAGGTCGAAGGTTCGATTCCCAGCCAGGGCACATAACCAGGTTGCAAACCAGGTCTCCAGTCAGGTCTGTGGCTGGAGGCAGGTGAAACGCAACCATACGTTGATGCTTCTCTCCCTCTCTGCCTCTCTCCCTTCCCCTCTTTCTAAAAATAATGAAATAAAATCTTAAAAAAAAAAATGTATTAGAATGCATGGTGGAAGAGTGAGATCATTTACTGCACATCTACACATTCACTAATAATGAAGAACGATTTGTTGGTTGTCTAGTTTATTTGAGAGAGAGATGAGCTACACCATAAGAGAGGGTGGGGAATCTTGGCTCAGTGCCCAGGATTTTTCTTTGCTGTTTGGATTACTATGTTTGCTAGAATATTTAATTAATTCCATTCTTGGAGTAATGCTTATTGCTGATGGCCATCGCTAAACTGAAATATGAAACCATATGTAATACATCTTCAATAAAATTTAAAAGTCCCTAAATGATGTATGTATTTGACAATTCTTAATGAAAATGACTAAAGGAATTTCAGGGAATGGATAGGCTTAATAGTAAGAATTTTTTTCATTCATGTGAAAGGAAGTTCAGAATTATAAAATGAAACAGAAATTAGCACAATGTTTGATTGTTTCAACTCCTGGATATATAGGCTGTTATGTTGTTGACAAATATTTGGTTCTTCTATTATATCTCTGATGAGGGCATCTCCTGAACGACTTTAAGACCAATTTCTTATCTTTCTTTCTTTCTTTCTTTCTTTCTTTCTTTCTTTCTTTCTGTCTGTCTGTCTTTATTCTTTCTTTTTTTAGACCAGTTCTTTTGGAATACAGTTTTGCCATAGTTAGACTATCGGGGGATTCTCTGATAATTCTCTTTTGAGTAATTCAATAAATGGCATGATTTTCTCTTATTATTGAACTGATGCCTCAGCAAAGGGTTAGAGGAATTCTGCTGTTTGTAGCAAAAATCTTGTGCTGAGAGCATTAACCTTGAAGTTCTGTACACTTTGCAGGTCATGCAATTACTACAGTTATCCTATTTACTTATTTAAGGATGTGGCAAGAAGAGCTTCCAAAAAGTGGACAGATAAATATGATTGGAGGGGAAAAATCAATTTCTTTTTTTGAAAGAATAGATCCAGAATTGTCATGATGGAAAGAATTCCAAGGGTCAGTTAAAATGTCTGTTGAACAGATCGAAACAAATAGTCTGACGTATTGGAGTCTGCCTGTGTAGTTAAGAGCAATAGAATATTTGAAATGAGACAGTGCCTAAGAACTTGATCAAATCCAGTGATCTTTGAACTTTATTTGAAGGAACTCTTCAAGTTCCTATTTTTAAACAAAATCTTGTATATTTATTTTATTTAAAAAATTTATTCCTTATTTTCAGAAAGAGGGGAAGGAGGGTGGGAAGAAAGAGAGAGAAACATCAATGTATGGTTGCTTCTCACCTGCCTCCAGCTAGGGACCTGGCTGGACACCTGGCTTGTAACTCAGGCATGTGCTCTGACAGGGAATCGAACCAGTGACCCTTGGGTTCGTAGGCCGGTGCTCAATCCACTGAGCCACACCAGCCAGGGCAAAATCTTGTATACTATTTAATATGTAAAGCAGGTTTAAGGGGAGCCACTCTTACACCTTTTCATATGTTGCCCCTTCTTCCTTCTTTCTGAGCACAGTTTAAAAATCACTCATCTAATCTGACTTTAAAAAAAAAGATTTTATTTATTATTATTTTTAGAGAGATAATCTAACTTTTTCTTTCTTTTTTTAAATCTGACTTTTTCATTTGACATATATGAACACTAATTTCTAAGAGGACTGAACCAACTTGTACTAGGTTGTATAAGTAAACAGTGGTTGGGCTGAATCCTAGACCAGTGCTCTGCTCTATTTTATACTTTCTATTCCATATACTCCTCTTCTTCTTGTCTAGAACTCTGGAAAGAGAGCCCCCTCTCTGCTAGAATGCTGGGGTAAAGCAATGTGGTCAGGTGTTACTAAACCAAGTGGGGGATAGAGTCACAAATACTATTCTCATAGTCCTAGAGCTCAACCTTTCATAGGACAGATATTTACTGATCAACTATTGTGTGTAAGGCGTATCTTGAAGCACAAAGAAGTGCAGAATCTCAGAATAGGGGTAGAAGTCATGTATTTACTATTCTTTGCTCTCTCTCTATATTTTTTAAATATGAACAAAGTGATCATTTAGAGTATCATACCATACAGTCACCAGAGTGGTTTTGAATGGAGGCTCTGGAGTCAGAGTATCTAGTTTTGAAATCTGACCTGGACACTTACTTGAGCAAATTACTTAACTTCTCAGCACCTCTGTTTTCTCATCTGTTTTGTAATACAAAACAAAACAAGTAAACAAAAAACTACTGCATCACAGAATTGTTGTGATGTGTGTGTATATGTGTGTGTGTGTGTGTGTGTGTGTGTGTATGTGAGTATATATATATAGGAGTGTGTTTATGTGTGTATGAATATATATATATATATATATATATTTATTTATTTATTTATCAGGCACTATATACATGTATATATTTACTATCTGGGGACATAGCAAGTACTACATAAATCTTAGCTATTACTATGGTTATTATGAATGTGATTATGATCTCATATTATTCACAGTGACAATTCAAGGGTCTCCTCTAAATCAGTGTTTGGTTTTGTACTTATGTATATTGCTAAACAAATCATATGGGAATTATATTCTGAATACCAAAGTTGCAAAACATTATCAATTCATTTTGGTAATCTTCATTTCTAATTTTAGGAAATGGTACGCTTAACTTCTGTATACTTGGCTTAGTCAGATTGAGCTGCTGTAACAAAACACCACAGACTGGGTGGCTTTTAAACAGCACAGATGTATTTCTCTCTGCTCTGGAGGCTGAAAGTGTGAGACAAGGGAGCCAGCATGGTCAGGTCCAGTGAAGACCCTCTTTAGGGTCACAGACTGCCAGCCTCTCATTTTTCCCCACACGGAGGAAAGCACAGAGAGCTGGAACAAGCTCCTGTGTCTCTTCTTATAACAGCACTAATACTGTTGATGAGAGTTCTCCCTTCATGATCTCATGACTTCCTAAAGGCCTCACCTTCTAATTCCATCATCTTGGGGGTTAGGATTTCAACATATAAATTTTGAGGGAACTTGTGTAGTCCTTAACAATACTCTAAGTTTAATGACTTATATATAACACATGCAGTTGATACACCTCACTCATGACTCCTAAGATTCTTTGTACATCTGAGATAGGAATTTTGATAACTAGAAATGTGTGGCACTCACCAGTGTTAACCTTATGCCATCACTTACTCTGATAATATATGTACTATCTCCTGAAACCAGAAGTAAGGCTGTGGACACAAACAATGTCATGTGTGTCTTTTCATGTCTTTAGAGTGTAAACTTGTACCTTGCATGTAGAAGGCAATCAACAGATATTTGCTATGTCGTAAATTCTACTGTTAATGGCAACATCTCTTAATTTTTTCTTTTCTAATTTTAAATCATCAGCCTAATTATAATATTTTCTATGCTAACTTTTCTTTGTTCCTCTGGATCCAGGTTTATAGATTTGTTGAACTATGAATAGGAGCAAAAAGCTAGCACATGTAGGTAAGAGCCATATGCATTGCTTTAATGAATAGTCATCATGACATATGGAGGAGGACTGCTCGATTAATTATTGGATTTGATGGAGTTGCTGCCTGCCTGAACAAGTCAGTCCAGGGGCCAATTTATGGTAGCAAAATCTTCTGATGGGCTGGTCTGCCAGGTAAACAAAGTAAATAAATGGACCACATTGATTCAGTAGCTCAGATAATTTGCTAGATTAACACCAGAATATATTGCTTCCTAGCAAGAAGATTTGCATACTTTTTGTAAGTATGCAGAGTTTTATGGTAAAATCCCATTCACAAGAGTTTTTGGTAATTTAATAAATTTCTTTAGCTCAAATAAACAAAATATTTTTATTCCTTTAGAGCCAGTAGTGCTAATTGTGGGCCATATTATAATTAAATGACAGGTGTTTTTTAGACTTAACTTTTTTTTTTTTTGAAGATTTTATTATTTCCAGAGAGATGGGAAGGGAGAGAGGCAGAGAGGGAGCGAAACATCAATATCTGGTTGCTTTCACCTGCCTCCAGCCACAGACTTGGCTGGAGACCTACCCTGCAACCTGGTTATGTGCCCGGCCGGGGAATCGAACCAGCGACCTTTGGGTTTGCAGGCCGATGCCTTATCCACTGTGCTACCAGCCAGGGCCTAGACTTAACTTTTTAAAGTAATAAAAATCATGTGTGCTCAGGTAAACAAAACCCCACAGAATATAAAGTGAAAAGTCAATTTCTTCTTTCTGCCATTCCTAACTCTCTAGTGCTTCTTCCCCAACAATAAACAGTGTTATATATTGTTTAGATATTATTCCAATACTTATATATTATGCAAGCAGGACCATATTTACTTATTTTCTTGCCATTTGCATCATTCCTTTTATACCATATCATAGACTTCTTTCCTTATCAAAACATATAAATTACCTCATTAAAAATAATTGTGCAATATTTTTCTCTATTAATATAATAATTTAACTTTTACATTAATGTTTGCTCTTATAATCAATACTTCAATTAGCATCCTTTAAATAACATCTTTACACACTGGTGTGATTTATTTTTAGGATAAATTTCTTGATGTAGAATTTGGCAACAAGAATGTACATTTGAGATTTAGGTAGATATTGCCAAACTGCTTATTCAAAATAATATGTGACAATGTCTGTTTCCTTATTTGGTATCTTGCTATCTGTTTTAACTTTTACAATTTTTAAGATTTATTTATTTATTTATTTATTTTGCTCCTTATTATTTGTGGAAGCTACCCACATGTCTTTTGCAGAACCATCTCTTTCCCATGTAGTTGGTGGGGCTCCACCAGAAATAGACCAGGTGACTTAGTCTAGGCCAATCAGAGTATCAAATAGTCTTAATAACATTAAAAAAATGTCCTAGCCCAGACTGGTGGCACAGTGGATAAGGAGCTGGCCTGTAAACTCAAAGGTTGCTGGTTCGATTCCCAGCCAGGGCACATAACCAGGTTGCAAGCCAGGTCTGTGGCTGGAGGCATGTGAAAGGCAACCATACATTGATGTCTCTCTCCCTCTCTGCCTCTCTCCCTTCCCCTCTCCCTAAAAATAATAAATAAAAATTAAAATTTTTTTCTTTATTTTCCCCCACTTTTATTGAGGTGTAATTGACAAATTAAATTGTATATATTTGAAGTGAGTGCTGATTGGATATGCTTATATATTGAAACAATTACCACAATCGAGTTAATGAATGCAACACATCCATCACCTCACATAGTTACCATTTCTAGTAACAGTTGACTCAGGGGGTGAACCCATGGCTTAAGCTGGTCCAATGCCCAAAATTCACTTGGGAGCCACTGGGAAGAGCCACTTTAATTTTTGCTGGACTGAAACTTGGGAGGATGTAGACATGTTACTGAATCGCACATTGTCTCTTTGTGGCATAATAGTATGGAAGTGAGTAAAGCTGGGAGATAGAGGTAGATGGTGCCTCTCTATTGAGTTCAGATGAAAGAAAAATCTGCCTCTGATTTGTCAGTTGCATGAGCTAATATGTTTCACTTTTTTGCTCAATGTGGTTTGAGTTGGGTTTTTCATCACTTGCAACTTTAAGAGTCCTGTTGGATATATATTTGTTTCTCCTTGTTCTAATATGCTAGAAACTTTAAGTAATATTATTAATTCCCTTTTATTGAGCATCTTTTATGTACTAGGTACTGAACTAGATGCATGCATGATCTCAAGCCCCGTGATTATTTTCAAAAGGCATTATTATTATCCTTTTACTTTACAGAGGCGGTAAGAGAGTTCCAGAGAACTTAATTGTCAAGTCCATACAGCTATAAATAGTAGAAATTCATATGTAGGTTTTCATGATTCCAAAACCCACCTTTATCCTCACTGCTACTATTTTACTGGGTATTAGAAATCAGAAGCTTGAAGACATGCAGCATCAGTGCTATGAATTATTATTTCAAAGTTTTATGTAATGTGATGTTGTATGCATTTCTATTTTTTTTTATGCATTCAAAGATTGCAAAGATCTGTTTATTTTCTTCAAGCACTGTGAAGTTATGCTTGAAATTTAGTAGCTGTCCATTGAATCATGAAGTTGGTTAGGCCTGATAGGACCAAATGTCACACTATTTCCAGACTAAGTTAATATGAAGAAAGTAATTCATTTGATCTGGCCAAGAACAATTTTTCTGAGGAAAAATTTTGCTTTGTAAAGTAGGATTATAACTGCATTAGATACTGCTTATACCTAATATCATTTAGTGAAAATATTACTTGAAGAGTGATTTTTTAAAAAAGACAAAAATGAAGGAATTTTTGAAAGAAGATACCTGGGCTTTTTTTACTTCAACTTTTGTCCCTAAATAATATTTAGCTACCATTTTAAAAATCAGTATGGCAGTAAATATCTTTAGTTCACTCTGAACTCTCTCTTTTGGTGAAAAGTGTAGGACATGACTTTGATCTATACAGCTTCCTGATGCACTTTCAAAACTGTCTAAGTTAATCTTCCATGTTTTACTTAAAAAAAAAAAGTTTTCATATATTTATTTGTTCACTCAACCTTATATTATGGGCCAGGCGTATGTTTCACTTTTCTGAATATCAGTTGTTGAAGATTCTACTGTCTGAGAGCCATGGAACTCCGAATCGGGAAGGAATGCAAGTCATTTGGGCATGCCAGTTTAGGCTCATGTTTCCCAAACTTTTTCTATTATAACAGTATTTAATTTTTAAAAAAGGGTTCAAAACCTAGAATGATATCATTAGAATGTGTCATAGCTGTTTCTGACTCTGCCTTTCATTGTGTGGTTTTATTCCTGGACAGGCACTCCTTTTGGACAAAAAGGCTGCCACCTTGCAGGGCTACATTCTTCCCAAGTATGAATCCAGTAGGAAAGAATGAGCAGCTTTATCCTGGCATCCCCAGTAACAGTGTGGAGCTTCACTCTGACTTCACGTTTTTAGGTCTTAGGCTCCCTTTCCCCTCAGTCAATTACTATCATGGGGTCGATACCATACTTTGGACTCACCTGGGTCACATGTTGTGCTTAGTGCCAGGGGGTGAGGGTCAAGCTCACAGGATCTACATTGACTGAGAGAGGAGGGTGAATTCCCAGAAAGCTAGCACAGCAAAGTTGCTGGAAATAAGACCGATAGATGTTCAAGAGGTACAGTTGCCCATTTTATATGCACCTTGACTTTCCAAGATGGTGGATAAAAAAAATGCAAGGTTTTTCAAATACAGGTACCAGTGGAACTCACCCCCCTGCCCCACTCTCTCCCCCAAGAATTTTGCAAAATACAATTTGGGAAATCCTAGTTTCACAATAATTGCCTTATTTGGAGAGATGTTTCAAATCATGGAGGAACAGGCTCAAAGATATTAAATGGCTCGCTCGCCTGAGGTCTCATGGATATTTATTTCCTTGGACAAAAGGAAGTCACTTTGCATTATAGGCGCTGATCCCCTTAGCCACAAAATCTTGATTTTTTCTACTCAGGCATCTTTCTGCTTTCCCTCACAGACTTCCTTGTTTTATAAAATAAAAATCTCTGAGAACACTGCAGGGATTCTGCACATTCACCAGTGCATGGGAATGTTTACTCTAAATCTGGATTTAAAAATAATGGCTATTGTTAGGAAATACATTTTCTTTCACCCGTATTCCTGCATCCTAGTCTCTTGGTTGTTTTAATCTGTAGAGTCTTAATGCCTGATACCTTAGAGCCAAGTTGATGTCTATGTTGCACCAGAAGTGAAGGATGTGACAGTGGACTCATCACTTTTCTTTCTCTGGGCCTCAGTTTACTTCAGTTAAAAATTAAAGTGGGGATGGGGCTAGACATTGTCCAAGATCCTTTCCAGCTCTACCATCCTGGTCTAATGGTATTGTCTGGATTCTGATCCCATAGGTTCCTTGGGTGTGGATACCCTAGTATGTCAAGTCTGTTTACTTGGATTTTGATCTTTTTTACGTTGCCCTTCCATCTAGAGCAACTGGATTTTTTGTTTGTTTGTTCTGAAATGTATTTTTATCACCTTATTTTTTAATTAATTTTAAAATTGCAAAAGCAGCAGTATTTTTGTTCACAGTTAAGAAATACTGAAACAGCTCTGGCTGGGTGGCTCAGTTGGTTGGAACATTGTCCCTTGTAGCACAAGTTTGCAGGTTTGATTCCTAGTCAGGTCACATACCTGGGTTGTGAGTTTGATTCCTGGTTGGGTTGTGTACAGGAGGAAAATGATCAATGTTTCTCTCTCCATTTTGTCTCTAAAATCAGTAAGTATATCCTTGGGTAAGGATGAAAAATAAAGGCAATACTGAAATATAATAAAAGCATTTTTCTTTCAGTTAGCACACTCCCTATCCATAATCACTATTTTCTCCCTTTTAACAACTTAGTATATTCATCTTCATATATTTACTGTCTATTAGTATTTTTCTTCTTCTGTTTTTTTTTCTTTTGGGTTTTTTTCTTTAGCTTTTCTTTTTCTATTTTTCTCTTTCTTTCTTTCTGTCTTTCTGTCTTTCTTTTAAATTTTTTATTATTTCCAGAAAGACAGGAAGAGAGAGAGGCAGAGTGGGAGAGAGGGAGAGAAACATCAATGTATGGATGCTTTTCACCTGCCTCCAGCCACAGACCTGGCTGGAGACTTTGTTTGCAACCTGGTTACGTGCCCTGACTGGGGAATTGAACCAGTGACCTTTAGGTCTGCAGGCTGGCACCTTATCTACTGCGCTACGAGTCAGGGCGGTTTTTTTCTTTTTCTTATTGGCTCAGTCTGTTGACCTGCCACTTTGCCTTATACAGTGGTATCTGTAACCTCCAACTTGCTGCCTTCTTACTTAGTTTTAGCCCAGTGCTTTATTTGCTCTTCATTACTCTAGGCTAGTCATTTTTCTCCAGGCTTCTTAGCTTTAACTTGAGTGCCACCTTCCAAAAGTTAGCTGCTCCAGCCCTGTTCCTGCTGCTGTTCCCTGGATTTCCAGAACAGCTCAGGACAGGGTATGAAACTGTTGTGTCTAGAATCAGGCTGCTGGATTCAACTCACAGCTTCACCGCTATTGGTCATGTGACCTTGGATAAAGTCCTTCACTTCTCCATATTTCAATTTACTCCTCTGTAGAAAGGTAATATACCATTAAAAATGATCTCATGGTTCCTGTTAGTGTTAAGAGTGTTTTTTCCTATAATACTTTCTCAATCTCATCACAATGCCAATTCTAGTTTGGGTTCTGGTACATTATGCATTTTTAAGACTGACAATTATTTTTGCAAAGCATTTAACACTAGGAAATTGAATAATTCATATTGTCAGATACAAAAGCAACAATGAGGTCCAAAGAGCTGAATCATAGAGATAATAAGCACAGAGCCAGGATTCAAAATCAGATTTTTTACTCCAAATCTGGGCTTCCCATTATTGTCAGGACTATTAAACAGTACCTTATTCATTGGGGACTTTTGCCAATCTCATGCTTATGGAGCCTTCTATCCTTTCATTTGAAATCTGATTAATTCTTTCTGGCATCTTAATAATCTTCCAAAACTGCCCACTTCTGCTAGGTAATCAAGGAAGAAGGTCCTTCAACTCCCCCAGACAGGACAAGGTCTAGTATGAAATCTAGAGTTTACATTAATTCCAGATTCTTTATGTCTCAAGGCAGGATAATACTGACTTTGGAGCTAAATGGATATAGTTTTGAGTGTTATTTCTTTTCTTTAGTGGTTGTAGGACCTTGGCTAACTCAATTATTTGCCCTATAGGATTAACTGTGATGCTAGAGATAAAATATTATAAGTGCTTGGGTATAGTAAACATTTAATAGGTCATTGTTATTTTTAGTAGTGGTCACTTTCATTTGTGAGATACCAAGCTGTTACAGGTCCTTAAAGATATTTGATATTATTTTGAGGGCTAATTTAAAAAATATTTGTAAGAGTTTATTTTAGCCAGGCCAAGGATATATACCAAGGAGTAAGACCTCAAATTCTTTGGAGAATAAGAGTTTTGGCAGCTTCTTTTATGCATTTGAAATTAAGACAGGAATGTGAAGAATAAGAGAGGGTGGGAGAAAGCAAGGTGAGGATTGAATTACAAAATAGTTAAAATTATATGTTCTCTTGATTGTGTTTACAATGTATTTCAAAGGTGTGTTAACCTAGCCCTCACTGCTGTGACTCAGTTGGTTGGAGGTCTTACTGTAAAATGAAAGGTCTTTGGTTGGATTTCTGGTCAGGGCACATGGGGTTGTAGGTTAATTTTCCAGTTGAGGAATTGGCCATGTGACCTTGGATAAAGTCCTTCACTTCTCCACATTTCAATTTACTCTTCTGTAGGAAGGTGATATACTATTAAAAATGATCTCATGGTTCCTGTTAGTGTTGAGTGTTTTTTCCTGTAATACTTTCTCAATCTTGTCACAATGTCCAATTCTAGTTTGGGTTTCTCTCTCACATCAAAGTTTCCCTCCCTCCCTCTTCTCTTATTTAAAATAAATAAAATTTTATTTTTAAAAAAGGTGTGTTCAACTAGATACACAGGAACAATGGATGGAGGTTGCTTCAGACAAAGATGAACCTTTCACTCAAGAAGTTATATGCCTAGGTTGTGTCTACCCACTGTGACTTCCCAGTTAGGAAGTTATAATCCAATCACCCTGGGAGTTACTTCCTTGGAATTTGGGGACTAATCTTTGAGTTTACTTTTTTTTTTTTTTTAACAAGTGGATCAGGGTTTATTAAGTAGGGAGTGGAGAAGGTGTGGCCAAAATAGAACTATGCAACACCTGAATGGAACAGAACCTGGAAAAAAAAATCAGATACTCAATTGGCCACTTTCTCCCCCATTGGCACAGGGACTTGTCAGGGGAGAAGAGGGAATAAATAGGGCTGGTGGCAGGATGGGTCTTGCTCCTGGGCCTGGGAATGAACTCTGGAGCCTTCAGGGTGAGGCCTGGGGCTCAGGGTCAAGACTTAAGTGAGGATGCAGCCAAACCCTGCGACCGTGAAGCCCTGGGTGGCCATCTGGATGCTCACCATGAGCTGGGAGGCCCAGCTCTGACCCGGGTAGACGCAGGAGAGGCCACAGGTGAGGGTGGCCACTGTGCCCAGGGAACCTGTGGGTACCATTGGGTTCTTGCCAGTCTTGCGAATGAACTTCTTGAAGTTTTCCTGATTGCTATAGACCATGGTGCTAAAACCCTCATTGGTTGGGGGCTGTGATGGTTCAAAGGGTGCCTTAGGAGTCATAGGGTCAAGAGTCCCCAGGTCTCAGTCAACAAGCTGCAGGGGAAAATGGGTATTCCTGAGTTTATTGTTTTTTAGTTGCAGTTGGGAGGTGGGGGAGAAGAGAATAGCCTGGTGAGAAGGGCACATGTTTTGGGTTTTGATAGGCTTTGTTTGATTTGTTGAGCTGTGGCAATTCCATTTGTGCCCACAGGCAGGTTGCTTAATTACTTTGAGCTTTAACCTCTTCACTTGAAAAACAGAAAATATAACACTAGTATCATAGAGGCTCTTGGGGCTTAACTGAAATAGCATAGGTAAAGCATGGCAGTGATTTCAAAAAGATCTGTTGCCCATAAGACATTGTTCAGAACGTGCCAATATTTGTGCATGTGTCACTGTATTCCTCTGTGCTTTCAGCACTTAGTGCTGCCACCACACAGTGGGAATGAAAAAAGTATTGTTGGACTCACATGGACCCTTGGGTTGAGCAGTACAAACACTTTACAGCCAAAAAAACCCCTTTTTAAATAAAAGAGACTGGTATTTATTTTCCATTCACCCTAGTTCCGTTTTTCATTGAAGCACTAATAGAAGAACAGCTCTCTGGTGTTCCCTCCACGCAGTGGCCTGAGCAGTGGGGGCTGCAGGCCAGGCTTCCCCGACAGCGGAGCGCTCCCGGCGTCAGTAGGCAGCCTGCGCCTTCCCAGCAGTCTGCGACCTCGGGCTGAGCAGCCGTGAACTTGGGAACCGGAGAGGTCCGGCCACCTTGAAATGGCTGCTTGGTCACAGCCCTTTCAGTGGCCTTTCTTTCCTTTCCATCCCTTCACGATCTCTGTAGAAGTAGAAACCAGGCATGACCTTCCATGGGTGTTCCTGGGAGATGGTGCCACGCTTGCGCAGAGCTTCCCGGGCCAGCGTCACCGCATCAGACCTGCTGACAGAGCCTGTTTGTTGGTGCAGGGACAGCAACGTCCCCACCGCGCAGTCTCACCCACAGAGAGTGGGGGACAGCAGTTTCACATAATGCGTCTGCGAGAGGCTGGCAGTCGGCCCTGGGATCAGTAACCACCGGAAGCTGTGGCTCCTGGGAGGCTGCCTGGAGCTGGTCAGGGAAGGTTCTGGAGGGGAAGTGTCAGCAATGGGAGCGGCTGCAGGGGTAGCGGCAATGGTCAGCACAGCTCACTCGCACCTGTTCCTGGACAATATGACACTGACAGCGACCTGGTTTTCAATGGTAACAATGGCTCAAGCCACCAGCTGGAGCTTCTCCCAGGCCCCCTTCAAATACATGCTGTAGATGCCATCACTTTTCCTGTGTAGACGGGCTGCTGTATGTGGCAGTCAAGCCTGCTGCCACCTACGTGGGTTCCTGCTGCAAGACATTTGAGGACATTCTTCTCTTTCATTTGCAGGACACCGAGGGTTCTGTACTTTCTGCAAGTTTCCCTTTAAGTTATTTTGGACACCCAGGACAATGCCATGTGGACCCCTTGCTGGGTAGTGTGGAATGATACCCCTACAGTTTGATTGCTAATATGCTCCCTCTTCTGTTGCTGGAAATCCTGAAAAATAAAATGTTATAGGAGGTATTATGCTGAATAAAACACTCAGGCTTAGGAACTAGTGTGTATAAGACCTCAGATTTCTTTCTGGCTCTCAACATGAGAGTCATGATTGTTCCCCTTGTGTCATCCTCTGTATGTGGCTTTTTCATCTTACTTTCTGGCTTCGCTCCAGGAGATAGCACTCTGCCTTATGCCTGGGGCCTGGGGAAAGGTCACACCCAGCATGGCCAGGCTGGGAGGAGCTCACTTAGCAGTGTGGATCCCTAACTGTACATTTTAGTGTCCTACATCTGTGGGGTAAAAGCAAGAGTGAAAAATTCCAAAGGGGCCTAAAATTTAGATTTTGGCCTGATATAAGTTTTATTTTTTTCTCTGACTTGCTATCATCAGTCGTTAGGGAGTTTCTCCTTTTCTCTACCAAATGAAAAATTGGATATGGGATGAATAGTTGTTAAATAAAATGATTTGGATTTTTCTTTCCAGCCTAGTGAGACCCATTCCAACCTTTTACAGATTTTTTTTTGTTGTTTTTTATTTTGTTTTGTTTTGTTTTTTAAAGATGGCATCAGAAACCTCAATATTCTCTGGAGAATTTTGCAAATGGATGTCAGCTCAGCCTTTTTTAAGCCTGGGTTTTTATGTCATATGATTGCCAATTTTGACATACCTCCTTCAGATTCAGCTTGTGTGGACAAAATGAGTTGAGGCTTCTCTTGTGCTGCAGATGCTGATCTTTGGTGTTTTTTGGTTTTTGTTCTTTCATCTTCATCTTTTTCCATGCTGTCCCTGAATTTCTTGAAGTTTCTCCCTTTCTCAGTCTTTTTTTTAAAATTTTCATAGATTATCCCTCCTGAGGTTGATCTTTACTTTAATCCAATTCAAAGTGCTACAGCAAACATGTACTGAGCATTAATTCTATACAAAGTATGAAAGAGATATTTTCTAAGGCTTTTACAGAATCGTTAGAGCTGCAGCATCCAATACAGTAGCCATTATTTGCATGTGACTGTTTAAATTTACATTAATTCAAGTGGGATGAAATAAAGATTTCATTTCCTCAGTTGTACTAGCCATACTTCAGGTGCTCCATAGACACATGTGGCTAGCAACTACTGTATTAGCACAGATGTAGAACATTTCTCTCACTGCAAGGAGTTCTATTGGACAGTGCAGTTAAGTTACAGAACTTCAGTTATTTGGAACCATAACTTTCCATTTGTCTTTCATTTATAAAATCATCAAAAAATTATGTAATTCAATGAGTGCTTTTTTTTTTTTTTTTTTTAATAATTCAAATAACATTTATTGAATTTTCCTGTTAGGTTCTGTAGGATGTACAAGGACAAATAAAATGTTTCTTGTCTTTGTCCCCAGGAACTTAAAATATATGGAGGAAAACAGGCACACAACACAACTAATGGGATTGCAAGGCAGGATATGCAAAGTGATGTAACAGAGGCATCATCAAGGTGCCATAGTCTAATTCAGGGAGCAATTTTTTTCTATTCTGCCTCAGGACCTTCATTCAGCAGGTGGCATCTGAAAAGGAAAGGACACAGGAAGACAGAGTTCATTTTAGGTGCCAAGGGAATAACATGAATAAAGACATGGAATGGGGAAAGGAGCTCAGTCTGAAGTGGGTAAACAGAGCAGAGCGATTAACAGCACAGACTCCCAGAACAAACTGCTTGGGCTCCAAACTTCATCTTTGCCTCCTGTTAGCGAATAAATTCATCCCTCTAAGTCTCCATTTCTTCATCTGTAAAATAGAGCTCATAATAGTAGCTACCTAACAGGGTACCTGTGAGAGTTAAATGAGATGTATTTGAGACTTAGCGCAGTGTCTGGCTCATAGCAGGCCCACCAGAGGAGGACCCTGGAGAAAGAGAGCTTGCAAATAACAGGGCCTCCAAATAGTGGCCTAATTTAATGGCTGAAATCAGATAGAGAAAAATTTACCTTTCAGTTGAACATCTGGAGGGAGACAATCCAAGACTACTGGTATGGTGGCTCTGTTCTATAAAGTCCTCAGGGATCCCGCTCCTTTGCCTTTCTTCTTCACCATCCTTGGAGTGTGGCCCTTGTCATCACAGTTCATGATAGAATTCGGTCATGACATTCACGTCCCAATCAGCAGGATGTTCATGGTCATGGCCTTGGCCATGGTTCCTCAAACTAGCAGTACTCACCTTAGCAATACTCAAATACTGTCAAAAGCAGTTGCTTTCCATTAAAAATTGATTTTTCCCCTTAGCCTTTCAACATTCTTTTTCATTCACTTTCCTCTTTAAGCAGGGAAAGGTAACCTGCTTTATGTGCCGAGACCGGGAAATCCATTCTTCCTGTGGGGTGGGCAGTGCTGGGTAGAGGGAAGTGGTGTCTTTCTACGAAGGTAGTGTGCTTGCTCTGAGCGCTTGGTGCTTCCCTCAGACATGTGCTGTTGGTGATGTGTCCCAGTAGATTCTAAGCAGCTGGAGAGCAGAGTTCAGGTCTTCCACCAACGTATATGGTTAACACAGTGCCTCAAGCAAGGCATACATAAAATTATCTATTTTCTGGGAAAGAGCTGAGCATGTGAATGCTGCCTAGATTATGATGGCTTTAAAGCAATTGTCCTGGTATTATCAGAGAAATCCTGGGTCTTCTCACCAATGCAATCAAGAATTACAGGTCAGTGAGCCTGTTTGCATGCATGCAAAAGTTACTAATAAATAAGAGCATAAAGAAGGGTGACCAAAGGCTAGGGTGGCAAGTTTGCCAGAGGCTGGGGGCCAGAGGCTCTGCTGGAGGACCAAGGGCAGGAAACTGGAGAGCAAGTCCTTTGTTCTGAGCTATTATATTGTTGGTGGGATGTGAGAGAGGAAGTTACTTATTGAAAGGGTGGTGCTAGCTTTCCATGATTTAGGGGAATGCATACCTAAAGGTGCTAATGGGCTTCTTTTTTTAGGCACTATGGGCCCTTTCCCCCCTTTTAGGGCCTTGGGATGCCTTTCTGACTTTGGGAAGTATAGGACTTTTCTCAGAAAGTGGAAACAATACATAGAATTCCAGGGATTTGTCTCCTCCCTGGCTAACAGCATTTCTTGTGATTCCGGAACACATGGCAATATTATTAGACAGGCCCAGGAATGCTGGGTTAGCAGGTGAGACTTGTTTTGCTCTGCTCCTAGCCTCCCGTAGCACTAGAGCTACAGTCCTGCTGGTGACCACTGCATTTCAGGCAAAGACTCTGGGACTTCTATCAAGTGAAGACATAGCTGTGTCCACCTGGAGTACAGCTCTGCTCAGAGTACATAGGATGGTGAAACAGTGTGATCAGACCAAATTAATCTGTGTTCAATCCTGAGGTCGATTCTCTCTTTTCTTACTTGGTCTTTGTTATTCTAGGCACTGGTTTACTAAGACAACAAAAAATAGAATGAACTTGTCTGTTGATGAAATATATCCTGAGGTAAGCCCCTCTGACAAGATTTTTCAGTCCACAAATATCTACGGAGTATGTGTGACACATTATGGTAGAAGTCATGATGAATAAAAATAAATAAAAGAACCACTCCTTGCTTTCAAGGAATTTATCATCAGCACACAGTGTGTTAGGTAGGTTGCAGGAATTCAATATGGTTGACTAGGCTCTTACCCACGAAGGGCTTATAGTAGGACATGAACAACAGACAGACAAATGCTTACATGTACTGTGATCTAGTGTTTGGACCTAGATCGCAGGGCCAAATGTTTATATTTTAGTAAAGAATTTGAAGAAATTGTATATTTGAGATTTTGTAAAATCGGCAGACAAATCCTACTTAACTAGCGTGTAAAATGTTTTCAGGGAGTTGGATCTATTTCAGAAGTGGCAGTGATATGATATGCAACCAGGAGAGGAGGGGGAGGAATGAAAAAGGGGGTGGATCATTTTGAGGTGACATTAAATTATCTTTTGACACCAGCTGTATCTTTTTTATAACAGAAAATGGAAACAACTCTGTCCTTGACCTTCAAAAAGAAATTGACTTACCTAGCTTAACTATTCAAACAAACAACTGTGTACTCTCTTCAATTCCTATGATGATTTTGATTTACTGTAAATGACTGAATTTAATGAACTAAATTATGCTATTTAAATGCATTTTGTGAATGATATTGTAGTTTGTTACAAAGCATTATGTCTATGCTAAATTGTGCTGTAAATGATATGGTATGGAACATATGTGCTGTATTCATAATTTAACTGTTGCTGTGGAGTGCCTTCTTGGATAGGACATACTGAAAAAGGAGCCTTTATTTACCTGGTGAAATGAAGGTGATATCTCAGCAAATCACTAGGTCTTACTGACCTTGGCAGAATTACAGTGCTAATATTTTCACATGGATGAACTGTTCTTGAACAATTTCTCTAATGTATATGGCAGAAATAGACTTTCCATTAACACTGGGTATATACGGTACATCTTCTCTTCCCATTTTTTTCTCCTTCAACAAACATTTACTGCAGTCTTTGCAAGGATAATTTTACCTCCTTTAAGGTTCATGTTTTCTCTTGGTCTCTTAAATAGTAGTGACAGTAGGATGCAAAGGCTTGTCCTGTGGTTAAGCTGGTGGTCTCTGAAAGGACTTGCATTAAATAACACTCTACATTTCTTCTTCATGAATAATCTGAGAAATTAAAGAAGAAAGGAGTTAATACTGCAGCCAAATCCCACCTTTATTACTGACACAGGTTCACCTAGCTTAGTGTGGGAACAGAATGGGCTTTCTAACAAAGACTGACATTAGGTTCACTCACTCACTGGATCTTGGGCTTCCTTATATGGAAAGATTGCCTAGGTAAGATTTTTAACATAAAGGGGCAAAGAATTTGTGCTTCCTGTGGACAGGTTCATCATGAGTTGAGCCAGTTGGAGCATGCCTAACTAGTCTTTACAAATTTTATTGCACTAGTTAGAGTCTGATGAGAAAGGGGGAAAGAGATGGGTCTTAGGTTTCTTCATAGAAAGAATCACTAAACATAGGAGAAGAAAATTATTCCTCAATGACAGGTGGGATTTTTAAACAGAAGAATCAATTCAAAAAGTTCATGCTAGGGAGAAATCCACGGGCTTCATCACACACTTATGAGGATTCTCCGGTTTTTCCCTCTGAAGGGTATCTTCATGATAACAATACTTCTATTATCTGATGGAAAATGAAGAGACAGCAACTTTGGATGCAGCCATGTGATCAATTCAGGAAAAATTGCTTGACATTTACTGACCATTCTTAGTCAGCTACTATACTAGACTGACATAGCAGGAGACGAAGAGTTAAGAGACTTTGATTCTAGGAGAAGTTTCCTGGTCATTAGCTTGGTCTTAGTCAGCCTGGGCTGCCATTAACAAAATACTATAGATTGGACAGCTTCAACAACAGACACTCTCACATTTCTGGGTGCTGTGAGTTGGAGATTAGAGTGCCAGTGTTATTGGAGAAACCCTGGTTGTTCTCACCAATGCAATAAAGAATTACAGATCAGTGAGCCTGTTAGCATGCATACAAAATTTAATAATGAATGGGAGAGCAAAAACAAAGGTGGCCATAGGCTGGGAGTGGCAAGCTTGTCCTAATGGGACCAGAGGCCTGGGGCCTTCAGAGGATTTATATAGTTGAATGAGAGAGAGGAAGTTACTTACTAAAAGGGTGGTGCCAGCTTTGGTGATTCAGGGACATAGATACCTAAAGGTTTTAATGGGCTTCTTCCTTTAGGCACTAGGGGCTGTTTTCCGCCTTTAGGGCCTTGGGATGCCTTTCTGGTTTGGGAAGTGAAGGTTTTTCTTCCTAGATAGTGGAAACAATACATAGAATTCCAAGGATTCTTCTCCTCCCTTGCTAACAGCATTTCTTGTGATATTGAAACACCTGGTAATGTTATTAGACCAGGCCTAGGACTGCTGGGCTAGTGGGTGAGACATGCCTTCCTCTGCTTCTAGCCTCTAGTAACACCAGCATGGCTGGGTGCTGGTAAGGACTTTTGTCCTGGTTTGCAGGCAGCCACCATTGGCTTTGTGCCCCATAGGACCTCTTCTTTGCATGCACTCAGAGAGATTGACTGAACATTCTTTTATGAGGATACTCGTCCTATCATAGCTAGGCCCCACCCTTCTGACCTCATTCACCTTTAATTATCTCCTTTTAAGTCCTTTCTATAAACAGTCACATTCCAGATTAGGGCTTCAACAGAAGAATTGTGGAGGGGGAGGGAAGCACATTTCAGTCCAGAGCAAGCTCATTGCATGACCAGGCAAGCAATTTCCATCTGATTTTTTCTTTCCATGAATGGGAGTTCATGCCTTATGTTATCTCATAAGGTTACCAGCACACAAATTGAAATCATGGATGTTTATACATTGAAATGTTTGAAGTGCCAGGTATATGCCATTATTTTCATTCATTTCTGATTCTAATAGTTACTGAGGGTAGGCTTTTCTTGTTAGTTAGATTTTTTTTCCCCTTAAGTGAGCGTTTCTGGATGACAGATAGGAAAGCTGGGTAATGATTGTGGTCCCATCCCCTTAAGAAAGCATCCTTTGGAGGTAGAAAATAACATAAAGTGGGCATTGCACAACAAGAAATATTGATTTTTTCATAATGATTTCAAACATTCAGAAACTAGATTTTACAACCAACCAATCCTCTAGCAAGAAATAAAGAGTTCAGTTTTGGTCTATGTTTTTGAACTAGAGGTTTTGGATCAAACACATGAAAGGTTAGTAGAAGAAAGAAATCTATAAAGGCCCATGTCTAATTGGAACACATAATAATACTATAATGTAGACACTGGACAGAGGACATTATGCAGTTTTCTCATTTTACAGAGATTGCTTACAAATTTAGTGACTTAGAGTTAGGTGTAGGCAAATGACTAGACAGTCCATTGTGATGCATTGCTTTAAGAATTAGTTTCATGTATTTTTCTGTGCAATATTTGGGGTTTTTCACAGAATGAGTCATTTAACATATCTCTTAGTAATACTCTCTCTCTATTATTTTAGAAGCAGCAGGAATGATACAACTAATATATATTTTTTAAGCTTTTAAGCTTTTTAAAAAAATTTTTATTTTTGTTGTATTACATCCATCCCCTTTTTGCTCCCCTCTGTCCCCCTCCCCACCCACCCATTCCCCCCAAAGTCAATCCCACCTGTTGTCCATGTCCATGGTTCCTTTATACTAGGTTCTTGTCTAAGCTGCTCCCCTTTTTTGCCTCTGCCTCCCCCCTCCCCCCAACCTCTTTCCCCCTGACCACTGAAGGCCTATTCACTGTATTCATATATTTGGTTCTGTTTTGCTTGTTGTTAGTTTTGTTCATTATTGTCCTGTAATGGGTGAGATCATATGATATTTGTCCTTCACTGACTGGCTTATTTCACTAAGCATAATACTCTCCAGTTCCATCCATG
>PVIW01002667.1:150875-205104 GCA_004026585.1 Noctilio leporinus | reverse complement strand
CCTTCAGTGGTCAGGGGAATGGGGTAGGGGGGAGGGAGAGGGAGAGGCAAAGAAGGGGAGCAGCTTAGACAAGAACCTAGTATAAAGGAACCATGGACATGGACAACAGGTGGGATTGACTTTGGGGGGAATGGGTGGGTGGGTGGGGGGACAGAGGGGAGCAAAAAGGGGATGGATGTAATACAACAACAATAAAATTAAAAAAAATAAAAATAAAAATAAAGCTATTTTTTAAACTTTTTAGAAAAGATTTTATTCATTATTTTTAGAGAAGGGCAGGGAGGGAAGAAGAAAGGGAGAGAAGCATCAACATATGGTTGCCTTTCACCTGTCACCAGCTACGGACCTGGCTGGAGACCTGGCTTGCAACCTGGTTATGTGCCCTGACTGGGAACCGAACCAGAAACCTTTGGGTTTGTAGGCTAATAACATCCACTGAGCCATATCAGCCAGGCAAAACCATTTATTTACTTCCAAACAATTATGACATGGCTGAGGGGATTTGGGTGGGGAGTGGGGTGCATAAATGAAACAAATTGGACATGTGTTGATAAGCATTGAAGCTAGTTGATAACTTCCTCATACTAATCTTTCTGCATTTATAGATGTGATACAATAATGAAAAAGGTTTTAAAAGATAAACAGATAATACTAGTGGGTGAAATGTAAAGATGAGGTTTTTTTTTTTTTTTTTTTTTGTAGAGGTAAACGTCTCTCATTTGGAAGTCAGTGTCCATGGGGCAACTCTTACAAATGGTAAGAAGCTGTGTAGAAGCAGGTACTTCCAGTCCCACTTTTTAAAAAGGTTCATTAAGGTAATTTCATAAAAGACATCAATTCATAAATGTTACTGCTCTCTCTCCTCTTTCTGAAATTCTGCACATGCTATTCCCTTTACCTGGAATACTCAGCCAGTCCCCTTCCCCCAATATTTACCTGCTGATTTTTAGCATCAAGAAGAAATAGATCCTCCAGAATATGGTGGAAAGTGGAGCCCAGGGAGGAAACCTAGGGATAAGTTCCCTAGGGCTGGGACAGTTAAGAATAGTTACTATTTATAAAATTCCATTTAATGTTACCTGCTATTTTGTCAGATCTCACCTTCTCTGGAAGGTAGCTTTTCCTAGATTAACTTAGGTTCTCCTGCTATGTGCTCTCATAGCTCTCTTTCCTTCCCCTTCTCAGCACTCACCACCCATTACTTGTATGTGTTTATGCCTAGATTATACACTCCATGAGGACAGGGACATAGCATGTCTCATCCTGGCTTTTAGCCAGAGTATTTGGCATAGTGCCCAGGATATGGAAGGCATTCAATAAACATTTGTTGAATGGATGATGAAGTTGATTGAATGAAACTGGGTAAAAGCACTATCCTAGTTCTTAGTTCCTATAAAGTGGATACAATACCTATGCATTCAAAGAAGGGAGGTGAAGAAATGGAGATTAAGAATCAGAGTTGTTCAGAAAGGAAATGTAGGTCGATGCTAAGTAGAGTGGGACGTATATGAAGCACTTGAGCTGGAGAACCCTTACTCTCTAGGTGATGTAGGAGGTTGAGAACGCAGTGAGTAAATAGCAAAAAATAAAAACAAATCACATACAAATGAATTTGGAATCTTTTCAGATCTATTATGTTTCCTTTCAATCTGTCATCATTTTATTCATGTGTGACTACTCTGTGTGAGTTATCAATTATTATATTTTATAACATAGGAACAATGTCCAGGAACAAAGGGCACTGAAGTATATTATTTTAAGATATAATCTATTTTTATGCATTAATTCTGTGAAAGAATTAGCCAAAATGGTATAAGAATGGTTAATACATTTTCTATTTTCTTTTGTGACTTATGTTTCTGCACATCTTTATGTGTGTGTGTATATGTGTTTGTATGATTTTTCATGAAAAATAACTCCCTCATTGGTCTGATTTGTTGGACATTATATAAATTTTAAAAGTAACATCAAAATCCCTTCCCCCTCTTTTTCTTAGACTTACTGAGTTGTCAAGGTTTTCTCTGGTAATTTTCTAATATTCCCCCTACCATCACAGCAGGACCGATTTCTTTACCCCTAACTCAGAAAAAGCATTAGGCCTAGCCTTGAAATGAAGGTTTTCATAATATTTAATCTTTTTTTCTGACTTTGCTGTAGCTTAAATCCCATTACTCCTGGTCCTGTCCTTGTTGACTAATGAGGATAATTGGTCTCTTTCCTCCAGAAAACATCCTTTTATGTATTTTGTAGAGTTATTACGGCCCTTTTCAGCTCTCTCTTCTCTAGGCAGAACAGGCCTGAGTCTCTTAACTTTTCCTCACAGGGCTGATTTTGCAAACCTTTGATCATTTTTGTTCTTCCCCTCTGAACTCCCTCCACTTCGTCTGTCTCTTTCAAAAGGTGGTGCCCAGGACAGAATTCAATCCTTCATTTGAATCTTAACTGATATGATATTAACCTGGCCAATGCTTAGTGAATGTGTAACAGAACCTAAATATTATTTATCCAACTTCTAGTATGAAAGTTTCCTTTACTTAAAAAGATTATAGACATTTTAATTCAACATTCAGTGTTCTTTAAATAGTCCACACAATAATATGCCACAATATTTGAACAATGGATAAAACTTGAGTTAGAGATACCTGGTAGTATTTTCAGAGTAGGTGAGCTTCCTAAAGAAAAATAAATAGAGCTTTTCAAACGCTGAGGAAGATTTCCTCAAGATTCTGTCATTCTGCTCTGCTGTGTAGGATCGAATGTTTGTAAAAGACTTTATTCTCTGTTTACATTGCTTTGAGAATCCCCTGGGAGCAAGTAAACTTTCACAAAAACCCAGTTCATCTAAGGCTTATTTTGTTGATTTGCATCACAGCTTAATATTATACTAGTAATTACCAAAAACCATAGACCATCAGCTGGTTGGGCAGAAGGAAACAGAACTTTTCCACCTGAACATGAGAAAAGATTTAGGAATGGTTTAGAAGAGGTTAGATTTTACATTTTTACACCACTAAAACGTTCAGGTTGTACCAAAATACCTACTTAAATTCTTTCATCTGCACTATTGCTTCAAGTTAAGTAATTCAGTAAAGCCCCAGTCCCACAATACTAAGGAAAGTACAAAAAGACATATAAAGCATCAACCCTTGCTTCTGCAGGGTTTGACCCCTAGCAGATGAGACAGGACAAAGAAGCATGAAAAACCGTGGGACCTCGGTACCCCTCGTTAATTCCTTCCGGAACTCGCGACAAGTGCTGAAACTGACGAATACCCAACGGATTTTTCCCGTAAGAACTTTTCCCTTGCAGGCAGCATCATGACTCATAGAAAGAAGTTCTAGCGAGTGTGACAAGACCCAAGCAAGCACCGAGTACTGAAACATTCTCCCCTCGCCAAAATGCAACGAGCACGAGGGTTGACGAGATCTGAAGCCCACGAGTACCGGGGTATGACTGTACTGGAAAAGCAGTTGAATGCTTCACTGCATGGTACTAAGTGTAAATAAAATAGTAATTCAGAGGTAAGAAGAGATGGGTGGCTTTATAGAACATATGGACTTACAGTGAGCTTTGGAAAATGATCTGCATAAAAGGAAGTGAGAGGAAAGAGGGGAAACAAAGGCAGGAAAGGGGAAAATAATAGGATGGATCTGCAGAGGCCAGAGAGGAAGGTGACTTGACCGGCACAAAGAAGTGGGTTGAGGAACTCGTCAAGTGGGCCTTTCTGATGAGCATTTAGGTTCAACGTGGTGGACAACTAGACGCACTGAAGGATTAATGAGAGCAACTACTCAGGACGTTAGTCTGCCGGCAGCCCTCCCGCGTGGATGCGACGAAGGGAGCACCTGTGAGCACTCTATCCATCACCAAGCGCTTTGGGCTGTCAAACTTGTCCTTTTAAATATTCGAGCCCAATTATTCTCCCTTTGCTATACTGCTAGGTGACTTTCATTCAAGTCAGGAAGATAGTCAATAGACATTTCAGTTTTAATCCATCAACACATGTATTTGAACCAACTTAGAGACCCAGAAAGACCATGTAAGTGTGGATATTAATAGCGGTTCAACTTTAAATGCTTAACTCTGAAAACACTTTTTTTTTTTTTTTTTTTTTTTTTTAAGAACGAGAGAGCGAGTGCCGGAAGAGATGTGACCACTAGATGTCACTCTTGCTAGCCTACCTCAGTGGGCTTAAAATAAACAGTTTTCAGGGCAAGAGAATAGTACTTACAAACAAAATACTCCACCCCCCCCCCAGCTCTCCGCACATCAAATCGCAGTCCAATAGGCACAATCTCCTTGTCTGAGGACACAATTTCTAAAATAGGCTGGTTGCAGTTGTTGCCTTCTTATTTTCAACCCAGCTTCCTTCCTCAGCACTGGGCATTCTGCAGCGCTGTGCGTAGGTATGCTTTCGAAGCAACATACCCAGTCATAAGGGCTTAGTGGGTTAGTGATCTTTCAAGTGCTTGTAAAATTTTTCATCACTTAATATCTGACTTGGGTTGCACGTATCCCAGGTCCATTGCTGCAAAATCCCAGAGTTCTCTGTGTTGCTGTTTCACAATGTACCTTTTCTTTAACACAGTGGGCAATTTGGAAGCTCGAAGCACACTTTCTCATTGTTTACATAGTCCTCATTACTGAGCTTTAGCGATATTTCGGACATTTAAATTATTCGACATGTTTAGGCTATAGCTTATGTTCTGAACATAACATCGTATAACTGTTTTGTGTACCTAATAATGGCTCTTAAGTAGCATTGTATGTAGTGCTTTTTGTAAATAGATACTAATTAAATACCTTATGAAACATTTAATGATCATCCCTTATGGTAACTGAATTGTTTTTAACCCAAATTCTTGAGGTCTTTTTCTGCTCTTTAAAGATACTATTTAAATTAAGGTACTGGGAAGCCAGCAACACTCTAAAGTGGAAGCCGCCTTAAGTATCTGGATGTTTTGCCTTCTCCTGTTTTCTTGGGGGTGACAGATACATATGGTTTCAGATCTTGTTTCTATCTCTGATTATAATTCCATGAAACAGCTAAAGATGGAGTATTGTAAAGTACAGTTTCATTGAATTCAAGTGATTAAAAATGAAGATGCATTTGTTCTTCAAATTCGTGAGCATGGGTATAAATTATTTATCAGAAAGTTGCATTCTTTTTATGCTTCTAAACCCGAATGCTTTTCCCAGGAACTTTGGGAGACATATGGAACCAGGTCTTCGTGCCTGGTAGAAAATATTATCTTTTCCAGGCATATGCATCTCTAGGGAACTACTTGGTCACTTCCTCAGTGGGACTCCTAATTGCACAAAATCAGAGACTCATCTCGCACTGTGATTTCATCACACCAGACACAGACAGTCCAGGCTCAGGGCAATGTAGAGAATCCAGAAGATTTTGAAGGCAAAGACCTTCAAGGTCCCAAAGGTGAAGAGCCAGCCCCAAGTGTGCAAGCAGCCAGCTCTCCCAAGGGGCTGTGACATGTAAGAGGAACGTGTTCTTCTCCACCCACCCCACACCCTGCAAAGAAAACTTTCTTTTCTTTCCATTTAATCTAACTCACCACAAGGACAGATTCAGGTGACAAATTTCTTGAGCAGTATCCATGCGACATGGAGCTGAATAACCAGAAAGGTTTACCCTTCCATGTGTATGATGAAGATGTGAAAAAGTACATCAACCTCTATTTTAAATGCCCTATAGGAACTTACTTTTCTGAAACATTATATATATATGGGGGGTGCAAAAAACCAGAATTTATTTATTAAAAATTTATGCATTTATCCTTATATGTTTAAACTTCAGTCACTTTCAAAGTACTCTCTATTTGATGCAATACACCTATTGGGACATTTTTTTCCACTGCTCAAAACAGTTTTTGAACTCACTGATTTTGATACCCTTCTAGTGCTTCTCCCATTTTTTGTTTCCTTTTGAGGAAACACCTTGGGATGAGACTAGGTAAACAGGAAGGGTGGGACACAGGAGTCACTCCATTTTTTATCAAAAACTGCTGGATATTCAGTGCCTTTGTGGGCAAGTGTGCTCACAAATCACGATCATAAAATGGGCAAATGTGTTGAAAGAGTTTTCAAAAAAATTCACTCAAGCCGAACTCAGCCTCTCATGATAACGCCAGCTGGTGCATTGATACAGGTGGGTTCCTAGAACACATCCCTGGTGGGAGAAGCCTGTCCTACAAGAGGCCCACCTTCCAGAAGATAATTCTGTTTTTTGTGGGTTTTTTTTTAGGTCCCCCATGGTACACTGTGATGAATTCTTATGTTGATTTTTTTATTCAAATTTTTATACATTGATTTAATGTCCATACATTTCTTTTTGAAAATAAAGTGGAAATACAAAAAAAAAGAGAGAAATATTTATATTGGCAAAATACAATGAGGCTTTGAAACAGTATATATATATAACTTAAAAATACTTTTGATAATGAAGAAAAATGGGATTATCCTGTTTGTCATGAAATATATATAAATCAAAGGTTTATAAATTTCAAAATAATCTAATAATCATTTGATTTTCTATATCATTTCTTCTGTAGCAAGAAACCAAAAACCGTAAGCAATCTGAAAAAAACTGGTATTATGGAATTTATATTTTAAAAAGTAAAATATCTACCCACTGATATTATAGAGCCTTCCTTTTGTAAGGGAAACTGTTTACTCACTGATATTGTGGAGTCTGTGTTTTATAAGATACAACATTTAACCACAAAGAGAGTTTACATGCACATTTTCCATTAATACTTTCAGGAGTTTGCTAATTCTATTGCAGGTGACCTCAAAGCAACCAAAAGAAACTTCTTGTAGTCTCCATTCCATCAGAAGCTAGGCAAAATTTTCCTACTTTATATGATGCAGTAATATTTGGGATGTAGATGGTTATTTCCCCTTGAGGACAAAATGTGGTAACAATAGAAAATTAAACATTTGGCCAAAATCCCAGGTTTTAAGCTTAAAGAAACAGAACTTCTTGATCACTGGTAACTTGGAAAAAAGAAAAAAAGAAAAAACCCAAAACTTTATGTACAGCTATATTAAAATGTATTTGCAAATTAACAATTTGTAATCAGTAGTGAAGTTGATGGAATGTCTTTACTCTAAAATGTAATAGTTCAGATGGAAAGCCTAGATTAGAGGGAACAAAGCCATTAAAACTCGATGCAAGGCGTCCCAGGAGACATGTGCTCTGCATGGCCACTTGTCTGGAGTTCTGTTTGGAAATGCTCTCTGTCCGGATGCTCCCACACTCCACGCGGGCCCTGCGCCAGCTGCACACCACGTCTGAGCTAAGAGAAGGGATGTGGAATCCAGAGCCAGACCTGGCTTTCCCAAACCCAAACTCTGCACGGTCCATAACATGGGGCAAGGAGTTTGTGGCTGCACGAAGCATGTCCCAAAAACGGTTTCACGGCATTTAAAACAAACTTAAAATATATTAACTGCTACACTTACATCTGTTTATCTTTTCAGGTGTTACTGTTGGAGGGTGTGCAGGTGGTTCCCTCCACAGAGCTACCCGGGCAAGGGGGCTCAAGTGTAAGCAGGCTGAGTGCAGGCCAGGGCTGGGGGACCAGCTCAAACAAGGCGCTGTGTGTGCTGGCAGCAGCGGGCTTCCATCCTCGACACTGCAAGGTCCTTGCTCCTTTCTCTCTAATTCCACGCATGCACCACAAGAAGAGAGGCAACATCGTACACTTCCTTGTGGAAACTCCAACAACTTACCCCCACACCCTGCCATCATACACTTGGCAGGATAAATACGTTAATAATTTATTAAATAACTTCTTAAATAAGTGAATAAGTTTATCGCTGAACAACTCTGAGATGTACAGCAATCGGTACATTTTAGAGAGGGTCCTTTCAGGCTGTCCTCAACTGTGAATGCAGGATCAAGGCAGTAATTACAGAGGGCAGAAAGGGCAGAGGTAGAACTTCTCCCTGAAGCTGTGCTCAGGGGCACCTGAAATGCTCAAATAACCACCCCAATGAACTTATCTTCTTCGCTGTCTTGCTGCAGAACATTAAAAGTCTATCTCTTGCCCTGGCTGGTGTGGCTCAATGGATAGAGCCCGGACTGCAGACTGGAAGGTAGCTGGTTCGATTCCCAGTCAGGGTACACACCTGGGTTGTTGTGGGCCAGGTCCTCAGTTGGGAGTGCACGAGAGGCAACTGACCCATGTTCCTCTAGCACATTGTTTCTCTTCCTCCTCCTCTCTGTAAAAATAAATATAGTTTTTAAAGATTCTATTTATTATTTTTAGAAAGAGGGGAAGAGAGAGAGGCAGAGAGGGAGACAGACATCAATGTATGGTTGCTTTTCATCTGCCTCCAGCCACAGACCTGACTAGAGACCTGGTTTGCAACCTGGTTATGTGCCCTGGCTGGGGAATTGAACCTGCAACCTTTGGGTTCGCAGGCCGGCGCCTTATCCACTGTGCTACCAGCCAGGGATAAAAATAAATATTTTTTAAAATGAAAAACTAAAAGTCCATCTCTTCTCTGGACTAAGTATATATTCTCAGTGGAAGTGTTCTTGCCCCCAAGTGGGCAAAAATTGGTTCTTGGGGGCAGAAAAAAAGAAAAAAAAAAAAAAAATATATATATATATATATATACACACACACAGACACACACACACATATCTATATATACAACATACATATATAGATATTCCATAAAAGGCTATTCTGCTGATTGTGGTATTAAAATGTCATGGGTAAAGAGATTAGGAAAAGTTGTCTATAAAAACTTGTGGGGGAAGGAGGGCACAATCATGAAAACTGGTTGAAAAACAATGGACTTGGGCATTTTCTTCTGAAAAGTTCTATCAAATTATGTTATTACTGAAAACTCAGAATCAAATGACTGACCAGCAATTATTGAGTAACAATATATGCAGCATTCTATATGAGCTATTATAAGAGCCAAAGAGCTACAAAATGTGATTTCTTTTATTTTAAAGTGCTCCTATTGTGTATAGATTAGTTGGATAAAGAGAATCTAACATAGAATAAAATAGTTGCTGATATGGATAGCAACTTCTGAATATAGATAGCATTTAAAATACAGGGTGGGGCAAAAGTAGGCTTACAGTTGTTCATATGGAAAATAATACAATAATTAATAAATAATAGAAGAATAAACTCTGTTTTGTGTACTCACAATTGTAAACCTACTTCTGCTTCATCCTATATTTTAATAGTGTGACACAGTTTATGAAGAGGCCTGAATAATTGTACAGATAATAAGGTCAAGTGTAACTCAAAGGCAAGAAAGATGAGGGTGGTGAACGTGGAGGGTTTCACATAGCAAGTGGGATTTGAACTGTACCCTTAAAGAGAGGAGGGGTTTGACTTAATAGAGAAGAATGGAAAAATACCCAGTCGAGAAAGGAGCTTTGGGACTAGGGACTTGCACCACAACACAGAATAATACTTTCAAGCCCAGAAGGAAAATAAAGTCTCACAGGATTGAGGAGAGAGTTTAGAGAACTAAGCCAAGTTTTGGCCAGTTTGATAGTTGCACTGGGACCTTCTTCTTTTTCTTTTCCATTAAAAAAACATTTATGATAGCCATCTTAGTGCATGTGACATGACATCCTGTGCTAATTTTGTATTTTTAGTAAAATATAAAGAACATGAAATTTACCATTTTAATCATTTTCATGTATACAGTTCAGCGGCATTCCATACATTCACATTATTGTGCCACCATCAGAACCATCAATCTCCAGAACTTTCTCAGCATCTCATACTGAAACTCTCAACCCATTAAATAATGACATCACCTTTCCTCCTTCACCCAATTTCTGCTAACCACTGCTCCTCATTGTCTCTATGTATTTGACTTTCTTAGGTACCTCATATAAGTGGAATAATATAATATTTACCCTTTTGTGTCTAGCTTATTTCATTTAGTATGTCTTCAAGGTTCATCCATGTTGTAACATGTGTCAGAAATCTATTGCTTTTTTTTTTTTAAAGATTTTATTTCATTATGTTTAGAAAGAGGGGAAGGGAGAGAGACATCAATGTATGGTTGCTTTTCACCTGCCTCCAGCCACAGACCTGATTGGAGACCTGGTTTGCAACCTTGTTATGTGCCCTGGCTGGGGAATCGAACCTGCAACCTTTGGGTTCGCAGGCCGGCGCCTTAACCACTGTGCTACCAGCCAGGGCCTCTATTGCTTTTTAAGGATGAATAATATTTCATTGTATCAAGTTCTTCTGTCTTGTTCCAACTTTCTTGATAACTGGAACTGAGATACTAAATGTGCAGGCATCCTTTCAAAGGCCTTAGAATACTATAGCCATGTGGAGGCTATAGTATATTCAATATATATCCCCATATATTCAATGTGGAGCCAGATTACTCAGATAGAGCTATAGCCACTGAGAAGACCCTCTAAACAAGGGTAGTAGATATAAAGGCTCTCAAGAAAATATCCCTTCATCCCTGACTGGTGTGGCTCAGTTGGTTGGGTATCATTATCCTACAAAGTGAAAGGTCACCAATTTGATCCCAGGTCAGGATACACATCTGGGTTTCGAAATCAGTCTTGGTTGGGCATGTATAAGAAGTAAATGATCAATGTTTCTCTCACACATTGATATTTCTCTCCCTCTTTCTCCCTCCCTTCCCCTCTCTCTAAAAATAAATGAATAAAATCCTTTAAAAAAAAAAAAACTGAAAAAGACTGAGTTACTGTAAAGTGACTTTAAAACAAGGAGGCAAAGACACTGAAGTTTAAGTTTGCTTAACCCCAGATTTATACTTAGAGCAGGAGTCTCATGGGGAAGATAAGACTGGTCATTAAAAAAAAAGAAGAAACAGGATTTTTTTTTTTGCATATATAATTTGTAAATTTGAAGACCTGCTATTCAATACCTTTCTTCTTCTGTGTAAAATAGCTTGCAAAGATTGCTCAAAATGTCCATCCCTCTCTGTATTCATTTCCTTTGTAACATAAAGTTGCAGCCCCTTCCGTCAGGATTTAGAATCTATTTTTTGAACCTGGGCTAGACTTGTGACTTTCTTTGTCTAAAAGAACATGGTAAAAATCATGACATATCACTTTCAAGCCTGGGCCTCAAGAAGCCTTTCGTTGCTTGTGTTTGCTCTCCTGGACCTCTACCATCAGCATGAGAAGGGCCCTGACTAAGTCTGCTGGAGAAGAGAACCATGTCAACCTGTTGCCTCTTGCACACCGCCAGCCAGGGCCTGGCCTGCCACCCAGACATGTGCCCTGACTGGGAATCAAGCCGGTGACCTTTTGCTTTGTGAAATGACACCCAACACACTAAGCCATACCAGTCAGGGATTAGTCTCTTTTTGAAAGCTGCTTTATCCTTCAAATTCTCTCTCTCCCCCTGTCCCTCCCCAAGATGTCATCTCCTTGTTAGCAAGGCTCATGTGACATCATGGCAGTGGGATAGACTTGGAATCAAGATGTAGAAATGACCTAAATGTTCACTGACAGGAAAAAAAAAAATATATATATATATACACATATATATATATATATGGAATATTAGTCTGCCTTTAAAAATAAGCTTTTCTTTTCCCCTCAGTTCCAACTCTTATGTATTATATTTCCTTTCTGCCTTAGGAAAGAATGTCAATGCCTACCCATCATAAGCAGAAGGGAAATCTTCCTCATACTATGGAGAAAATAAGTTGTCTAAACTTGGTTGTGAAAGCTATGGGACAACTAGAAATTAGGCCTGGCCAGAAATAAAATACATCAGTTTAAAACATTTAAAATAAGAAAAAAGGAGTAATCAAGGGTGATTGCAGAACTTTCTACTTTTGTGACTGGGAGAATTTTGGGAGTCCATCCTGACTGAGTTGGAAGTAATTACAAAATCCTTTGGAATGTCTGCATGAAGATTTACGTAAACCTTGGAATTCAGGGGAGAGGTGTGAGAAGTAGACTCAAGGCTCATGGACATTAACAGACTCATATGCTAAGAAGTTCCACCCCAGATGAGATATCCCAGGAATGGGACATTGAGAGGCTCCATGTGTGGGGAGATCAGAGAGATAGTCATCTTTGAAAAGCAACAAAGAAGAGTAAGAGAAGAACCACCAAATAGTAACTTGAGGGCAAGGGCCCTGCCTTTGTGATCTTTGTTTTGCTAATGTATATAGGAACCTACCATGGTAGTTAACACTCAATACTATGTTTAGAAGAAAGAATTCATGAGAACAAGGAAGGCAGGCAGGAAAGAAAGAGGAAAGACAGGATTAGGATAGGGTAATACCATGAAAGCCATGTGTGGCAGACAGAACAATGACCACCTGAAGATTCCCATGTCTCAGTCCCTGGAACCTGCAAACGTGTTACCTCACGTGGAAAAAGGGACTAAGGTTACAACTCAGAGCTGTGAAGGTTTTCCTATGTTACCTGAGTGAGTCCAATTGAATCACATGAGTCCCTTAAAGCAGAAGAGTGGGTCAAGGAGATGTGACATGAAAAGGACTCCATTCCATGTGGCTGGTTGAGCACTGAGCTAAGAAATAAGCTAAGGAGCACAGTGAGACCGGCTTTCAACTGATAGCCAGCGGGAAAGCTTGGCCCTCAGCTTTACAATTACCACCAACTGTTGGTCAACAGACAACCAACCCTGGTGCCTCCTGAAAAAAATGCAGTCTGCAGTCACCTTCATGTTGGTCTGACGGAACTAGTGCCAGACATCTGTCCTAAAAACTGAGATAAGTTGCGTTCAGTGACTAAGGTTATATTGTATACATAATGATTAATTATACATAATAAAATGTATAAAAACTAGGAGAAGTGATTCATTTTATAATTCCATCTCAAAGCACAGTATTTCATTATCAGATATATAATTTATATATATATATATAATATGTTTATATTTATATATATATCTGTATAATCTTAGAAACTTAATTTCTCTGGGCCTCAGTTTACTCATTATTCAAAATCAGATATAATACCTTTCCTACTTACAGAGAAAGAGCTATTCCAGGTTATTTCCTGAAGCCCTTTCCCAGATCAAAAAGCTATGACTCAGAGACTGTTACTTTTCCCAAAACGTCCATAGGGACCTTATTGCAGACGATTCTACTCTGAGATTAGGCAGTAGCCAAGTTAAAATTACAATCAAATATAATCAAAGGCTGTCCAGATGCCTGCAGCACAGACATTAGGGATAGCAAACAGGGTTCATCTGAAGCATCATTGTGTATTGTCAGTTGTCATTGTCAGCTGATTGAGGCTGCTGACGGGAGAACTGTGATAAGAAGGATTCTGAAGCCAATTCCAGGCTCACTGAATCGTGCATCTCAATATTGCTGTCCAAGTACAATGACAGCTAATGACAGTCAGGGGTGTAAGGGGACAGGATGTAGCTACGTGAACCTCATATGCACCATCTCTGCAGTGTGGGGAAAGGATGGCTAGGAAGTATGAAAATTTACCATTGATATTGCTTGCTATTTCCTGGAGGAGTGAAAATTTGAACTGAGCCTTGAAATGGGTAAATTTTGGTAGAGAGGAAGAGGGCAGATCATGGTGTTGTGTCGCATATAGATCATATGCATGGAGAGGTGAGCAAGGACTGGTGCACTGGCTCTCACCTTCTTTCTAGTTGTCTTCATGTACACCAAAACATCTTGCAGCTAGGGTTCTCACTGCAACGACATGCACTGTGTTCCATGTAAAAGGCAGAAGAAGTGAAGGAATGGCCATTTTCATGCCCTTTTTGGTTCCTTTACTGCTAGCTACAGGATAAAGGAAATGTGTTTTGGGCTTTTCCCACCTCCATCACACTGTAATGTGTGATGGAGCGCCCCCTAGCCCCCGAATCTTTGGTTGAGCAGCAGTTGACTGCAGCACTATTGATAGCAGCAGCTTCTGATCCCTGGATTGCTACAGTATGTTTTGGAAGTAGATCTATCTGGCAACAGCCTCCATGGTACCCTAGGAGTCGTCCTAGAGGCCCGGCCTACACCCTTCGTTCAATCCTTCTGACACTGTTGTAAATACCCAATTGCCTGGATTAAATCCCTTGCCGTCTAGAGCATCTAGAATGACCTCTGCTTTTTAAACTGAACCCCAAACTAGGGCAGGATGGTCAAAATGCAGAGGTGGAGAAGAATCAGTATGATCAGGGGACAAAGAGGAATTGAGCTTAACGGGAGAAATGGGCGTGTTTTGGGAGCTCAAGATGGAAATGGACCGGACTGGTGGGTCAGAGACAGATTCTGGAAGCTTTTCACACCACAGTGTGGAGTGCAGACTTGACCTCATCACTGGCAGGGTCGGGTGAGGCTGATGGTAAAACTGGAGAAAGAAGACTCACGGAGGACTTCAGGTGGGGAGAGCCTAGAATTAGGGAGAGAGGCTGCGAGTGAGAGGGAAAGATTCAATACCGGGATTTCAGGAAAGATGGAAAGTTGTACTTAAGATATAAAAAATGCAATATTCTTGACCTCCAAAGCTCATTTGATAAAAGTACTACTTTGTCACAAAACAGATATGATTGTAAATAGGTCAATATACATGAACATTAAGTATAATTTCAGGATTTCTGACTTCATTCAATAAAAGGAAAACTCTGTATTCTCCTTTGGTTTCTTCCTCTTGCAGGCGGGTGGGGAAAGCTTTGGTAAAATAATATTAGCAAAAGTTAGACAAACTGATTTTGATCCATCTATAGGCTCTGTCCGCTGACATTGCTCCCCTTCATTGCTGAATCATTGCAGGCAGCATCCAAGTAAAATATTATTCACTGAGATTCTGGAATATTGCCCTGTCCTGGCAGTGTAAACCTAACAGAAAAAAAGGCCAAAAGTGAAGAAATGTCCCCTGAGAAGTCCCACTCCCAAGCCACCAAAGTTTCTGCCCTAGTTCCCAGGCCAATCAACATCTCTCAAGTTATAGGCCTTATCCCTCTCCATTGAGTGTCTCTGTATCCAAGCATGGAGCCAAGATGTTACGTCTGTCATCTCATTTCACTGTTGTGATGATCTTTATAATAAATGTTTTCTTCATAATTCCACAAATGAGGAAACTGAGGCTCAGAAAGTTTACAAAAATTTGACCTATTCATACAACCAATTAATTTCTTCTCTTAAAACTGGACATTAGGGTAATTATGAGATTTAAGAGAAGACCTTCCAATGTATGGTTGCCTTTCACCTGCCTCCAGCCATGGACCTGGCTGGAGACCTGGCTTGCAACCTGGTTATGTGTCCTGGCTGGGGAATCAAACCAGCTACCTTTGAGTTCGCAGGCCAGTGCCTTATCCACTGTGCCACCAGCCAAGAGATCAATTCTATTTTTTAAAGATGTAGTCTTTCAATAACTCCAGATTATGTATCAACCAACATTCACCAAACTGAAAGAATTGATTCTTACTAATTGCCATAATAATTATGTCAATGGAAAGGAGAAAAAGAAGAATTCCTAAACGAAGTGGGTTTTTTTACATGTCTAGCCTTCCACAACAGTGATCGGTTACTATTCATCTGTACATCAAAAAAAAAAAAAGGCTAAAAAAGGCTAAGAACTTAAGAAAATTTCAGTCACTGGCTGGTCCTGTAATATTGTCTAAGTTATTCTTATATTGTTTTATTGGTAAAAAAAAAAAAAAATACATTTCACTGGGTCCCAGGAATGTTGGGCAGACTAACTAATAGCTATAAAATGCTTTCAAATTCAGAATGCCGTGTCTGTATATGCTAACTCCACCCCACCCCCAGTAACCATGTTAATACCTTATCCCCCCCACCCACTGGTAATTGTAGAGCACCACCATCATAAGGAAATGATGTGCACCATGCAAAAGTCAGGTGAGATGATCTAACGATGTCAAGATGAAATGCTGTCAATGTAGGTCTATAAAGATAGTATAACACTGTCAAAAATGAAAGGAAATCATGGTGTTGTAAGTTCTACTACCATTAAAAGATGTTAGAACGAAAGGGTTGCACAATCTGGGGCAATGTTTGTTATGACAGATGTGCTTCTGCAACTAAAAAGACAAACTGGCATTCCTCATCTAATTTTCTTTATCCAGAGACTTTTCATTAAAATTCCCTTTTAATATCCTACTTGAATGTCTTCAAGCCCAGAATAGGTCTACGATCCTCAAAAGCAATTTATGTTTGAAATAGTCATTGTTTGTTGGGTCTATGGTCCAACATTTTAAAAGTTCTGTGAAAGGTAACAGTCTTTGACATTGCACCCTGAAGAAACCTTGGTCGCAAGAGGGGTATCTTTGTGATGCATGGCATATCTCACAGAAGAAAAGAGGTCCAGCCTTCTCCCAGCCCAGTGCTCTGCTTCATTGTTCCAGGTTTCTTCTATCTCGGAGTGTGGCGCAACCTTTCCAAGTAATTCATGGCTCACCAGAGCAAACTGGTCACAGGACATGGTCGTCACACCAGCAGCTTTCTTTCCAAACTCAGTGATCCTCTATAACCATCATGTACCTTTTGGCTTTTGTTTGCTTCATAGAATCGGACATACCAATAGAGAATGAAGCTTTACCATTAATAATTTTTTTTGGATTCTGAATATATTCTGAAAAAAGCAGTCAGATGTGCTTTTCCTGGATTGTGTCATTTTGTGCTTTTGGATGTCTGTGTCTAATTCCACCACTTAGTGCTGGGTGATCTTGGACAACTTTACCAGTGCTTCAATTACCTCACCTATAAGGTGAGAGTGATCAGAGGACTGGCTTCATCAAGGTGTGAGGATTCAGTAGAATGCAATACATAATGTGCCCAGCACATTGCCTGGTACGTAATAGTTGCTCAAAGATTATTTGCTAATATCATCTTTTCTCTTTCTCACTTTCTCTCTTGTGTTTAGATTGGTCTCTCTTACAGTTGTAGATGTTCAACCAACACAAACAAATATGGCGCAAAGGATATGAAGAATCAAAGAGAAACAAAAAATAAATACAGCGCTTTATTTAATGCATATTCAGTTTAGGCACAAGCATTTATCCTCTTCAGATAGTAGACTTTGAAAAGTCTTAGGAAGGTCCAAGCCAAGAAGAAAACAAACATTTTGGTATATTTTCATGCATTTGGGAGCCTTGGGTTTTAGTCCTCTATAAAGTTTTCTATCATGTGGGAAGTTTGAATTAAATTATTTGAGAAATATAGACATGTGACTTCTGCCAAGACTACTTAAAAGATAATAATCAAAATGAAATGAGGACCCTGGCCAGGTGGCTCAGTTGGTTGGAGCATTGTTGCATGCACTAAAAGATTGTGAGTTCAATTCCCAGACAGCAGGGTACATACCTAGCTGAAGCATATACAGAAGGCAACTGATTCTCATTCTCTCTCTCTCTCTCATCAATAAATATATCCTCAAGTGAGGACTGAAATACAGAGTCAAAACTTGGGAAAAGTTACACAAGGATTAAACTTTGTTGTACTCAGGGATTCCACCAGTTTATGTGGTGCCTTTATGTGAGTTAGAAATGGATGTGCCTTTCTTGGAGTAGACACAGCCCCTTGCCTGGACACATGGCTGGCCAAGTAGGCTCAGGTTGGTTTTCAGCTCCCGTTCTCCTTTCCTCATGGCTCCCTATGCACAACCACAGATGGTGGTCCTGGCCATCCTGGTGTCCTGGGTATAGACCAAGTAGCTCAACCCCAGCAACTCTTGAAAATCTTTGCTCTGCCAACCATGCAAATTCCCTGAATGCCAGGACACTGGACAGAACTCCCCCAAATGGCCCCCTAAAATACTGTAGGGCATGTTAGAAATACACCATGAAATCATGGTTTGGCTAAGACTGTTCCAGCTTCCTCCTGTTGTCCTAAGGTAATTATTACTATCGCTTTCAAAACTGTCCTAGTTGGAAATACTTAATATTTGGACATCCTACACATACCTTTAAAAAGGAACTGAGCCCTGGCTGGGTGGCTCAGTTGGTTGGAGCATCATCTAGTACACTAAAAGTTAGGGGGATCAATTCCCAGTCAGAGTACATGCTTAGGTTGTGGGTTCAATCCCCCATGGGAGCACATGCAGGAGGCAGCCCGTTGATGTTTCTCTCTCACATCAATATATTTCCCTCTCCCTTCCTCTCTCTCTAAAGTCAACAAACATATTAAAAAAAAAAAAAAAAAAGGAACTGGAATTTTTGCCAGAAAAGTCTATAGATAGATGTGAGAGATACATATGTGAATGTGGAGGGGTGAAATAGAGGCAGATGGTGGAAGAGGATCTCTGGCTCAGTTTTATGTGGGTTGGTCATTAGTTAGTTCCAGGGACCAATTGCTCATTGACATTTAACATTAGTTATGAAATTAAGCTTGTTATTAGAGAACCTTCTTTTGACTATTATTATTATTTTTGCTCTGGTGCTAAGATATGTATCATATCTCAATTCACTTTTAAAAACATTTTATTTATTATTTTTAGAGAGAGGAGAAGGGAGAGAGGCAGAGAGGGAGAAAAACATCAATGTGTGGTTGCCTTTCACCTGCCTCCAGCTATGGACCTGGCTGGAGATCCAGCTTGCAACCTGGTTATGTGCCCTGACTGGGAACTGAACCAGCGACCTTTGGGTTCACTAGCTGGCACCTATCCACTGAGCCACCAGCCAGGGCTTCAATTCACTTTCTTAAATTGTGGATGCCAACATCCAGCCATAGGATCCCAAAGAAAAGTGAGATTCATTACAGTGAAAGGAGGTGTTGATGTAAACAAACCTTACAACTAAAAGATTTATTGCATGTGTCCTTAGGTCTCAGAATGCAAAGAAAAGGAGAGGGGCAAGAGAAATGCTATCCTGGTATCCACAGAGCCACAGTTCTTTGATTTCATTTTCCACAGGGTAGAGAATTTCCGGTTGAAGATTCCCCATGCAATAAACCTGCTAGCAATGGAAGCATAATTAAGGTTCTCACATTCCTTGGAGTAAATGGAATAACCATGGCACCTCCTTATGGGCTGTTGCAAAGATGAAGTAATCTACATAAAGCAATTAGCACATAGTAAATGCCTAATAAATGTTATTTTTTTATTTTAAAAGAGTGGCCAATTTGCTTCAGTCTATGACCAAATTGTGTGTGTGTGTGTGTGTGTGTGTGTGTGTATGCATACAGATCTCATTTTAACCATGGGAAATTTGGACTAATCTTAGTTAAGAGTACAGTTTGATGTAGTGTATGTCAAATAGTAAGGTAGGAAATCAGGATTCTCATTGCCATGCCTTTGAACATTGTGAGGGTAAGTATTATATCAGAACCCTTTGGGATTAAAAAAAAAATGGTTAAAACTCTAAGCACATTCAAGCTATTATTATGAAAATGGACTCTCAGGGCCACAGTTAATTAAATCTTTCATATAGGTACACAATGAGTCCCTTTTATTCAAAAGAAATGTATTTGAAAGTGGATAGTATTTCTAAAGATCTAAACACCACTGGCTGTGGTTCCTGCCAGAACTACCTCCCTCTGGTCCCACCACCTGGAGTGTGGGGGAGGTGGCAGCTACCTTCCATGGACAAGGCAGAGCTGAGCCAGGTGTCTCCCTTTCTCAGGTGCCCACTAACCTACAGGGACAGGGGCAGATGCTTAGGCAAGTCCAATGGGTCACCTCCCACACCATGGTGAGCAAGGACTGTGAGGATGGCTCTAGGAGAGAAAGAGAGAGTCAGCCAGATAGAGAGGGATAGGAGCCCCACAAGAGCCAGCAAGTCCATGTCTGGCTATTCCTAGGCACAGTGCAGGATGAAAGGGGCACTCACTGGGCACTGCTCACACCAGCCCTCCAAGACGAGGTGCTTGACTCCTGACAGCAGTGGCTGGCAGGCAGTGCCAGCCTTCCAATAATGGATGGGGCAGGAGTGCCAATATGGAATATGAGCATGTACAAAATGAAAGGCAAATATATAAAAGTTGAAGACCACCCGTAACAGCCTGACATAGCTACTTCTCAAGGCTACTGTGAAAGTAGAAGTGAATTATATATGAAATCCCTTTGGGAAAAACCATTTAAAGGTCTATAAAATTTGCAAAAGACATGCCAAATGTTCACCATGAGACTATGAAGTGGAATGGAGCCCAACAACATATTAGAAAAACGTAGAGAACATTTTTTCCTAACCTGTGATATTTAGGACCATGTTGGATTTTAATGACCCTAGTAAAAGTAAGTCGCAAAGAAGAGAACTATCATTAGCACCTTGTACTCCATTCATTTCCATTTCTCTGGGAAGTGCTCCCCAAAAAACTATCCTTGGGTGGACAAGTGCTTTTTCCTAAATGCCACTTCAATTATTATTCTAATCCAGAGAGAGCACGGTGGTTGTTAATGTCTGCCTGTTTCTTTTTGCTTTCCATTCTTCTATTCCTCTTTTACTCTTTTCCACTGTTCTCACACATTAGGGGACATTTTCCAGATGATTTTAATTACTGAATACTCCCTTCCCCCAACCAGTTTTACACCTAATTGACTGATTTCAGAAACAATTCTATGAAAAATATTTTCATTGTAGCAAAGATGATCTTTTTGGTTCATCTCTTTTTCCCAATGCTAAAAAATTCCCTTAGTCCTCCCCACCCCCTGCCAAGTTTACTATGCAGGTTAACTACCAGCGACCTAGCACAGTTACTCTGTAACATGACTCTGCAAATGTCTGAAACTTTTAAACGGCAAGTGTGAAAAAGCTATAAAACAGTACACCCCTGAAGCAGAGAGAGAGAAACCCAAGTAACAAAGGAGGCAGGGCAGAAGTCTAGGGAAGCCACAGTATATTCTGGATTTTTCCATGTATGAATGCAGCTACTCTCAACTCCACCTGTTATTTATTTAGTTTGTTGACTTCCACTTTCAGGTTTTTATTTCCTTTGAGGGGGTTTAATGCAGTGTTTGTATATATTCTGTGGCCAGCTGAAGTCCAGCCTTTCATGAAGAGAAGTATCTTTACTTACAAATTTCTTGAAACGTGTAAGGAAATTTCAGATTTCCATAAACCCCATTTTATCTTATTGTTCCCATTGAGGTATAATTGATATATAGCATTACCTTAGTTTCAGGTGTACAACATAATGATTTGATATTTATATATAATGTACAGTGATCACTCACCACAAGTCTAGAGAACATCCATCACCACAAATAGTTACACTTTTTTTGTGTGTGACGAGAACTTTTAAGATCTACTCTCTTAGCAACTTTCAAATATACAATACAGTACTATTAACTGTAGTCACAATGCTATATAGTACATCCCCATAACTTATCTTTTTTAAACTGGAACTTTGTACCTTTTGATCCCCTTCACCATTTCACCCACACCCCCAAAACCAATTTTAGGTTAACAACAGTGCATGTAGACACACTATGTACAAAGTGAGGTCTTTTGGACAGTTTCAATAGCCACCAATGTTTCTTGATTTCCTATGTAACCAGTCAAAATGCATACATCACTTGGGGGTAAAACTACAAAAATGCATTCAAACCATTGGGGACATATACAGTCAATATCCAAAATTGTAAACCAGGATGCAGCAACAAATTATACAAGGTTCATAACACTTTGCTAAATGCACCCTCCAAGAGCCTGCTATGCTAAGACGGTGAAATGAAATCAAAGATTTCAGGTTGCAAAGGCCATATTTGCTGTAACTGCCCGTGGGCTACAGAAGTGGACTACTGCTAAGATTCTGGGTGCAATGAAAGAGTAATGAATCTTTTTCTGCCCACAGTGATAAAAAGTGACTACATAGCTGTGTGAGCTACACTTCACTTGGAAAGCTATTGAGTTTTCCCTTCTGTTGCCTTAATTTTCTCCCGCAGCAGCACAGAGGGACCAGCGTCCAGGTGGGCACTGTGCCTTTGGCTGATTACACTGTGTAACACAGCAGGGAAACCTCTTATCTCAGGCTGGGGTTGCCTGTTTAAGAATCTTTTCCTTTATAAAAGGTATAAGGTAGTAAACACAGCTGTAGAAAAGGTTTGACATTTTCTTGTTGTTTGTTTTATCTATTAAAATGATATAATTAAGGAGGACTGCGAAAAATGTCTATAAAATTACACTGACTGTCCTTGCATATGTATATTGGGAGCCAGGTCACACCCAGCTCACAGTGAATAATCTGAATGGATTTGATTTTATAAGTATTTTTTTACATCTTTGCATACAGTGTTGTCAGATCATAGAAATATAGTGGCTTAGGATCAATGAACTTTAAAATTTCAAATTGATCTTGTAATTAGGATGTTATTAAAGATGACTTAAGCTTCGCTCTTGCTATTTCCTGACCAGAGTTGGATCATTGCTCTGAATTCCTGTCTGCTGATTACTTTTCTTTTAACTCCACAAGGGGTATTTTTTTTTAATTGGAATATTTAGTATCTTTAAGGAGAATAAAGGTTTTGTAAATAGTATCACAGCCAAACCTCCCTTTCAAGAAGATGAAATCTGAGTTTAGGATGAAGAGTATGCCTCAATTTCAGTTTGCAAAGACATATAATAATATAATCCCATTTACTTCCTACTTAGATGAACTTGAAGTGTTTTCAGCTGTGGTATACTAAATTCGTCACATAGAGAATAGACTTGAGTGGATACTTAAGGCCTTTTCCTAGCCAGTTATGTTTAAGTTGAATCAATAAGCACATTTTAATGTTTTAATTATGAAAACAAAATATTCAGAAGTCTGTGATCTGCACCATAATTTGGAAATAGACTGAAAAATCCTATTAGGTTAGATTAAGTGGAAAATAGTTTCCCCTCTCTGGGGATTTTAAATTTATTCAGAATACATATATAATTGCCTGCTAGTGAATCTTTTGAGATGACCTAATTGAAGAAGTTGTTTAACTCTAAGCACATTTTTCTTGAGGACAAGGGGGTACTGTTATTAATTTTGGCATGGAAGGAACCTTTCTTTCTATTTATCTTTTCCCTTACCTTCCTCCCTGGATGAGCTCATTGTCAATTTATACAGGCTCCAAAGCATTTGGCTTGGGCCTTTAGCTAGTTCAGCTTCATGTGCATGGGGAGAACTTTTAACCTAGGTGGGGAATTAAAGTTTTGCTAACGTGTCAAATGAACCACCTCTGAATGTCAGTTTCAAGCTAGTGCTCCTTGTTCTCTGTTGGAAGATATAACGCAGTCATTCAGCTGTGTTGCCAAAACCAACGACTGACAATTTGTGATATTTTTGAAAGCCTTCACCACTTTTGTAATTCTCACACCTTTTCATCTCATCCCAATTCATGAAAATATTTCTTTTAGACAAACATCAAATTGAATGTTTCAGGGCTGTTACCTTGGGTTATTAAATGGTCTTAGTGCCTTAGCTCAAAGAAAAATGAAGCTCCATTGTAAATAAAATGATTACTTAGATCTATAGCCACAAAATGTATGACGAAACCAGCTTTGTGTTTGAAATCTGAGATGAAAAGTGCTTTTAGATGGGTCGTGATCAATAAGAACATAATAACTGCGAACTGCTCTGAGAGCGGTTTTTCACTGGACAAAGAAATGGATAAAGCATTGCAAATAACAGGCCCAAGAACATGACTTAAAAAAAAAAAAAAAAAAAGGTATTCCACTGATAAAGCTAAAGCCAAGAAGCATTATTTACATGAAGTTTGCATGTACAATGGTAATATCGTGTTCTGGGATACTTTATCAACCTTACTTACGTGCATACGATTGATGTGTACAATGTTTTGAATGAAGGAAACAGTAGTTTCCATATCTAAACGATCTTAAATTCATAAATTAAATCTTTTCAGATGTACTAATTTGCCCAAAAGAAAGGATGTCATGCTCTGGCACACCTGTGAGTTCCTAGGTTTCCAGAATGGGCCGGAGGGCGAACACGGAACTAATGCAGCTATAAAAATCTCTCTCCTCACTTTTCAAGGTCCTCTCCCTGCAAAATCAGGTGGCACTACCTTTACAATTGATACGAGTGGTGACTCACCCGCAACCTTTCTACAGCGCCTCATCTTTCTAGAGGAGGGTCAGCTTCCTTAGAACTCTCAAGGAAGCAAGGGTCACCGTCGCCTGTTTCCAGTCACCGCAAGGGACGGAGCAGAACGAGTTAGCCCCCCAAATCTCCAAAACTAAGACTTGCCGTTTGCGCGCTGTTTCTCTTGGACACTGGGTGGCGCTCGTAGTAAAGACTTGCGCTTTTCTTAAGGTCCCCTTCTGCACCACCGCCCACCACACACCCCACCCTCGCCCCCTGCCAATTTCGGCTACTAGGAGCAGAAATTACTCACATCCTTCCTACGTGGCGCAGTGGGGAGAGCACGTCTGGAGAACTGTGATGTCGTGGGGCCGGTTCTCCATGGCTGAGCCCTTTGGTGGCTTTTGAAAGAGGCAGTGGCTTTGGTCCACTGGCCTAAAGACAAAGTTCCAGGCCTTGGTGTCAGAACCACCCACACAGTACCTGCAAAATGTACCACCCTGAGAACCGGGACTCCCCGCGCGCGTGCGCCCAGAGCGTGGGTCCGCAGCGGCGGCCAGGCCCGGGTGCGGTAGTGGTTACAACCACGGTGACTACAGTGAGCTGAAATGGGGCTGTATTGCGATGAGAAACCAGCTCCTTCTAACCTGGCACTCTCCCTTAAGGAAAAGGTAGGGGAAAGCGGGGGCGACTTGGTAAAGAAGCAGAACAAAGTGGAAAAGTTGGGGTTGCCTTTGCACAAGTGGCTTGAGTTTGGTTTGAGGGCCAACAATAGGAATTGAAACAAAGAAAACTGACTAAATTCCGCCCCACTCTTTTTTGTCCTGTGCAAAATGTGGGAGAGAATCTCTCTCTCTCTCCCTCTCTCCCTCTCTCCCTCGCTCCCTCTCTCTCTCTCTCTCTCTCTCTCTCTCTCTCTCTCTTCTGATGGAGCGAAAAGTGAAATTGAGCAAACTGCAGACTAACTGGACATTGCGACACTGCGATCTCCACCAGACCCCAAGCTTCTGAATTTTGCCCAAAGTCTGCAATCCCACCCTAGTTGGAATCTGCCTTCTCAGCAAGGTCTAAATACATTGCTAGAACTCCCTGGTTAGCATAACCATATTGACCTTATTTCCCTTCCAGGAGTAACTTTTAAAAAGTGCAGGAAGTGGAGGGACCAGTGGAAGGCCTCCCAGCTCCTCTTGTCGTTTCCCTTTGATGGGAGGTGCTTTGAACCCTCCCCAGCATTGCTTTGGGGGTGCGATTTGTGTAACTAAACCTCAGGAGGTGCTTAAGGTGCCTGGATGGGCTCTGAGAACTTCGCCAGAGCAGAAGCCAGGACTGCAAACCCAAAGCAGTGCTTCCAGACACACTGGAGCTCCATACCTAGGGGGTGAACAGCAGTGTCAGTACGGACAGCATGCAGTAAGGATGGCACCGGAGGGTGTTTTCCAGGGTCTCGGAGAAGTCAAAGGCTGCTCAGGGCTCAAGCAGAAGACTCAGGCTGGCAGGTAGGGGAGGGCGCTGAGAGACCCTATGGTATACCCCTTCTTTGCCCTGTGCTGACCCCCAAAGGCAATGCAACAATAGCTGTGGTTTTCTTGGAGCCCAGGCAGGGAGTAAGATGCACATGTGGCTGCTCTCTTACTTTGATGTTCCCGAGGTGGACTGGCACCCTGCCCCAAGCTCCAGACCCCCAGCTCTCCCTGCCTGCCTATTTTGGGCCAGAGTAGCTCCATAGCCAAAATAAGGCTAATCTAACACTAGGCACAACTAATGTAGACCCCTCCCTTTTCAGTTGGGGTGGAGGGAATGACAAGAGGCCAGCCGGTCTCAGCCAGAAGTCCAGTGGAGCTTTCAGGTTCCTAGACACCCTGGAGAAAGATGCTAAAAAGGTCCAAATCAAGATCCAGCCCCTGGAGTTGCCCATTTTCGGGCAAAAATGGGAGCAGTAGATTGACTTGTTACATTTCTACGCTCCCAGCTGGACCACCACTAGAGCAAGGGTGACCCATCATGAATGCAAACCCTGAGCCCTATATTACCCAGTGTTTGTCTCCTAAGCCTTTTGTCCCTTTGCATAGAAGCTAAGATGTCTTCAAGGCAGGAAATAAAAGGATGTAAGGTACAGAAATACAGGCCTGGGAAATGGAAAGGCAGGCCTTCGGGTGCCACATCCATAAAGCCAGGAGGGGGAAATCTGTGGGCTTCACCCAACTTCCCAAAGGGCTTTTATCCCAGTCTGCTTCCCAGATTCCCATTCCATCAGTTAGAATGACAGGTCACACCTGAACCATCCACATTTTCAAGAGTCTTTGGCTACTGAACACAGTTACAGACCCCCTATTCCAATGGCATCCAAATAGATAAGAATACTACCCGCTCTTCTTTGGGACCAACCATTTGGGTATCATAATTAAGTTATTTACACTAAAGACAGTAATATTTTAAATTCATTGTAGAGACTCGGGGCTGCAGGAACTCTCTCTGCCATTAATTGCTAACTGGACAGCAAGCATTCTTGAGCATCCTTATCCAGCCCTTTTCTGAGAAATATTCATCTCATGCAAAGGAAGTCTTGTGGCAAATTTGTCTCTTTCCCCAAATTGTAAATTTTCAACACATGTAAATTACAAGATGACTCCCAGTGCCCCAATAAAAATAGTGTTCTCAGTTTCTTTTGGCCATGGGTCCACACCCCTGATTTCCCATTTTAAATATCACTGTTCAGTTCCACATTCTCCTCTGGTGAAGCCCAGGTTGGGGGGGGGGGTCGCGGAGGTGACAATGAAAGCCAGTCTCCGACCTCACCCCCAAAACATGTGCACTTTCTAAGGCTGCTGGTTGGAGCACATTGTCTCCAAACATTGCTGGTGTTGGGGCTTCTGCGTTTTCTTTGGTGTTTGCTGAAAACAGACTAACTTAGACCTCCCCCCTTCCCTAACGAGGAACTACACACGCGCGTACACACGCGCGCGCGCGCGCGCACACACACACACACACCTCCCCCCCGTCCCCCCCCCCCCCCCCCTTTTTAAGCAATGCTTTGTTGTGTTAAAACTAGTTGGACGAGTTGGGGTGTTGCTGCTGCTCCAGAGGCCCTGGCCAATGGAACCCGATCCACCCCGCTGTGCGTAAGCGCGCAATTAGGGATTTAACCAAGGCTGTGCTGCGCCTCAGTCAGCAGTCAGCCTGCCGGAGACCGAACCTCCAAGACTCCCAGCCTCCTCCTCGCCGCCGCTGCCGCCGCCTCCTTCTCTCCTCCTCCTCCTCCTCTTCCTCCTCCTCCCTCGCTCCCACAGCCATGTCTGCTTAGACCAGAGCAGCTCCACAGCCAACTCGGGCAGCAGTCGCCGCCGCTACAGCAAAGACAGCCGCCACCTCCTGGGAGCGATGACAGGAGTGTTTGACAGAAGGGTTCCCAGCATCCGATCCGGCGACTTCCCAGCTCCTTTCCAGACGTCCGCAGCCATGCACCACCCGTCTCAGGAATCGCCAACTTTGCCCGAGTCGTCAGCCACCGACCCCGACTACTACAGCCCCGCGGGGGCGGCCCCTCACAGCTACTGCTCTCCTACCTCTGCTTCCTACGGCAAAGCGCTCAACCCCTACCAGTACCAGTACCACGGCGTGAACGGCTCTGCCGGCAGCTACCCCGCCAAAGCTTACGCCGACTACAGCTACGCCAGCCCCTACCACCAGTACGGCGGAGCCTACAACCGCGTCCCGAACGCGACCAGCCAGCCAGGTAACAGGACAGGAGCCAGATCCAGGGGCAGCCGGGCTCCGGAGGGGCGAGCTAGGGTGGGAGCTTGGGGCCCCGCCATCCACTGCAATGGGGGCGCATGGGGCAGGAGGGACTGGAGGCCTGGCCTCGACCACCAGGCGCGGTTCCCAGGCCAGCACTTTAGGGCTTCTTAGTAGGACAAGCCTTCGGCAGTTCGGACCAGCGTCCCCTCCCTCCGGCATCTTGGGGGGTGGGCGTCTGGGGCTCTGCCGCCAGATTCCCCGTTTGCCTGGTCAGGAAGCCAGCTAGGCTGGAAAAGGGAGTAGGGGTGGAGAGAAGAAAGAATCAAGCAGCCCTAGTCGCGTTTGCGTAATAAAGGGGAGGTTAGCTGTTGGAAGTTTTGGTAAGCGTGCTCGGTCGGTGCGAGACGGAGTGGAAGGCAGCCTCAAAGGCTCCATCGGGATTAGGCTGAGTGCAGCCAGAGCCAGCGCCGTGTGGGAGCCCGGAACGCCCGGGGTGGGGTGGGGGCTGGGGAGCTGGGAGCCCGCCTGAGGAAGAGAGCTTTGTGATTTGTCCAAAGCATTCCCCAAACCCAAGAAGCCCTTTCAAGGTGAAGGAGGGTTGCTGAAGGTTAACGTTATTGGAGCGAATTTTTTTTTCTCTCCCTAAGTGCCTAAAATGTGTCTTCCTTCTTCCCCCTCCCCCTTTTCCGACTGTCTTGAAAGTTAGGTGGAGGTTTAAGAGGGTTAGTGAGCTTGGGCGGGAAGAGGGAGGTATGAGGTCTCCCTGGCAAGGTTTTGCTGGTCAAGTTTGATCTCTTCCCACCAGCACATTAATAATCCTGCTAATATTAGCATCAGTTGCTCTGGCAGAATCCAGACCACAACCCTCACCCTCCACCCTTCCTCTCCCAGGAGCCACACACACACACACACACACACACACACCACGGAGAGGTTCTCCACCTTCTCCAGAGATGGCACTTTTGATAAAGTGGAAAGGGGACTTGTGGCCCCAAGGCACCTTTGTCAACCATGCGTTCAGAAAGTATTTTTCCCTTTTATATCAGGATTTTAAGAAATTCGTCCTGACCTGCCGCCCCTTTCCTACGAAGACGCCCCACCACCCGTTCCTTTTCAACGTGTGACTCTGGTTAAACTTTAAGCAAGAGCCTAGGGGTAGGATGCCTTCATTCCTTTCAGTGTCTCTGTGTTTCCTGCATAAGTAAAAGATTTTTTTTTTCTTTTGGTCAAGAACTTATTAAGTCTATTTGTAAAAGAAACCAGACACATCTGTGCCCTCACAGATCTGGACGGAGATTATGGGGGTTGCATAATCGGCCCTCTGTCTGCGGCGGCCCGGACCGTTTGCTGCTGAATTGAAGGGGCCTAGTTTGCTTGTGGGTCTTTGAACTTTGGAGCCCCGGGTTAGCGTCTTCCCCACCCATGTGTCTGGCCTCTGCGGACTCTCCAACTGACGCCGATGGGGGGAGGTCACAGCCCTCCAAGCCCAGAGAGGGGCTGGCCATGGTGACCCCAGAAACGGGCGAGAGCACGCGATGAGCTAAAAACATGTCCGGATGAAGCAGAAAAGGCTACAAGGGCAAGATCCAGGAGGCCAGGAAGGGTGCTGTACTGTCTCCTCCAGAACCTGAATGAATAGAGTAGGGAACTCATTTGAGACAGACTACCTGGCCTTTCCATTATTTGGGGCAGGGCATATGTTTCTGGGTCCTGTGAAGCAAAGCTGGTGATATGGGAAAACAGAGTGAAGATTGCCTGGTAAAAACAAAACAAAACAAAACAAACACACACACACACACACACACACAAAAACTCCATGACTATATTCGAGGGCTCTGCAAAAGCGCCATTGTCTCCCAACAAGCTATAACCAGTTCTGTTTTGATTATTTAGAGAAAGAAGTGGCCGAGCCCGAGGTGAGGATGGTGAATGGCAAACCAAAGAAAGTTCGTAAACCCAGGACTATTTATTCCAGCTTTCAGCTGGCCGCGTTACAGAGAAGGTTTCAGAAGACTCAGTACCTCGCCCTGCCCGAACGCGCCGAGCTGGCCGCCTCGCTGGGACTGACGCAAACACAGGTAAATCGGGACGTGGCGGGGCTAGAGCCCTGCCTGGGCTGCGTGCCTGGCTAGGCCGCGCGGTTCCGTCCCCGCGGGCTGGCGCCGATGGGATAGCACCTGCGGAAACTCAGAGACAGACCACCACCTTGCGCCCTGCCTTCATAAGTCAGACCGGGTGTCGCCGCCACGCGACGGTGGGGACGGGCTAGAGACGACGATCATCTCGAGATATCCCAGCTCCCAGCCTCTGGGGCGACAAGCAAACTTCTAAGATTGGAAATAAGGGGCGGAGGTACCTCAAGCACGCTCTCGCAGCCTGGAGAAATGGTCTAGTGCTCCGCACAATGCAGGGCCTCTCGGGTCAGCAGGGCCCGTAGGCCTCGTGATAGTCTTTGGCCCAGCGACGGCCGGAGGAGTCGCCTCGGGCCAGGAAACCTGAGGGGTCACTCCCTGCTGTGGCGGAGCCGCAGCACCGTGGGGGTCGCGAGGCGGGAGGCGCTGTTGCATAGGGAAATCTTCCTCTGGAAGATCCCATTCCCTTTACCCCCTCTCTAACCCCTATAGAAGACTAAAGAATGTTCGAGTCACCGCCCAGAGCTGCAGGCAGATTCTGATCTTACTCGGGGTTGAGGAGGGGGTAAAGGGAGCAGGGCGGGGTATTGGGCGATTAATGCTCTACCTGCTTGAACTCGCGATCACACAGTCGGCTCCACTACCCTGGCGCGCTGGGCTCTGGCCATTGTTTTGGAGACTTTGGCGGCGCCTCGTTCCCTGCGCGCTGCGTTCGGTGCGCGCTGCGTGGGCCCATACGTGCGCGTCAGCCCCGGGGGACGTTCGCCCCCCGCCCTCTGCGTCCTGCGGGAACGAAGAACAACAGCCTCCAGGTCGTGCCCTCACAGTGGCTGGGGCGCGCGGATCCCGCCAGGGCGCCCTCTGGGGCCGGAGAGCCAGGCTGTGCCTCAGGCCGAGTCCCTTGATTATAGGCTTCGAGCTGCGGGGAGACGCCAGGGCCGGGCCGCGGGGGGCCGAAGATGCCTCTGAGTGTCCCGGTAACGTGTGCCTTTGTTCCCCTACCCAGGTGAAAATCTGGTTTCAGAACAAAAGATCCAAGATCAAGAAGATCATGAAAAACGGGGAGATGCCCCCGGAGCACAGCCCCAGCTCCAGCGACCCCATGGCGTGTAACTCGCCGCAGTCTCCGGCGGTGTGGGAGCCCCAGGGCTCATCCCGCTCGCTCAGCCACCACCCTCATGCCCACCCTCCGACCTCCAACCAGTCCCCCGCGTCCAGCTACCTGGAGAACTCGGCTTCCTGGTACCCGAGTGCAGCCAGCTCCATCAATTCCCACCTGCCGCCGCCTGGCTCCTTACAGCACCCGCTGGCGCTGGCCTCCGGGACACTCTATTAGACTGGTCGCTTTCTCTCGCTCTCTTTTTTGGGACTACTGTGTTTTGCTATTTTAGAAAATCAGAAAGAGAGGAATTCATATGGGAAAGTTTGGAAAACGGAAACAAAAAATGATTCATGTGTAAAGCTTTTTTTTTTTTTTTTGCATGTAAGTTATTGCATTTCAAAGGACCCCGTCCTCCCCTTTTTTATACAGACACTTTTTTTGCGCAACTGTGGACACTATCAATGGTGCCTTGAAATCTATGACCTCAACTTTTCAAAAGACTTTTTTTCAATGTTGTTTTAGCCATGTAAATAAGTGTAGATAGAGGAGTTAAACTGTATATTCTGGATAAATAAAATTATTTCGACCATGAAAGCAAAATGAGTCTTAAAAACAACTTCTTTGCCCCCTTATTATGGGCTAGTGATGTTTTATGCAGGCAATTAAAGGAAGACAAGATGTGCAGAGATCCAATAAGGCAAAAAGGAAAACAGAAATTGGGAGCCACATAGGTGCAGTGCAAAACTTTACATGTTATATGCTGGGTGCTGCTTTACATGTTTATATGCATATGCGGCCCATTTATATATATTTAGGGGTGTGCGTGTGTGTATTTTGCTTAACCACAAAAACATTTAGGTAATTTTAAGTTTAACCCCAAATTGTTTCAGGTAGAAGGTAATGATGGAATCTAAATAAGGCCCTCCTACCCTGTGTGTAAGTAAGAAAGGAGCAGAAATCCCTCAATAAAGACTCTGAATTCTAAGCGCAAAGCAATTATGGTAGAGAGGTGCCCCCCACCCCATCAGCCTCTGTGTATTGCCAGAGCAGTTAGCCAAATTACACTCCCTTCAAAGGGAGCTTCCAGAGATGAGAAAATGAAAGAAAGGAAGGAAGAAAGAAAAGAAAAGAAATGTCCCTTCCTATTACATTTTTAAAAATCCTAAATGTCTGCAGCATAAATAGGAGTGACTTAGACTCCTAGGTGTTTGACTGTAAATGTATCAGAGCTCTTTCAGAGAGAAGGAAGGATCACAGGACTTGAAAACAATGATGGTCTTAAATCAGCAGGCCAACCGGCATGTGGGTGACAGTCTTCTTCTGCCAAGAGAGGGAACTGTGGGGTGGAGGAAAGAAGTGAAAGTATTGTTGATTTCAGTACCATTGCACGTGAGATACTATTATATATAAATATAGTATATGCTTTCCATTCGCTTTGCCACTCTCTGGTTTTTACACGAAGGAGCTCCTTCTGCTTTGCTTTTACATAAAACAGTGGTAAGGCAGGTTCCAAACTATGGGAAATTGAATCTCTTTGCAGGGATTTCTCCTTCGTAAAGGCTTCTTTAGGGTGGAGAGAAATAACTTGCTGAAACCTTGGCCCGAGTGTGTCCTTCTCCCCAACCCCTGAGTATAGACATCAGCAGTGTGACCAGAGCTATAGGTGGGGTCTGAACTGTGGGAGTCCTTTTGACTGTCATTTGGGCCACCTGCCTCTGCTTCTTTGAGATACTAAGGGAAATTGTATATTGGAAATTACAAGATGCAGGAGATATATTTTACAGCTAGGAAGTCGGCAGCAATAAATGTGACAAAAGAGTCTTCTTAAAAGGGGCAGGGGGGGTGTTGGAGATTAGAACATAAAAAAATTGCAGCCTGTCATTTGAGGATTTCGAGGTTCTTCCAGGGTTAGGAGGAGAGACCTGAACAGGCAAGCTGTGTGTCCTTGTGTCCTGCAGGGAATTAGAGGGAATTAGGGAATTTCCTTTCTCTCTCTCTCTCTCTCTCTCTCTCTCTCTCTCTCTCTCTCTCTCCCCCCGCCCCACCACCCCCACCCCGTGCCTCCCTTCTCTCTCCCTCTTCGTTCCTCACTTCACCATTTCCTCAATAACTTCCTTTTCTTGCTTTTTCCAGCCTGCCAATTTGGACTGGCTTGCGCCTTAGGGGGATTCAGAGTTTGGGCGGGTCTTTAGGCACCACCCTACCTGGTTCAGGGTCAGCTTATCGACCACAGCCTGGGCTGTGGACTCCTCCTTCTCTCCTGTCCGTAAAGTTTGAGGGGCCACTTTTCTTTTCAAAGGTGTCCCTCCTCTTAATTTCCCCCCAGCTGTCCTTTCTCGAAAGCAGCTCTGAGTGGCGATGCGCTGCGGGGTGGGAGGAGCAATACGAAGCCCCACTTTGTTTTGTGCGCTGGCAGAGACTAGGAGGATGAAGGGAAGAAGTGGAGGGATCTATTTCCTGCGTTTCTTTCTTTGCTTGTAAGGATTTCGTGGGTTTCCAGTGCACGGAAAGCCAGAGCTTCCTAGCTAGGGAATCCGGTTGAGACAAAACCTGCGCCGGCGGTTTGCGAGGGTCCGCTTTCCGTGTGCCGGAGCCTCTCTCCGCCCGGTGCCTGTCTGGGAAACTTGGAGGGGCGCATCCACTGTACTTCTCTAGCATTTCCTACCCGCTGGTTGCCCGAGGGTGACAAGAATGTGCTTGGGGCATGCTTCCTCCCCTCTGTACATAGAGGTGGCGGATATTTTTCCAGCCATGCTGTCATTCCCCCCTACCTTCCTTCTTGGCTTTGAAAAGGGGATCCCTTCATATCACCCCGAATCACCCGGCGCGGTCAAGCTGAGGGAAGGGCTAGTTTGGACTCTTCCCAGGAAAGGAGAGGGAAACTCTTCTTTAATGACCACCCTTCCACCCTCAGCCTTGTCGCTGCTGGTTGTTAAGGACACTACAGCCTGGTTGCGACGCAGGCAAGCGGAACGCGGCTTGGTTTCAGGATTCCTTCCCGCGTGCTAACCTCACTTCTTCCACTCGCAATGGCCTCTTCTCTCGCGCGGTTGTTGTTTTTTTTTTTAATTTGGTCTGGGAGCCGTGGACAAAAATATTCTGCCAAACCAGTCTGTAGCGGGTTTTCCCTGGCACCATGGGGATTCTCCCCGGGGAATTTAACTCCCTGCAGCCCTGCGTTCAAGGATGTAAAAATAACAGATCCTCAGCAAAGGCTAAAAATATCTGTGTGATGTTCCTCTCCCTTGCACTCCTCCCACCCTCCCCGTTTCTCTCCATTGTTTATTTCTCTGTCTAATATAAACGGACACCACTTCCCAGCATATTTCTTGGTCTGCCCGACTCCACTTTCCCGGACCTCTGCCTACCTCTTCCGGTGCCCACTCGCCTAGCTCTTAGTCTAGTGCTCCCAAGGTATCCAACCCACTCCACGAGTTCATTTTCTTTTCCGTGGGCCTCTTCACGCATCCTCACACTCCCAAAGTCCGCTTTCATCTTTGGATCCCTCACAAAGCCCACAAAGCCCAAGGGGCCCAAAATATCCTGGCCCTCCTGGGCGCTCCTGTAAAAGATCAGATAAATTAGCCTTTGTTTGGGACTAAGCAGATTTCTGCCCCCCGCCCTTTTTTTTTTTTTTCCTGGCGGCTACCTCCTTGTGGAACAGGGGCAGCCTGGGCAGCGAGAGAAGCCGCATTCCTGTGGGTGCCAGGCGGCTCCAGAGCTGAGCCACAGGGCCTGAGACACACACAGAGGAACCCGCAGACCTCGATGCCCTTGATCTCGCTCTCTCTCCCCCTCTTATTGGGTCACCCACCCGGGAGCCTTTCCACCCACACTCTGATCCACCCAGGTCTCGGCCTCGGACAGGAGTGTGCTGACCCGCGCACCCCACACGCACACACGCACTCGTGGTGACATAGGCCCGGCCAGGATCTCCCCGCCCATGCCAATCTTCTGTTTCCCGCCCCTTATCCCACAATCCAAGACGCGCCGGCTGGCCTCCTTTGGCTCCTTTGATCCCACCGGACGCCCCACGGCTCGCGGCGACCTGGCACCGCGGTCCTGGGAGTCGCCCATCGCGCACCAAAGGCAGGCCGCGCTCGGCTCGGCGGGGCGCGCCCTCCCGCTTACTCCGGGTTTGACACCACTCGGTCTCCGGAGCTCCCCAGCCCGAAGCGCCAGGGATGCCCCCTGGAACCCTGCTCCTTGCTCCCCACCCCGAGCGTCCTTTTATTCTAGGAGACGAACTTTTAGGGCTACCCAAGCACCGCCACCTTCCTGCCGCGTCCCCGTAACCCCTTGGATGGCGCACCTCCCCCGGCCACTGGGATCTCGCCAACCCCCAACGCTCCAGCCCTCCCCCGAGGCACGCCTTGAGGGCAGACGCCCTCCCGCACTTCTGGGAAGCGCGCCACGCCGGCGGATCCGCCTGCGGTCACCCCTCTCCTCCACCCTCAGCACCCCTCCCACGCGGCTGGGGGGAGGCTCCCGCCCCCCAGGATCTTGGGGAGGGGGCTCTGCTGCTGCTCGCGCTCCCAGGTAGCCCGCGGCCTTTCACACTGTACTTGTTGTTTTTTCAGTCACAGCGAACTCAGGGCCTCCAAAACAGCCCAAATAGCGGTAGCGCGTACGGGATTGGCTAAATATTTTTCTACGCAGCCCTGCCTCCCACCCCAGCCTCATCCGTGTTTTCTTTTGCATCTGACAAACTTTAAGTTCCCTCGTGGCGCTGGACAGAAAGTGTAGGTCGTTTTGACTGCAGGAGGGGCCGGACTGGCTAGAGCAGGGGCGGGGGCGGGGGAGCCTTCTCTTTCAAGCACCCAGGGTTGCCGGCTGTAATGTAATAACCTGTTTTATAGGTCAAGCTCTAACCGTGAAGATAGGAACCGGGGGAATTTACATGAATCTCTCTTTAAAGGAGCCGGGAGTCCTGTTTGGCAGCAATTAAATGTTTCTGCTCTTTTGTTTGCTGGGACTTCATATTACTTCTGATTTATGGGGATCCGAAGGAGTCTCTTTGCCAAAAGCGCATGTATTATTGAGTCTGTTCCACATCCTAAACCAAGATTTATATAAAACCGTGAAATACCACACATTACGACCTTTCGCCACAGGAAGGAAAAAATGGCTCATAATATCATTCTTCTCTCTCTCTCTCTCTCTCTCGCTCTCTCTTTTCAGTAATGATTCTCTCTGTCAAATCTCTACTATACAGAGTTTAGGGTGTGTGTGTTTTTAAGTCGGGGTGGGTGGAGGGCGGTAAGCAGTTCACAAACCCTGATTTGTTTTAAAGCATTTTTCTTTCTTTCTTTCCTTTTTTTTTTTTTTTGGTCTGGCAAAGTCGAGGGGACTGAAATCTGCCAATGGAAGCTTATTGTTATCCAAAGACTATTTCTGTCACTTGCCTTTTGCAAGGTGGAGGTAGAGGGGCGGGAGAAGAGGCAGGATATGAACTCTACTTCCATCTATAAACAGGGGTCACTACACAGGAACAATTCATTATTGCCCTTAAATTCACAGGAATTAGGAAGCCTGCTTGCCACCCTGCAGGGTGGCCCTGACTGGGCAGTTCCCTGGTCTGTGAGTTGGTTGGGGGAGGAAGAATCATTGCATAATGTCCTAGAGGCTAGAAAAAATGCTCAGGAAAGTCTCTGTGCTCATAGAAGGAAAATTGAGCTCCTAAGGATATCAGGGCTTTAGGTATCCTTGATGCCCCCCCACCCCCCCACCCCCACACACTATAAACAAGACCTAGAATCCAGAAGCCTCAGCAAGGGTAGGGTCCACCCTCCTGGAGGAAATGGCTGGAACTGGGCTTTCACAGTTAACTCTGGGACCAGCACAGTGCCCCAATCTCTCTCCAGACTCTTGCTCTAACTCTCCCACTCCTTTTCTCTTCTCTTTGGTCCTTCATATTGTAAGAAGGCTCACCTTACAATATGATGTTTTACAACCATATCTAGGGGCAGGGACAGTCCTTTTCCAAAAAATACTGGTCTTTCCGGAATCCAGAAAGAAGCACCTCAGTGACTTGTAGCAAAAGCAGCAGCTGAACAGGTTTATATGGGGGGGGGGGATGTTAATTAATAAAAGTTAATAATAGGATTAAAGCCACTAGCCAACCAAGCAGAGTGGAGTAGACAGCTTCCCACCCGGGCTTTATTTAATTAGCAGCAATTAATATATATTCTGCTAATATCCTTTAGGACTCTCAATGACTTGTTCCCTATGAAAGAGAATGGAGATGGAGCTCAGGAATACTTACATGCACTCAGGGCATTTTGTGCTAATGGCAAGAGAGATTGCAAATTTATTTAAGAAAATGTTCATAAACAAGTGACAGGCACTCTGAGGCTGCCTTGATGGAAACAACAGTGAAACTGACAAGTGTTCTTTGCTTGGGGGAGGGGCACTTTTCTTTTAAACAGGGAAATGCTTTAGGAAAGAGGGGAAAAGACAAGGGTTAAAAAAAAAAATTATTTCAGACTCCAGCAACAGCAGATGCAGAAGCCCTTGCAAACATATCAACCCTACACGCATTGAAGATTTGGACATGCAATGCTTCAGACCGCTGATTTGCTATTTTCTTAATTCCCTCTCTTCTTTTTCCATATGAATCAAACAGTCTTTTGTCCTTCAGGGTTTGATTTGATCGCTACTGTTCACATTTCACTTTTGTATTTTCCTCTTCCTATACCATTACTCATTGAGTGCCCTGTGAAATTACAATCGTACATTTTCAACTCAGCAACCCATTTGCAGTGCAAAAATAGGGTCTAAATAATGGCTGAATTAGCCCTACTGGACAGTTTCAGATGTAACACTCTGTAATAATTATATTGCAGGCTGGATTAGGATGCTATTATCATAATCTGGACGTTTACAATTATCTGTAATTTGCAAAGATGCGCCAGGTCTTGATTACAGCAGTTTTTTTTTTTTTTTTTTTTTGGTATCACGCTAACCATCACTAAACAGTGACAGTAATAACAGCTAATTTTGCTGGCAATATAAGAGGTGCTGGGGTGTGCAAACAATTTCACACCTGGATGTGCTCACTCAACCAAGAATATAGAGAAAGAGCTTCTGCCCTGAGACTCAGAAAAATATTCTCCTCTGCTTCTGTTCAGCATAGGTTTCTAGACCCTGATCATTGCTTAAGAGATATTCACTGGGGGTAAGTTTTTATTTCTTTCATACTTCAAGGCATAGCTCATATTTCTCCTCTCACCCTTTTCAAGCTCTGTTACTGTTGTAATTCATTATAGACTGCAACTTTACTTTACAGATTTTTCAATCCTGACCTTTTACCCCTCCCTTAAATAGAAAATTCAGGTGAGAACAGGATCCTTAAGAACTCAATTTGCCTTTTTTGCTTTCTGTGCTGTTGATGTATTTAGTGCAGCTTGTGACTGAAGACTGGGGAGATGACCAAGTATCTGTAAGGTGTGGAGGGGGGTTGTGGGGAGATTCCAAGCTACAGTCTCATTACAAATTGTTACTCAAGGCTAGTCCTAGGTGAATCCCGAGGTGAATCCACCGAGGTATTTGTGTGTGGCGATGATTTTAAGCTTGGGGATATTTGAGAAAGCAAATGGAGCTGGAGCTAGTGCTCCTTCACTAACACAGGTATGCAGACATTTGCAATGGCAGGTGTCGTCTCTAGGTTGTATAACCCCTTAGACACCCTCCACTTGGGAGAAAGTTTCAGGAATAACAGGGCCCTGGAACCCTTCAGAGATGCTTTACAGGGTCTTTGCCTCAACCCTGGGGGGACGTGGGGGATGGAGGTGGAAGGGGTGGGATGCCTCAGGAAGAGCTATGGCCCCAGAGGCCCGAGATGCTGGGACCTTGGGTTGGATGGGGCATGATTGGCTAAAAGGCAGAACAAAGCTGTTGGGCCCAGGAACCTGGCTGATTTAGGAAAGCCAGAAGCAAGACCCTCGCAGGAAGCAGTACTGTTATATCTATCTACAGATGACGCTGTTTCCTGATGCTGTGGACCCTGGAAATAGAGAGATGTTAAGGGCAGGAGTCTGAGAATCTTTGGCTCCCTCACCCAAGTGCAAAAAGGCCTTTCTCCTGCGGCAGCGGGAACCTTTGGACTAAATTGTGTCAAAAGATAATGATATGCTTATTGGTGCCAGGGAGAAAATGTCCCCTTCACCCTCACTCCTCCTCCCCCCAGCTATTGTTCTCTTTTTCTTTCTTTCTTTCTTTTCTTTCTCTTTCTTTTTCTTTCTCTTTCTTTCTTTCTTTCTTTCTTTCTTTCTTTCTTTCTTTCTTTCTTTCTTTCTTTCTTTCTTTCTTTCTTTCTTTCTTTCTTCTTTCTTTCTTTCTTTCCTGTTACATGGGAAATATGGTCGGAATGAGGCTCTAGGACTCGAACTCTGGGGAAAAGCGAACCTGGGGAGGCTTAGTAGACAGCGCAACTGGGTGATGCTTCTTGCCCACGCCCCTCCTACCAATCCCATCCTTCTCTCTCTCTGGGGAATCAGTTTACCCGGTCAACACTTTCTAAAGAGCAAAACTATTAACCCTTGAGGTTCAGAGAACCCAGGAAGCCTGGTTTCCAAGGAGAGGTGTGGGGAGGACCCGTTGCAGAACCTGTTTAATTGAACTCATATTAAGAGAGAGATTGATACAAGGCGCATCATGACAACACCTCCAATGTGTTAAAACGCATTTGCTGGATTTTAGAATTCCATGTATGCACAGTGGTTTGGCATGTGTCTGGTGGATTTTTTTTTTTTAAAGAAAAATGAGTGTTGGTTTCGATGTATGGTAGCTTTCTCTCTAACGTAATTTAAATAATTCAGCAAAGCTCCACTACCAGCTGTACTTCTGCAGCCTCTTCCATTCTTTTCTGCATTATAATTTTGGTTAATTTTCAATTTTAGGTCCTACGTCTCTGCAATTTGTGTATGAATAACAGAATAATTTCCCTCTTTTGTTTCGCCTTTCCTGTTCCTGAATCTAAATAAAGATGGCTTTTTAGTATTAAAAGTGGAAGAAAATTACAGGTAATTATCTTTGACGGTAAAAACGCTGTAATCAGCGGGCTACATGAAAAATTACTCTAATTATGGCTGCATTTAAGAGAATGGAAAAAAACCTTCTTGTGGATAAAAACCTTAAATTGTCCCCAATGTCTGCTTCAAATTGGATGGCACTGCAGCTGGAGGCTTTGTTCAGAATTGATCCTGGGGAGCTACGAACCCAAAGTTTCACAGTAGGAAGGGGGAAAAAAGAAAAGAAAACATTTTTCCTAATGTAACAATGCGAATGCTAGAAAATGACAAGACTGATCGGTTTTAAACCATTCTGAAGACTGACTGAGCATGGAAGTTCCTCAACAAAAAAAGGAACGGGTATATTGGTAAGTAGTCTTTGCTTTGTGTCTAATTATAGTGACTGTCCTTTTGCACGACTGTATGTCGCTGTCATTATATGGAGCACTCTGAGTATCTCTATTGACTTCTGATAAATGGCTCAGTGGTTTCAAGGTTCATAATTTGAAGGATGCCCAGGTCTGTAGCCATTAATTCTCGCAGTATGGGGCTTCCTGCCTGTATGACGAAAGGACTTTTCATTTCCATTATTTCTGAGCTTTCCACAAGATCGGAGGATGTATTCCATCCAGGAGCAGACTTGTTCCTACCTAGCTGGCTTGCAAAGAATTTTAAGCATTAAGTAGTCATAATCGTGCATTTACTTTCTGTTCTCTTATTTTTTCCTGTTTTTTTTTTTGGTTTGTTTGTTAAAAACTGTTCCCAAAGAAAGATAAATATAGCTGTGTTACTTTAGCTGAAAAGAGAGAGGCGAATACTTAGTTTCAGCATTAGAAACTACTGAATGTCTGGAGGTTGGCATGGGATAGATCATTCCAAATAGAAGAAATTATTATAAAATATAATAAAAAAGAAAGCTGAGGGAACATCTATGGTTAATGTTAAAGTACTTAAGGCAAAGACTAATGCTGCAAACTGACATCTTTGCAGGCACTTGGTCTGTGTACATATATGTATGGCTTCCCATATTAGGAAATGAGAATTTTTGAAAGATGATAGAAAATATACTGAGAGGGAGGGAGGGAGGAGGTGATCACTTCGAGCCGCACAGAGAGAAATATACAAGACACTCCCAGCATTTTGTGGCTTTTACTCCATATATGAAAGAAGACAAAAACATACAAAGTATATGTACAACTAAAATTCAACAATATATACAGAAATGTTTCTTGATATAAACGTTCCCTATTAGCTTAGTGAATGCCACCAATTCACCTAGTAAAGGTATCAAAGCAATAGAACCTTGATTTTGGTTGTTTCCTCTGTCTTTCCTGATTCCAGTTCAGGGTTTGGGGATGGGGTGGGGAAAGAGTGGTTTGGTTTGGCTTTGAGATCATCATTCTTGCTCACTGAATTTTGATAAAACATGCAGCTTTTCCTTTGTGGCAACGTTCTAATATTACAGCTGATTTTCCCTTTTTCTTTAGAGAATGGTTGTTATGTGAGGGTTTTTCTTTTCTTTGTCTTTTTTGTTTTTGTCAGTCTGGGATTGGTAAATAAAAACGTAGGAGTCTGAAATGCTTCCGTTTCCTCATGTAATGTCTTAAGTTCATTAAACAAGTAAAAACGCTGCCATGTTTGCGCAGATTCTTCTGGTGGGGGGGGAGGATATCTGTAAAATAAAGTTGTTTTGACGGAGACTTCCAAAGAGGAGAAGAGGCTTAGAGCCTGGATTCCCAAAGGGTAAGAGAAAATATACTTACAGTGAGGGGTTTCAGGAGCACTGGCATAGTAACCAGCCTCTTCCTCTCCCTCCCTCCCTCCCTCTCTCTCTCCCTAAGATGCAAGATCAGTTACTGAGGCTGCTCAAAGGAAAAGGCAGACAGAAAAGAAAAAGGAGAAAGGAAAAGGAAGGCTGAGGTGAAGGGAAAAAAGGAAGGAGGGAGGGAAGGAAAGGGCAGGGGGAATGAGAGAGAGAGTGCGCTGGAGGGTCTCCCCGGACAGGAGTTCTCCCGAGCCTGCTCCTCCGGCTAGGTTTGGCAGCTGCAAGCAGGTCCCGGAGCCTCCTTGCCTTGTTCAGACGTTTCCCTCGGGTATCGATTTCCCTCCGACAACTCACATCATCTGCGGTCTCTGCATCGTGTCCTGGTGTGGCGAGGAGTACCAGTGCGAATAGCCGGGCATGTAGCTGTTGGGGGGCATACTGACCCCCTTGGCTGAGGCGGAAACGTCCCACACTGGAGGCAGCGCTGGCGAGCGCGGTGACAGGGCCGCCGAGCCTGGGAGAGGGTCGCTCTCATGCGGGTTACTGCCCTGCTTCAGCAGTTTCTTAAACTTAGAGCGTTTGTTTTGAAACCATATCTTCACCTGGAACAAAACGCAGCAGCGATTATTAGGTTAGAAAACGCCCACCGGGGGTGCCTCAACTTGAGGCTGTGGAAGCAATTCCTTCAAATAATCATCATGATGGTGGTGGTGGTGGTGATAATAATAATAATAGTAATGATACTACAACCCCACAAATGCCAAGCCCTTAAGTCCCCACCTTCCTTCACCGGTTTCTGGCCTCCTCTTCCCCCCTCCCTACCCACCTATTTATTAGGCATCTTGTCTGGATACCTAAACTCTCCAGCTGGATGCAAACCTAGCTTTAAAACAACAGCATAAATAAGAACAAACTAAAAAAAAATGAAAGGGAATGAAGGTTCGAAGTCTTAATAAGTCTTTTTGGATCAAAGTCAACTGAATGCACTTTTTCTGGTAGTCTTTTTTAAAAAAAATACTTACCAGACCCTAAACTTGGTATCTCTATGCATGTACAGTTAGCAAATGACTGAATGGATTGAAGCCTGTACATTTAGAACCAAATACCTTGAATATCCCTGTGCATACACTGCACATGCCACAGACTGTGCATGGGGCATCTTTCTCTCTTCATAAATATATCCCCATAATCCTGTGGAGATTAGGGATTGTACCTCCCTCATTCCATGCTTTGTATGTTGCTTAGTCAAATTGTGGTCAGCAATCATCACATGATTGTTAATGCAGTCACTTAAAGTCAAAGGGCCCCTGAAAATTAAATGGGGATCAGGGATCTAGGAGAATATCCAAGCTAGCATACTGGGTCTCCTTCATTCAAAGAAGGAGAGTCTATGGTGCAGCTTCCTTTACCTTTAAAATTCCTTAGCCATAGGAATTTGCTTTTCCAAGAGGAATACAAGTTACTGAGTAGCAAGAATCCCTTCGTTTCAAGCCCCAAATATTTCCAGTGGCAACATGGCAAGAGAAAGCAAGGTGAATTGAAAAGAAGAGCTTAGGAGCATCTGTTCTAAGGTACCACCCAATCATTCCCCAGCAAGTGTCTCATAAACCCTGAAGTCCCTTTGCTGAAGATCACCCACCTCACTTGAGGCCTACCACCCCATGCAGCTAAGTTAATCAACAAGGCCAAAAACCACAGGTGATTGCAGCCTGGCTTTATGACCAGAGTCTTAATATACCTGCCTAAGCCCCTTCCTGTGAAGTCTGAAAGGCCCCATATGTCTTTCAAATTAGTAGGACAGCAGAACTTCACCAACTGTACTTAACTGAGGCTTCACCTGCTGTAATTTGGGGAACATTTCTCTTTGATCTCCACCTCTGCCATTGCTCCAAAGTTCTGAGCAATGGAGGTACCTCAGCCAGTCACCCCGCACGATTTAACCACTGAGCTCAAGGCAATCTTCAGAAAAACTCATTTCACCCATCCCAGGATGAATAGTTGACACCTTGGTCCCTCTCCTAAATCCCTATGACTATACCCCTCTTCATTTCACTTCATAATTCTTTCTTTCTATGTCAACAAGCTGAAATCCTTAAGTCCCAGCCTACAAAAGCACAAAAGGATCCTTTAAATCATATTTCTTATTCTACCTCCTGACCTGAACTTTTTTTCTTCTCTTTCTCTTTCATGTTGCTCAGTTTTGAAACAGGACTCGAACAAATGTCACCAAAGGACTCTAGACTGGGGTGGGGTCGCCGAGGGTTGGGAAGATATGCAAATCCAATCCAGTATTCAATACCAGGTCATTTATTCCGAGCTGTGTTGTCCCGAGAAAGTGCGTAATTGGAGCAAAGGCATTTCTGGTTAATCTCCTTCCATCCTTGGTTGACTAGGCCAAGAATTCATCCTGATGTGCTCCCTGCCCGACTTGCAAGCAGGGTCAGCATTTCAGGGATATTCGGGCTTCTCGGGGATTACCTGTGTTTGTGTCAGTCCTAAGGAAGCTGCCAGTTCAGCTCTCTCGGGAAGGGCCAGGTACTGAGTCTGCTGAAAGCGATGGTTTAAAGCCTGAAGCTGCAGGCTGGAGTATATGGTCCGAGGCTTCCGAATCTTTTTCCCTTTTCCATTGAACCTGATTTCCCCGTTCTCAATCACTGTGGTTTTTTGTTGATCTAAAAGCAAAGGATACAGAGGAGCAGTCACCTGTGAGGCTACTACTGCCGTATCCCTGAGCACGGCCTGGCCTGCGCAGGGTCTCCCCAAAGACTAACAGGGGTTGCCTTGAGGCGTCCCTACGCCACGCTGACCTCTCAGGGTTCACGGTGCCCGTGTACTCCCAGAGGCCGCCAAAGCTGATCCCGGCTCCTGACTGTCACTAACAAAGCCCGGTGGCTGGACTGAGGAAGCGCCCTCGGCCCTCGGGCAAACAGCCTCGCTCAGCCGCAGAAGAGGCGGCGCCGGCCGCTCTCTGGGGTGCGCGGCGCGGTGCAGCGGCTGCTCTCTCCGCCGAGTCCGCCCCCGAGTTGTGGCTTCAGTGCCTTACACTGTGCTCCAACCACCCTCGATTTGTGCGGCCAGTTGACTTGATGTCACTAGCTCCAAGCCCGGTTTATCATCAAGACCCTCGGCGGGTTCGAAATGATTCTGCTGGAAGGAACCAAAACCCCAGACAAAACATAATCAGGCGCTCAGACCAGCTCCTTAGCCCGTTGAGCCTCCCCCGGCAGCTTTGCCCTCTTGGGTGCTAAGAACCATCCGCCCTAGGCCCTCTGCTTCGCCTCCACGAACAAAGGAGGAGCCGACAGTACACAGAAAACCCAGAGGGAGGGCGCCGGTCAGGGGTGAGGGTGGCGGGACACCTCAAAACCCGTGGTAAAGAGCCCAACGGTCACTAGCTTAACCAGAGCCAGAGGCCATGCCACCTCTCCCTGCGGGTCACCGAAACGCACCGGGAGGTCCATGCAAAGTAGGCCACTGGCTGACCAAATTAGACTGGGGAGCAAAACGTGCTGCCTAGTTCTGCCCAACAGGAGTTACAGAACTGTTCCCCATGCTGCCAAACGCGGGTTACAGCCCGGAGGGGAGGAAGGAAGCTAAGGGCGCACGGTCCCAGCGGGCTGGAGAGCGCAGTGAAGGCCAACTCTTTGAGCAAAGCCTGCGCGGAGCAGGAGGCGCGGCCCCCGAAGCGCGCGGGAGGCTGGAGAGCAGGGCGGGTCGCGCGGCTGGGAAGCCGGGGGTCCGCGGCGGCGCGAAGGGGCCCGGCTGGGCGAGGCCGGCAGGCAGGCGCCAGGCGAGCGGGCGCGCACGAGGCCCGGCCGGGGGCGCGCCGGGCCGCCGGGGGGAGGGGGCCGGCAGAGGCCCGGGCTTTGAGGAAGTGCGCGGGGCGGGCGGGGTGGGGGGCAGCCGGGAGGCGGGAGAAGCGAGCGGCCCCGGCGGCCTCTCACCTGTGTCGTCCCCTCGCGTCTGGGCGGCCGCGCTGCTGTTGTGGTAGGACTGGAGGTAAGGGCTGTGCTGCGAGTGGCTCATGTAGGGGTAGGCGGCGAGCGAGCGGTGGTTGTAGGAGTTGCCGCCGCCCGCCGCGTAGGGCGAGCCGTGGTGGTGGTGCTGGTGGTGGTGGTGGTGCGACCCGGCCGCCGCCGAGTGCAGGCAGTGCAGCGGGTAGTGCGCGCCTGCCATGGCCGGGGAGCTCTGCTGCGAGGGCGGCGGCGGCGGCGGCTGCTGCTGCGGCGGCGGCGGCGGCGGCTGCTGCTGCTGCTGCTGCTGTTGCCCGAACTCCATGAAGGCGGATTTGGACGAGTCCTGGCCTTCCAAGCCGTCAGCCATCGTAGTCATGGTCATCATCAAAACTTTGGGGGCTGGAGAAAGCCTTCTCCCGGGTTTCCTCCACCCTCCCCCCACTTGGCTCGCGCCGCTCTCCCCTCTGCAGCCACCTTAGCTCTTGGGATCCTTGCAAAAAAAAAAAAATAAAAAAATTTAAAAAGAGGGGGCGGAGGTGGTTCTCCCTCGCTCTTCTCTAATATATATATATTTTAATATAAAGAGATATAGTGAGCGGGGCCTTGTTAACTCAAAGGGAGGAGGAAGGGGGAGGGATGGGAGAGGAGAGGGGGAGGGGGGAATCTGCTCTCCCCCCCTTTGTTTCCCCCCTTTGGATTTTTTGGGGGCTGGTGCAGTTTAAGGCAGAGATTTTAAGGTGGATTCTGCGAAAGTTGCGCGTCTGCTTTCAGACTTGATGCAGACGCCACGAGTCGAATGGTTTGTCTCCAAAGGGCAGCGCCTCCCCATTGGTCAGTCGCCCCCTGACGTCACAGGCGCACGGCTTCTACTGGTGTTTGCGAGGCTTGCAGAGTTCCTCGCCTACCTCCGGCAACTCCAATCCCAGCCGCGAGCTGCAGTCGGGGGCAGCGCAGCTCCGCACTCGGGGCCGCCGGGGAGGGAGGTGCCTTCGCGCAGCGGGTCTCCTGCCGCAGCTCGCGCCCCCAAACCCGGAGCCTCACGGCCCAACCCCGCAGCCCTGGAGCAGCCTGGCTGGAGACTGCGCTCTCAGTACCCTTGAACCTTGAGTAGGCTGCCTGTGCTCCGAAGTAGTGTCCTGTGCATTTAAAGCTAGGGCCCCCGCCTTTGACCTCCCACCCCCTCCACTACAGTCCCACGGGAGCGTCGCGTCGCCGTGGATTTTTCTAGATGTACTTTATTGAAGCCACAGAGGGAAGAACCCCCACACCTGGGCCCAACCCCACGGTGGGTGTTGTAAAGAAATAGGAAAATCAGACCCTGTTTGGACGCGGTTTCTGCCATTGCAGGCCTTATATTGAACAAAAAGGGGGAGCCTCCCCCCCCCCCAGAATGCAGCAGCCCGTTCTGAAAGTGAATTGTTGGAGGACTGACAGTAATGCATTTTTTCCTATTGAAAACAGAAGCTACTGTAATGCTTTCAAATATATGCAAATGATACATGCGGTTAGTGGTTTGGCAAATCTTGATTACAATATAAACTACCCAAGTAAAAGTGCCTTCGTCCTAAATTTGTCTCTCGATTACAATTCCAATTGATTTTATTTTATTGTCAACATTGTTAATGATAAAAATAGAGTCGTTTTACAGTTATTTTTACTTTCTGGAAGGAGGCAATTAGAGCTCTAATCAGGAATACACAAAAATCTCCCATGATTAACTGCAGTACTTTGTTCAAATTGCTGCTATAAAATTCAGAACAATTTGCCTGTAATGATTATGGACTGGGTTTATTTTGGGAGGTGGAATAAAAGTGGATATAGCATAAATTATCCTCTAATTATACACCAGTGTCGCCTCAATTATCCTCTTATCAAAATGGTTGTCTAACTGCCGCATTTAGTTTCAATTCTCTCCTTTTTTTCTATAAAAAGAACTTCATACCTTGTTATTATTAATCCATTTATTATTTGCAAGGGGATTTATATCCGCACATCCAGGTGGTAGAACCACTTCTCTTTCAAAGATGGACTGGGGAAAGACCGGGGCTGCGGATCTACCCTTTCCCGCTCGGGTCTCCAGGCCCAGGCAGCCCAGCCCGGCGGAGACGGCGGAGCCCCGGAGCGCAGCTCAGGCCTGAACACCAGGTAGGACAGCCGGACCCGACAAGGCGCAGAGGAGGGCAGGTAGGGCTGCGCCTGGGGCCGGATTCCGCGGCTGCGAGGAGGCGCCGGGAGTCCGAACTGCAGGAGGATCTGGGTGGGCAAGACGTGCAGACCCCCACGGGCGCGGCGCCAGCTTTCGACCCGCGAATAAACCAAATCAGCGAGCCTCTGGCCACAGGCAGAGATGTAGGATCTGGCCACTCCGCATCAACAAGTCTACAGTCGCGGGTACGAATCTGGGTCTTGGGGGAAACTGCGGGCTTCTTGGCACTCTGTTCGCTTGGACTCCATAAGTTTGCGACCCAAGGAACCTGAGAAATGGACAATTTAGTGGCCGCTTGTCCATGTTACTGCAGAAAAAGTGGCTGCAGATTTAGCAGCTAGGACTCTTATTTACATATTGCGCGAAGCTCGGCGGCAGTGATTTATGCTAATTGACTTAGCCTGCAACCTGGGGTCTCTAGGGTTGCCTCTTTTCTTTCTTTCTTTCTTTCTTTCTTTCTTTCTTTCTTTCTTTCTTTCTTTCTTTCTTTCTTTCTTTCTTTCTTTCTTTTTCCTTCCTTCCTTCCTTCCTTCCTTCCTTCCTTCCTTCCTTCCTCTTTCTCTCTTTCTCTCTCTCTTTCTTTCCTTCCTTTCTTCTTCAGTTTCATCAGTCTGGAGGATCGCAGTCCCTAGGTTTCCTCCAGGGTCCCCAGGACAGCAACCTTTACTCTCCCCCAACCCCAACCCCTATCCCCGGTTGCCTCCGCGCTTAACTTCTTGAGCCTCGGGAGCCGGTTCAGTAACTCTGAATTCATTTTTAAGTGGCGTGCATTGTTTCTCTCCTTTTAACAAGAGGTACACTTTAACACGCGAACCAGTAACCCGATCCACGCGTTTACAAATCAGCAATGAATTAAAACAACAACAACAAAATGCTTCAAAGAAAATGAAAGGTGGGCTGGGTAAGGGGGAGATGTGAGTGTGAGCAGGGGGAGAGAGGGAGAGAGGGAGAGAGAGAGGGAGAGAGAGAGAGTCTCCCCTCCTCTGGAGCGCTCTCGGTACACCGGGCTGCGCTCCGAGCTTGTTTGTAAAGTCCTCAAAGCCAGCAGGTAGACATGGCAGTTTTATTGCTTTATACCCTGCAGCTTGCTGTTAACACGGTGAAGGTGGTTCCCCCACCCCCTGTTCCCCGTCTCTGTTTCTGTCTTTATGCTCGCAGGTGCACTCGCGGGCTTCCCGAGTGGGGCAGGTTGTCAGCGACTGGGGAAGGCTCCTGCACCCTGTGCCAGACCAGGGCAGCAGTCCCTATTTGCACCCCCCCCCTTGTTTCCTCAATGCTGCAGGAAGCCCTGAGGACTGGAATCGTCCGGGGGCTGTGGCTGCAGAGCTGTCGTCCCTCCCCCAGTAGACAGGGTATAAATTCCAGTATGCATTCTAGAGGAGCCAGGGCGCAGCTGCACCGAGGTAGCAGTTGCACGCAGCGTAGGGTAAAGGTCCTGCTGAGACCTGCTGAGCGACCCAAATTAGGCTCAAACAGTCGGAGGCTGGGGAGTGAGGCGAGCAAGGGGTCCCGCCCGGCTTGATAGAGGTCTCTGTGCGCTTGCTGGATAGAATCCAAACTGCAGGCTTCATTATCCGGCTTTCCGGCTAGTCCCGGGAACAGTTAGCTAGAGGGAGAGCTAATCTGGCCCCACAGTGTGCCAAGTTGTCGCGCTGTGTCTGCCACGTGTGGCCTCTGCCACTAGCCTGCGCGCAAGGAGTTCTGCGAGCAGTGGCTGTCTGCGGCAGGGGATGCTCCCCACGGTCATTTCTTTCCAGTTGATCCCGGCACCTCGTCTTCGGAGTCCTTCGCCCAGATCCTGAACGGCGGCAGTAATAAGCCCAGGCAAGGCGGTTGGAGTCGCTACTGGTTCGTTCTAATCCAGCCCGAACCTCCAGCCCTTCTGCGAGAGGCAAGAATCTCAGATTCTTTAGGGCCTCCTGGCAAAAGCGCACACCCCAGGGGCTCCAGGTTCCTGCACCCCTTTGGATGCTACCCGTGCTCTGCCTTCTACTACTTTGTCTGGCCTGCTGGAGAACCCGGGCCAACCCTGGGGCAGGCAAGGCCTTTCTAAATCTTTATTATTCTAAATAGAAGCAATCTGGAGGACTTGGAGGCCGAGGCTCTTGTAGGACTTGTAGTAGGTGAAGGTCATATTTAGGAAGAAGTTTTAAGAAGCAGGATTTGAGGCCTAAACTGCTTTTTGCTTTTTAAGGTGTTGAAGTGTTGGGGCTTTTATTCCAGCTGTCAATGTTATTTAGAGAGAAATCCCCACGGATTGCCAACAGAAGGCTTTGTCAGTGTGCCCAAGGCCACTGTGGAGGAATGGGATCTTTGGGTGGGGAAATCCCCTGCTGTTCTAGCCCTAGCTTGGGCATTTGACTCATAGGTCAGGGTTCTGGCAGGTTGGGTGCCCTGTGAAGGCTTGTAGCCTCTTAGGGCTGTAGAAGCACATTCAAGTTCTGCAGGGCCTGGCTGGGCTTGGTTGCTAAGTTGGGCTCAGTTATCGTGTTAATTCTAAAGAAATTAGACCTGGATAAATAGCCTTTGAATTAAAAGAAATTACTCGGTATTGATTTACATAGCCATGCTTAAAACACACACACACACACACACACACACACACACACCCCAAATAAAACAAAACAAAACAAAATCTCCACAGGACACATTGGTGGGAAAAGAAATTCCTACTAGTATTTCCTCCATTCAGTGTAAACTTCTGTTAATGTATGTGTGCAGGGAAAGGGTGCCTGGTATCCTGGAAATCTAGGCACCCTTTTTTCCTCCCTCAACAAACACACTTGGGAAAGCTTGAGGGAAGGGTTGACATGAGAGCTGCCTCTTCACCTGTCTTAGCCCAGGCTAGTGATTGTATCACTGCAGTAGCCGAAAGTATCTATACAAGAAAACATTGAGAATATAGCACTATTTCCTTTAGTGATAAAACTATAATGCCCATGTAAAGACAAGCTTCTCCCAGGCTCCCCAAAATCAGGTAAAATGTGGGCCCTGTTTACTCCATACCCAGAGAGTGGCTCATGGAAGTCTGGGGACAGCATCTCCCTCATCTCTCCAGTTCTGGGTCCTGAGAACAGGAACCCCCAACATGTATGGCCTAGCCCACCTGGGCCAGTAATACCCACTGGGGGCCTCAGGCTTTTTCTAGACTGTTAGATCTAGAGAATGTAAACTAAGCATGGTTCAACCTAGAGGCTCCTGTCTAGGTCTTTTCAAACCTGGAGTCCAGGGGAGTCATGAAAAGGAAGTTAACCAGGTCTTCAAAGTCAACACTATTAGCCTCCCTCTGGCCCCATTGCCAGGCTGTGTGAACACCCAAAGAAGCCAATCTTTTGGGCCTAGAATGGACTAGGGTAGGGACGATGAACACATTTCCTCCTTCCCTAGTGTGGGGATTATACACAGACGTCTTCTCTTTTTCTCTTTTATCAAGCATAGGACCCCCCCTCCCCCATACACAATTCTTCTTCTTTATCTCAATTCAGGGGGTAAAAACAACAATATTTAAACACTTAGATTAAGGTAAGGTAAATGGCAATGTTTGTCTTTTTAACGTGTTAGATAAGCAAAGCTGAACCCCTCCATATTTGCCCTGCTGGGAAATGTAGCAGGACAAAGTGGAAAGGTAAGGGGTGTTAAAAACCAGCTTTAATCCGGCCAGTCTTTGGAAACCAGGACCCCCTGGCCATTGCAGAATAAACACAGCCCAAGAGTGGCAGGGAACAAGCATCAACAGGAAACAGCAGACTATTTTTAGGCATAATAAGGAGTTGATATAGCTGGTCAAGCATCTTCCTAAATGCCCCCAAGCATTCTCTCTCTTAACACCTCCGTCTCCTCATTGGCAGAAACAATAACAGAGTCACAGCAAACACCTCAAAAACTAAGAAACGCCAACTTGGGATAGCTCTTCAGAAAAACCTGGGATGGAAAGTATCTTGTTATGTGAGCTGTTAGATAGAACTCTTATTACAGCAGAAAAAGAAATGAAAACCATTTTTCAGTAGAGAGAGACTTGTTCTGTACACAACTTCCCTTGTGATTTTCATAGTCATACCTGTTCATACACTTTTTATCTCCTTTTTGTGTGACATCCCAATGTACATGATAAGGTAACTTATTAGGTGTTAAACAAACTTTCCTTAGCAACCAATTTCAGAACCCTTAGAAAACAGTGAGGGTTTAAAAAAGATTTTATTTATGTATTTTTAGAGAGAGGGGAAAGGAGGGAGAAAGAGAAGGAGAGAAACTTCAATGTGTGTTTGCCTCTTGTGCCCCTAAATGTGGACCTGGCCTGAAATGTAGGCATGTGCTTTGACTGGGAATCGAACTGGTAACCCTTTGGTTCACAAAGCGGCACTCAATCCACTGAGCCACACCAACCAGGGCAAGATGAGGGTTTAAAAAATATTCTCCCCATGGTGCCCTTTCTCTTTTCTTTTGTTTAAAACAAAAAAAAATTTTTTTGCACAAATTTAAGGAAAAGAAAGCCCCTCCATCTTGAAGAAAATAATATTTTTTTCCCTGTAGGTTTCATTAATTTTGTGCAGAGAGCACAAATGTTCCACCTCACAGCCTCAGCATGTATTCAAAGCCTTTGTTGAGGCTGTGTCCATTTGGACACGGCTTTGGGCTCATATTGAGGTCCATGATATTTCTTCCCATATGCTTTATGGAGGGAGCAGAGTGGAAAAGCAGGGATCATAGAATGAAAGGGTGTTAAAGAACAAATATCGTAAAGTGAACAACAGAGAATGTGAATCTGCTTCGTTTTGAAAGTACCTCTGTTGAAGTTTTCTTCTCTATCCTGTTTGCTAGGGGCTACTTCCCCACAACATTAATTGCACAACAAATAAACAAAACTAAGGCTGATAAAAGGAGCTCTGTTTGACCTCGGGTCTGCTTCACTTGTATTCCCCGCCCCCCACCTCGGGCGTGCGGGGATGGGTAGATCCCACCCACTAGTGCTCTCTACCCCCTTCTCCCTTTGCCTTCTCTCCTCTCCATTCTTTCACCTCATCTCTTTCCCCCTCCAACACCAAGAACAACATGTTGTTCATCTAATATCAGAGAACTCAAAGCAGGAGGACCGTTAAAAAAATCACAGAAGAGGCCACCCTCCCCGGATAAAGGAATCATTTTAAAAACAAGGCTTTGGAGGCTCAAAGGTCTTGGGCCTCAGAGTTAAAAAGCGACATCAGCGTTTTGGGACCTTAGTGCAGCAGTCCCAAACAGACCGGCCGGCGTCCAGGGTTCTAAGGGGCGGGGGTTGGGGTGGGAGGGAGGCTGGGGCGAGGGAAGGGAACGCGAGGACAGGAGCCCAGAGGGGAGGCAGAAGCAGAGGGCGACAGAAGCGCTCGCAGCTGGCTCCCACGCGCCGCTGTCTACAGGGACGTGGGGCCGGGTAATAGAATTCAGCAGGCAGGATCCTCCAAGAGCCAGCCACTGTCTTGTACAGATTTGTAGAGAAACCCTCACTGTAATTAAAACCGTACAGTCAGATTAATTCAATGTGTTGCTCAGCAGCGTTTTTAATAGTAAAAATCCGCTTTAAAATTGAATTAGGGTCGAAGAAAATTTCTGGGAGGCTCGCCGGATTTGCCAGCTTTCATTGGAGCCAGCCCGAGATGGACGTTGGCAGTAGCCGCGCAGCGTCCCCCCCTCCCCGTTCCGCGGCCCCAGCCCTGGGGCGGGGGGAATTTGGGGATGGGGAGCTGATCTGCAGGGGGTGCCAGTCTGGGCGCCCAGCTGGACCGCCGCGGCCAGGCCGGGGCGCGGCACAGGGCTGGGGTTTACCCTCCCGCCGAGGCTGTACGGATTTTTGACAGCAAGCACCTCCGCCCCATTCCCACCCTTTGACAAAGTTCACGGCTGGGGGTGTGGGGGGTGGGGGTGGGGTGCGGGTGTCGGGGGAAGAAGAGAGAGAGCCCTGCTGTATCTTGAAGCAATTTCCCACTGTGTGTTCCGGGTGTGGCGGAGGTTCGAGCCCTTTCTGTTGGGACGCTCGCTGTTTGGAGTGTCAGACAGGAGAAAGTTGTGGTCCCACCCACGCACGGCCTTTTTCCTTCTTGAAAGTCTTCCAAAAATGAAGAGTAATATTTCAAGCACGCTGTCAAAATCTGGCCCAAACTTTGATTTGGCCGGCCGCCTCCCTATCCCTCCCTCCCCGCCCGTGACCCGTCGCGACTGTGGTCGTCGTGAAGTAACCCTGAGTCCTGTGATGTTTTTCCCCTTAAAGATGAGGCACCTTCGAGCTAAAAACCTGCTCCCGAGTCCCTGGACATGGTGGCAGCCGAGTGCTAACGCAGAGGCTCTCACTTAAGACCGAGGCCGGGTGAGGGGGCGGGGGGGGGGGGGGGGG
>PVIW01002667.1:0-150775 GCA_004026585.1 Noctilio leporinus | reverse complement strand
CCCGGGCCTGGGAAAACAGACACCGCTGGGGTCCCTGCTCCTCCGGCAACGGGCGCAGACGCTTTAATTGCCGCAAATTGTCACTCGGTCCCCTTTTCATTTTCTCGCTCCTTCGTTTATTTTTACTACACTTCAAATGCCTACAAACTTCCCTAGCAAGGAGAGCGCGGAGCAATTATTGCCGTTGCCTTCGGGGCCTGCGTTGCCAATCACGGAGTGGGATGGAGTAAACAGGGCGAAGAGCGAGGCGCGTCATTGGTCTCGCTGACTTCAGGTGGCGGGCGGTGAAGAGCTCTCCCTGACGCGCCGCCCCCTCCACGGTTCTTGAGTCCCAATTATCTGGCAGAAAGGAGGTGGATCACCCTCCCTCTTCCCCCTCACATCACACCCCACCCGTGTGCGCCAAGTTTTCCTCGAATCCAGTAAATCCCGCCAGAATTGGCGGGTTTCTCAGAGAGTAGTTAAGAAAGGAGAATTCTGTGGGGACCTAGCTCTCAGTTCTGTATTGAAAAGAAAGGTGCAACGTGAGCAGGCACCTTCCCCGCCCCCATGCCGGGAAAATAGGGCCCTTTTTCTCAGAGGGCCACGTGCGGTGATGTGCCCCCGGGAGGCAGGTGATGGAGAGTACCCCCCATCCCCCGCCCCTGCCTCCTTCAGGGGAAGCTTTGAGATTGGTTCTAAGAAGTTTAGGACGGTCTGTTAGGACGGCAATCGATCAACATTACGGTTGTTTTAAATATTAGCCAGAAAACCTGAAAGGAGAACTTTACATTTCCAGCTGGACTGTTGTCTTGAGTGCTGCTTAAAGGCGATTCTTCACCCCTCCTTTCTCCTCTCGTCTTTCCTAAAACAGGCACAGGCGTCCGGGGTGGGGAGCAAGGCAGGTGTTTGCAGCAGCCCAAGGGGGTCTCTGGCGTCCAGCGGTTAGATCCCAAACAAATCGGTGCAGGATTAACTTGTCTGTCTGCTGAATTGTCTCCAATTGCAAAAGCCGCGCGGGTCGCGCCTGCTGGGCGGGTTCGGGTTACCCGCGCATCCTGGGCTCGCTGTCTCTTTCTCGCCGGGCAGGGGCTGGAGGGGCGGCCCAGAGCTGGCGGGAATCGGCCGCTGGCAGGTCGCTTTAAAGGAACACAGCGAGCATGAACTGCTCCATTCTCACACACACACCCTTCCTATTTCTTTTTTATGAAAACATTTACAAGGAACCTAATTTCAGATCATGGAAGTAAATTTCATGCTAGGATATATTTTACAAAACATATAATCTTTCGGGGCCGGAAGACGTTGAATTAAAACCATACTTTGACAAGTTGAGTTTCAAAGAGAAGTCACACCAGTGCAGAAGGCTAATTCATATTCAAGATGTAGCCTGTAATCCCTGTTGTTTGAAACATCAGCCAGGGCACCAGGCACCGTGTGTTCTTCCTGCTCTGCCTGACCAAATCCCAGGCTCTGGGCCCAGAGTCCCCCACGCTCAGCTGCTGGCCTGTGGATTGGCTTGGGCTAGCATCCTGGTCTTGAGAAGATAGAGGAAACCTTCCTGGATCACCTATAATGTCCTTGAATAACTCTTTTGGGATGGTCAGGAGGTCCCAGGCACTAGAGAGACTAACGAGAAGAGCAAGCAGGTACAGATGGTCAGACCAGGTGCTTCAAGAATTCTTGGTGGGACTGAGAGCCCCAAGATCACCTAGCCCCCTTATTGCTTCCTGACTGACCTGTGCCAGAGAAAAGGGAATCTCCTTCTCACACCCTCCTACTTCCATTCCTGATGACCCAGAACGTGAGGGGGTAGGAGGTTTGTCCTGACCCAGTCAGAGGCCTTGGGGAGGACAGCAGTTGGTTCCCTGAAGCCTCCGAACTGTCAATGGCATTTTTGTGGTCGTCCTCAATAATCTTTCTCTTTATCTTCCTTTACCATTTTCCTATAACTTCACTAGTTCCAACTTAGATCTCAGGGGGCAGCCTCGCATGGGAAGGACAATCTCCCAGCTCAGCTGGTTTATCAACAACCTCCAGTGGCACAGAGTGTGCGAAGGTGGGAGACGAAGCGACTCCAGGGTAGCCTGAGTTAGAGCTGGGGATGCCTGTGAGCAGCAGCTCCAGAAGCTGAAACTCTAGCCAAAGCTGGGCTCCAGGTCACAGTCTTGAGCCCACACTTGTTTCCCCGCCTGACTCCCAGCCTGCTGGTCTTTTCTTCTCTCAGAGATGACAGTAAGTTGTCATCAAAGTTAGTTTCCTGGAGAACCTGAAAGCTGCCTGAAGGAGGAGGCTGGAACATGAAAATGAGACTTACGTTGGTTCAATTTTCCCCAAAATGCTGAAGAGGAAAAACCCCTTTGCTTATCACAGCCACTCCAAAGACAGGGAGAGAGGGTTTTGCTTCATCTGGGAGCAGTGAAGATTATTGATTGGCTGGTGGACTTTCCCCCCAGGTCTATATTTTCTCTCAAATGAACCATTATTTTCCTTAAAGCACAAAGACAAGTTAATTATAAGAAAAAGCCTAGAATCTAGTGTTCAAGAAGTATGTTAAACAATATGGCCATCTTCTCTTGAAGGCTCATTTGATTTTATTGAGCCATTTTAGAAGAAAGTTTAATTCTTTGCAAAAGCAAGCCCCAAACAAAATTGTAATAAAGTGTTTTTACTCTTTACAGATACTACCAGCTAGCATTTTTGAAGGTTCAGTGGGTATCTCACAAATAGACATGGATGTTGTCAGCTAAATGCTTAACAGTATGTCAACTTAATACTTTTTGGTCAAATAATATTAATTTTAGATTGACAGGTAAGACCTTGAAGCCACTCTTTAGTGCCTTGCATTTTGGAGGTCTGGAGTGGGACTCTGGTTCAGGCTCTCAAAAAAAACAAAACAAAACAAAAAAAAACAACTAAAACAAAACCAAACCTGTGTTATTAACTGTAAGCCTGAAGGGTGAGCAAGAAAGACCTAAGAAACATACAGAGGCACTTCTGATGGTTGTAAGCATCATATTGGTTGAGTTGAGCACTAAAAAGTATGTACCTGACCAAATGCATTTGAAGCCTAATCCTACATTGGAGACTTGTGAATTACACAAAAGGGGAGAGGAAATGCAAATAATAATCCCCACCTGTTTTATTTCAATGACATGAACAAGCAGTTCTCCCGTCACAGACAGGAGAGATCTCAGGGGCATGGAGGCCCATTTGTGGCCAGTAATTCTGGGAGGGATATGTGGTAGGAAGAGTACAGGGTGGCTGGGAACTGTCAGGCTGGTGCTGCAGCGAGTGCAGGCAGCAGGACTGGTGTGCAGAAGGGGCAGGACTGGTAATATTTCCCAGCTGGCCCACCCCTTCTGCAGCCCCAGAGAATCAATCTCATCCTTTTCAGCCCCAGAACTTGGGTGGAGGTGGGAGAAGCCCAGACAAGCTGAAGATTCATGTCACTTCTCTACCCAGCTAGTTCCCTCTGCTCTACTATAATTAGCCCCATTTCACAGATGTGGGAGCTAACACATGCACCTGACCACACAAGCTGCTTTGGTGTTTGGGAAAGGGAGAATGGAGGGCGGGGTTCTAGCTTCCCATCTCCCTGGCAACCCTGAGGGCTGAGGCTGGCGGTGGAGAAAGAGCCTGGGTTTGCGGCCTGTATGTACACCTAATTTTTCTGTTTCTGAGACTCATTTGGTCAAGGAGGTGGGTGTGATTTTCATGCGACAGACAAGGTTCAACCTGAGTGCACGTCTCAGGTCTCTGAAGGTAGCAGTTTCAGGATTCCCTGACTTCTAGCCAGTGCTCTTTGAACAGACTCCTCTCTTGCCTTCTAACTTTTCTTAAATTCTGAATACTTTAGGCCCTGGCTGGTGTCTCAGTGGATAGGTGCAGGTGAACCCAAAGGTCACTGGTTCAATTCCCAGCCAAGGGCACATAACCAGGTTGCAAACCTGGTCTCCAGCCAGGTCCAGTAGCTGGAGGCAGGTGAAAGGCAACCATACATTGATGTTTCTCTCCCTTTCTTTCTTCCTCCCTGCCCTTCTCTCTAAAAATAATGAATTAAATATTTAAAAAAAATTCTGAATACTTTAACCCTCGCTTGCAGTAAATGCATTTGTAGTTGTAAAATGTGCCTATGTGACACAGATATCTAGGGTGCCAAGGTGAGAATCGGTACTAAAACGCTTCCTGTTTTTAAATCGGGTCTTAAAGGCCCATGGTCGGGGACCGAGAAGGATGTCAATGTGATCCGGAGGCGCAGGAAAGAGCTGGATTCTATTGGCCGCCCCAGCCGGGCCAGCTCTGCCGAGTAGGCTCACGTGCACGCCTAATCATGCTAATCCGGTGGTCGGGGCATGCGCACTGCATGGGGAGGGGGGGGCGTCTTCACTGGTAGTTGGGACGAGACTCCCAGATGCGCAATAATTAGGTTTCCTCATTAAACAAAAGGTTTCCCCATCATTCCCTCCTCCCACAGTTCTCAGGCGGAGCCCCTTACAAACCCAGCTGGTTATCCACCCAACCACTCCCAATCTCTGCTATCCTGATTCACGGCCGCAGCTCCTTCTTCTTCTTAGGGTCTCTGTATTTTAGGGTGCTCTACCTACCTTTTCATTACATCTTTTGACCCACTTTCCAGGATATTAAGATCTGATTTTCTTCTCTTCATTTCAGCTCCCCACCTCCTATCTCTCTGTCAACAAGATAACAAATTCCCTAGCGGTTGCTCGTAGAGCAAAGAGTGTCAACACCGCCGCTTCCCCATCCACTCGGCTTCGACCCCCAGCCCCAGCCCCTGGACAATGTGGGTTTCAGTCCAAAGCTCAGGAGCATGGATGGCCCAAGGACCGCCCACCTGCAGGCATCAGCCCCCAGAAATTACATTTCTTAGCAAATATAATTTGCTCGGGAGCCAAAACCAGTATCTACAAAGCCCACCTGGGGGTGTTGGGTGGTGGTGCCTTTCTGTTCTGAGTCCCCACTTTGCGGGGCTGCCTCCACGGCTGTCTTTTATACCTCTCCAGGCTCCCCAATATGGGCATGAGGAGCCCCAGGATTCGTCTCCTTGGAGTAGACTGAATGGCCTTTTCTGGAAAGAGATCTCAGTAGGCGAGAAATAGCCACCATTAAGTTCAAGCCCCCCCCCCTCCCCCCCTGCGGGAAAGCTCGAAGGCTCGGCCGCTGGCCTGGCCGACCCGCCTGCGGCGTCGGGGCGAGGACAGCTCTCTCTGCCGGGTCGAAACCCGTGTCGCCCCTCAGGCTTTCAGGGACTCTCAGTTTACCAAAACCTTTCCTGCCCTGGATTCCGCTAGATTCCCCATTCCCCCTCATCGACCTTAACCAGAAGGGCGAGAGATGGGTTTGATTCTACGATACGACACGAATAATTGTTGCATCATGTAACTTCCTACATCTTGGTTTTAATTTGCAGTGAACCAAACAAAGATATTTGCAATTTTAAAATAAGCACTAGACTTAATAAATGGGAACATTGTGCAGGGAATACGATGCCCCCCCACCCCACCCCTTCGGAAGACGTTATTAGCTCTGACAGCATGCCGCTCAGGTTTGCGGAGAGGATTTTGTAAAGGGATGACAGACAGGAAGGCCAGCAATCATGGGCTCCTTGGGCTGAAGCTTTTTTTTTTTCCTTTTTTTTTTTTTTTATCAGAATGTTCTGTTCGATGCCATTTATCCTTGATGATAGAAAATTGCGCTGTTGCCAGGACGCTGCCGCCGCCGCTGAAATAGAGGGCAGGAGCCACATTTCCATTTTCCGGCTTGAAAGCTATTCAAATGAATTTGCAGGGAGAGGGGGGAACGGCTAGCGATAAACAAATGAGAATAAATCGAGTTCCCCTTTCCATTCTTTCCTGCAAATGGGTAGCTCTTCATTTCTGATAGAAAGATTTTTGTTCATCAGTGTTTGGGAATACCTGGGAGGTAGTGTAAGCCAACGTACGATTTATTTTGATGCTCTTAAAGTGACTAACCATGTAAACATTTAAAAAGAATGTATGTCTAAATATATATAAAGTATAAGAATTATATATACATAGATCCCATACATACATACCTTCACACAATTCCAAACTACACTGGAGGATAAATGCTTTCAGCAGAGTTTCAATTGAATATAATTTGCAAGCGATGCTGGCTGTTGATGGGTATGGACTTCTTACTAGTTGTGTATATGTGAGAAGTGCTAGATGGGATCGTTTTCAAAGTCCTCCAATATTATATATTTCACAATGCTATATATAATTTAATTACTCTGTAGGTTTTAACTGATTTAAACATACTCCCCTTAAAAAAATAAAAAGGTTAAAGTCACCCTCTGTCAGGTATTTCTTTCAGGTTAATTTTCCAAATTTACCTTGAAAGTTTTCTAAGTTAGCAAATACAAGTCAAAGAGTTGGTACCCTGTGTTTCTACAGGATATGAAACAAAGAGAGGCTTAAGCCTGAGCTTGCCTTCCTTAAAATGTAGGTCCTGTGCTAGCTTATGAAGATCTTATATTAATGGAACTTAAGGGATCACACCCAAAATACAACATTTCAAAAATGAAAACTTTAAAACTACAACCAATTAGAATGCATATGAACATTAGCAAAGTCTGGGCAGAACAATGAAACTTGTAGGACTCCCACTGTGTTTTAAATATTAAATGACTTTCATTAAATTCTAACTTTGTTTTGTGTTCCAGAGTCAGATACCACCCGTTAGAAAATTTTCAGTAATATAAAGGCCCGGTAAAATACAGGGATTCTATTAGCGATTTCAGCTGGTACTTAAACAAACAAAAAACCTGGACAGTATTTTAAAACTTCACATTTTTTACATGAGTCGCGGGTCTGTAACAACTACATTTTTAGCTACATGTTGTTTTCCCCCCCTGAGTGATAGGGCACCCGTTGGGCAACCCAGGGCAGCAGAGAGAATTAATATTGTAAAACCAGGAAGAAAGGAGGAGGGAGAGTTGATACTGATGTTCTGAACTTTTCCAGCAAAATTTTAGATCGACTCCCTTCAGCCAGCCATGATCCCTAGTTATACTGTCCAGATTCCTGAACAATCCATGTTCAGCTTAGAATTTCCCTGTTAACAAATTAGGATAATATTAAGGAAACAATGAACGATCAACGCCGCCATCAAATGAAGCTAAATAAAACAAAGAAATGGCCTAAGAAAGTCCAATTTACTTGTGTTTGTTGGGGTTAAAGTAATTGGAGGTAAATGCAGAGTAGTAAGGCGCTGAAAGAGGTTCTTGCTCCCTTATCCTTGGCCCTGGGAATTGTGTCCCGGACAAAAAGCTTCTCTAGCCAGGGCTCTTGCAGCAGAGGCAATTCGCAGGGTTCCTCCGTGAATTTCCCCTCCAGGTACGAGCTTGGGGCGCGCAGCTGGAGGCCGGCGCCGCCCGGCTGAGGAAACCCAGGCGTGGGCTCTCGGGCGGGGCTGCGGGATCCCACAGTGGGCCGCCACCCCCTGCTGCGGGATAGAGCCTGTGTTCAAGTTCCCCCGGGTTCCGCGCGGGATCAGCCTAATGGACATTCCGGCATGAGGAGGTGGGACCTCCTTGGGTGCCAGGGCCGGGGTAAGCGCGGGGAAGACTTGGGGTCCCCTGGACGCGGGCTGGAATGGAGGCCTCTGCTAGGGCCATCCTTCGGGGTCTTCGCCTCGAGCCACTTCCTAATCTTTGGGCTCTTGGCGGGGATGGGTTTGGAGAGTGGCCTGCAGCCAGGGCCGGGAGGGGAAAGGGAGAGGAGGTGGTGAAAAGCAAGAAATGGTCTTTGAGGGCTAACCTGAAGGAACTTGGAAGAATTAACAGGACGAAGTTTCCTGCAGGGCAAAGGCAGGACTCAGCTGGGTGAATGGGCTGTGGGTGTTGGGACTGCTTGTTGTGTGAGTGTCTTGGTGTGACCTGGAGTGCGGAGTTTTGGAGAAGTGGATTTTGGGGTGGAACTGGAGAAACCAAGAGTGGAGACCTTGGAGGCACATCCCAGGCTGAGAGAACTTCTACCCCCACCCCTGCAAGCGGGTTCACCCAGAGGTGCTGAGTCCTTATAAAAGGGCAGGTTGAGCTAACATACCCTGGCGCGCCCTCTTCTAGGTAATGCTGCGAAAATCATTGTCCTGTTTGGAAGAGGGGAGATTATTCTCCCCCTCCAAGGGATGTATACACTAAGCATTAAAAATGAAAGCGATTTTCTCCTTCACCTTCTGAGATCCCAGGAATATGGGATTTGCCTTTTTCTTCAACAAAAGAACGGGCACTTCTGAAAGGCTGCAGAAACACTCACGCTTTAGGGGTTCCAGCATCTAGGAATGTCACACACGGTGGAAACACAAAAGCTCAACATTTTGATATTTTAAACGATTTTCCCTTCCTTTAAATACTCTCCGAAAACGCTGGTTGTAAGGTGAAGGTGCTTTTGTGTGAAAACATGCGGCGGGGCTCCCTTCCCCTTTCATGTATACTCGCAGCTGCAAAACATTCAAAATGAGCTAGAAGGTCATTGTGGAAACTTATTACTATGACAGTCAGTGTTGGCCTCATCAACTAGCCAAAAGCCTTGCCCCAGAAAATGAGAAAAGAGAAAACAAATGTTCTTAAAAATACAAACGACTCTAAATTCCCTATTGCCCCCCAAATAACTTTTCCCAGTTAGCACTTGCGCTGTTTATTAACCCACCCCATTCCAACCCTGGTTCTCATATGTTCCAGGGGGCTGCATTTCTACTTATTTTTGTCTGCAGAGCTTTGAACATGCAAGGCTAACAGTAAAGAATACCTTAATCTTGCTTTGATCTCCGAAGAAAGATCATAGCAGAAATCAGGTCACCACGCAGATATGCACTGCTGTGAAAAAGAGCCCCATCTTTTTTATTTTTCTTATTCTTTTTTTGCTTTTTTTCAAGATGTCTCTCTTGGCTTCAGAACATCCATTGCCATTGGCAAACTGTTCCTGTCAATATAAACTATGAATTACTTTTTATTTAAAGCTCAATGATTATATTTCTTAGATGGAGCCATTTCTTGCCTTGTAGATCTAGATATTAGGGTTAATGCACTTATTTTGTCTACTTGGTTATTTACATAAACACATTAGACTATGTTCCAAATCCATGGCTCATAACCTCCCCAGGAACTCAGTTGCCTAAAAAATGGTTATATTTTCTCTGCTTTCTTTACCCCTAAGTCCTAAAGGCACCAAATAATGTTAGTTAGCCTGTTTAGATAATTTAAGATTTAAAGATTAGAAAACCTATACTGACAATTTCAGAAGTCAAGTCTGAGTGCTTTGGCTAAGCAAAGCTCATGGAAGGACAGATGTGATTTAAAAAAAAGAACTGCCAAAACCTAGACTTTATTAAGACTAAGAAGTGTGATGTTTTATGGCTTTGAAAGAAATTACTGTTAAAATTTTCACAATCCAAATATGTCCCTAAACAAACTAGTAGAGGGATATTTATTTTATGCTTACCTGACATTTAGACACACAATACAGTATTTCACTGTGCTTGCATATACAACACAGATCAATTTTACAGTGCTTCTCAAACCACCTCCAATAGATATACAAATATAGCTAATTGGATAATGTGGTGAGTATAGCTGAGCTATATACTCAATACAATTGCTGTGTACATAAGCATAAACATCTGTGCTATGTACACACTCTTCCCCTCATTTCTCAGTTCTCTGTCATAGCACATAGATAGCATCAACATCATATTACAAGAGGCTGTTTATAAAGCTGTAGCTGCCACCTAGCTTTCTTCAGAACTTGCTGAATGGAAGGAACACATGTAGATAGCTAAATTTGCTTTGAAAGAAAAAAAGCTATTCTGCTTCAAATAATGTCTATTATAGTTGATTATCATTTAACCTCAATGAGCTGGCCTCCATTTTAGCCCAAACCACACTGACTCTGGGGCTACCAAATGCTTGTACACATAGGACAAAGTACATTAAACTGTTTTGCATCAAATATGTCTTTTTTTCTTTTTCTTTTTTTAAATTTAATTTTATTGTTGTTATATTACATTCATCTCACTTTTCGCCCTTACTCTCTCTCCCCTTTCCCCATCCTTCTTATCTGCCCCCACAGTTGATCCCATATGCAAATATGTCCTTTTAAGGTGATTTTAGATTTGGGAGCACAGCTTGGAAGGACTATAATGGAAAGAGTTCCAGAAAAAAAGAGGGCAAACAGAGGAGTCAGGTGAAGAAACACACACACACACACACACACACACACACACACACGTACACACACACGTGGTTATTTAGGCAGAGCAGTCTCTTATAGCCATGGACTGCCCTCAGAATGGTTGAGGTGGTTTTCAGACTTAATGTCTGTTCTCACCTTAGTGGCCTCCCTTTTCCTTGATCCACTCCTCTAAACCTGTTACATTAAAATCAGGTTCTAGAGAATTTGTAATGGAAGCTTGTTTATAGGATCCTGGGGATATTTTGTTGGCTACAGATGCATAAAGTATTGCATGAAGCATCCCAGGAATGCCTATGTTGATGACAGTTAACTTAAAATACTACTTTATGTTAATATACGCTGACTTGGGCATTGTTTTACTTGCACCCTTAACCTGGCTCTATAGTTTATTTTATAAGCAAACTTTACACATATTTTGAAGCCAAAATTACTTTCTCTCCAAAAAAAGCAACAAATGTTGGTTACTTGTTGGTCTTTAAAGATGGAAATAAGCATTGCATCCCAATTATATTTAGAGTTTTGCTAAAAATTCTAATCTCTTCAATCTGCTCTTTTCTTTTTAGAGAATCCCAAGAGCCTGGTATATCATGTAAGGAGAGACAGAATAGACCTCCTTGTCTTTTTAATTAAAGTTTACACAGCTTGTAGAAAGTAGTAATTTTCTAGAAAATTAGATAATTTTAGATCACTATAATTCCTCTCTTTTTAAACGTGGTTCTAAGAAAATATTGCCCTTAAAAAAAAAAAAAAAACAGCAATTATAAAGTAAAAATTATTGAAGAAGTATTCTGAATTTAAAGTGTTAGGATTTTACAATCTGACACCATCTTCATGAGGATAGGTGTAAGTGATGGATTGTGCTGGGTGTGCACAGTGTGACAATGCACTTTGGCTTCTGTCTGGCATATCAGAGTAACACACAGCAGCCCCCCTTCCTGCCTGTGGGACACAGCATCATTGTTACTTCCTTCCTGATTCGGGGGCTTATGCTTCACATACCCAAAAGGACCTTTTTAAGTTACCATTCTTTTTCTAAACTAAGTGAAAATCAAATTTAACCAGGAAGTAATCAAGGTATTGAACTAAAGGATTAAAAAGTAATAATTTAGGAAAGAAAGGGGGTCTTTATCTCATTAAGAAAATGTTAGGCTTACTTTTAGGCGAGTCATTAAAATTTTTAGTGGCTGCCATTGTCTATAAAGGCAAGACAAGCTCTATAGTTTGGCATACCTGGGCAGGCTTAGACGACCTTGGATTCTGGAGTCAGACCACTGGATAATCTTGGGCAAGTTATTTTTCTTCTCTGCGTCTCAGTTTCCTTTTTGCACAATTGGAATAACAATAGAACTAACTGACGTGGTATTGGTAGAATTAAATGAGGTAAATGCCTGTAAAATGCTTAGCAAGGTCTTTTGTGAAAAGTAAATGTTCAAAGAATACTAGCTAATGTTTAACATTAACATAATGCTTAACAAGGCCTTTTGGTTTCTTCCGCATTTGCCATTTACTTATTCTAGCAACCCCTCACTGATTCAAGGCCAACCTGGGGAACTTCTCACCTCTCTAACTTTGCTCAGTGATACCACCCCTGCAAAGCCTTCTCTGATGCTTGAAATTAAGCATCTGCCTTTATGCCTCCACAGCCCCCACTGTTTATTTCCTTTATAGCATTTTGTAGATTGTATTATCATTGTTGCTTTTCTTGTCTCCCAAATTAAACTATAGGCTATGGTGAGCACCATGTAATAGTTACCATTCTTTGTCAGAGCTCATAACTGAGCCTGTTAGATAGTTAATACTTGATATATTTATGTAGAATTAATATTCAACCTTTCTGTTCTGCTTGCATTTATAAATAAGTTGTAATTGGATGTATTCTTCTATATCTAGTTTTCAATACTTAAATATTCCTAAAGGCAGATAGATGTACATAGGAACCTAACAATGATTACCAGAAGTAATTTTATAAGGAGTTTTTATTGCGGGATCTGTAATGAATTGTTGGTATTTTTAAGGTAAAATATCTTCAGTGAGCTTCCCATTTTAATTAAAGAACTCATGGACAAATTGGGATATGTGTGCAAACCTCGGACACCTGACAACATTATTCAACATATGACTTATGCATGCTCCTTGGATAGTGGTTTGGATTATCTGCATGAGTGCTAATAGCTAGGTTTCAACTATCACAAAGTCCTGGCCAAGTGGGCTTCCAATGAATACAATTATGTCATTGGTTTAAAGATCATATGTATATGTAAAAGTTACTAATAAAGATTGGAGGGATTGTAAACATCTTCAAAAGACCATTTAGGCTTGTCTCATTGGCATCTTGGATTCATGCAACTTTTGAACAGAAATACAGGGAAACCCTCATTGTGGAAGGCTAATTTGAGGGAAGACCAGTATAAACTATAATATATCAGAATAGTGGAATACTGGAATCTACTGTACAGTAAATATTTACCCAAGCAGGAACCAATACCATGGGGCCGAGACTTCATAACTGGGTCTGCTTTAATGAGTAGGCTGGGATTCTTTGCAATCATTTCATTAATCTTCAGAACAGTTATTACTGGAGTGTTTGAAAGCAGTTTGTTTTCTTAAGATTAATCACCCCCTGCAAAGCTTACTTAATTAGATTTGTAAACTCTTTTTCTTCCAGAAAGGAGAAGTTAAGCCAATTTCTCATCTAGGAATTATCAAATGTTTCAAAGGCACAAGGTCCAAATTTAACTAGGTTTGCCTGAAATAACTTAATACATACATACGTTAAGTGATGATGATGATTCCTACTGTTCTGCTCTTGTAAACCATAACAACTGTTTATAATCTTTTTGTTAGCTGCATCAAAAATCACATGAAAGAAGGCAAAATTTAAAAATAATTTCAACTACATTGTGAGAACAATGGAATTTCCATTGATGAAAAAGGCATTGCACTCTCTTCAAAGTAGAGAACAAAGTAATTCTTGGATTTGGTTGCTGGTCCAGAAACTGGGTCTCATAGAAGCTGCTAGAAAAGCTTAGGGAAAATCATCAGTCTATTTTTTTGACCGAGGCAGGGCGCTACTATGCCATTATAGAGTTAGTCTTACTCAAAGCCCAACATAGCTCCAGCCCCACACTTACACATTCCCATGAGGCAGTTCAGTTAGCTGTTCAGACAAAGGAGGTCAAAGAAAGAAAAGGAATGGAGAAACAGGAATTATTTTGCACCAGGCATAAGACGATATGAGGGATAGGATCCTAAGAATAGAAATGCTAAATAACAAGGGAAATGATAAGATTTGCCATAGAAATTGATCTTTCTATTTCTTCCACTTCTTTTGTGGCACTTCCCATTTATTAATGCTCCATATCTTTTCATGAAGGATTTGAAGTGACTTTAATAACTGGCATGTACAATAAAACAAATATTTTACTGCTCCCACTCTTACTCCAGATTAAAGGTATGGAGTTGTTCATGGCACACTGACCCGATAATTTCTGCCAATGGAATGAATCATTCAATGGTGTTATGCACAGAAGACTCTTGCTTTATTTTTAATAATATGGGTCTAGAAAAAGATAGTCTTCTTTCCTTCCTCCAAGTATCAAGATCAGTTTTGCCCCATAAATATGGCCTAAATGGTCCATCTATCAACCATATTTAAAAGACATTCAAACAAGAGTCTACAACTTCTCTTGGGAGCCTATTCCTTGTGGTTCTCAAAGGACAGTGTAAAAAATGTTTATTGTTTCAGATCGGCCCTCCCAAGCCTGACTGGGAAGTTTTATGCCTGAGTACCCAAAATACTCCAAGAAAAACACAGTTCAAACCACCACATTTTGCTTTCTTTCAGGTTCAAACCCTATAAAACCACCACATTTTGTATGGTTTCCACCCCAAACCATAAGTTGGCATGATATGCCACTAGATGCCCTGCTCAGGTCTATGTGAAATGTTTACCAACCTTGACAACATTTTTGGCTAACTTGTCACTAACTGGGAATGCAGGTGAAACAAGCTGAGTTCTCAGGAATAATTTCTTCATTTGGATCCCTTTACTTGAACCCTACGTCCCAAGTTGCAAACACTAGCCATTGCATTGTCCTGAGTCAGTCATTGTTACTTTCCTCTGTGACATTCTCCCAATGTTTGTCTTGCTTTGGAACTTTCTAACTCTCTCTTTCCTTTCAAGACTTACCTCTTCTGTGTATTTTTCCCTCACAGTGTACAATTTGAGGCTAAAAGATAAATTAGTTTTTGAAAAGGTGTTAATGGATTTAAAAATTCTTATGGAGTGCGTAAGTCTCTCTAGATTCCAAGTTCTTTAGCAGGGAAGCATAGTCTCTTGGCCATTTAGAGTTGCTGGGTCAACTACAGATTTTTATTTGCTAAATTTGGCAACCCTAGAACTTTGTATCTTCTTCTTCTTCTAGAACCCCCCACAAAGCAGGTGCTCAGTAAATATTGGCTGGCTGAATGACTAAAGGAAAATAATCAGTGATGTATATCTTGGGATCTTAATCCTGTCTAAATTATATCACATAAGAAGCTGGTTTACCCTATAGGCCTGGCTCCATTTTATATGATCTCAGGCCTCTTGAGTTTTTGATGGAGATTGGGGTAGGCATGATCCTTGACTTTCCTCATTTTGCTTTTTTGTGTGACTGTTGATCTAGAAGGAAATCCTTGTCCCTTTAAGGAGCCTGTTGGATAAAAAGAAGAGAGGAGCACCTGCTCTTAGGTTGTAGTTCACTAAGGGAAGAGAAGTCCTGACAGTTGGGTTGGGAGGCCTTGAGGGAGAGGGGGAGCTAACTGATGGCTTCCTTCTGTCATTCTTTCCCCACCAGAATTTGGAACTCCCTTGATAACCACAAATATACAAATAGGAGCCTCCTGGGAATCCATGGGTGCTGGGAGGGGAAGTAATAATAGAAACTTGGGTTTATTAGAATTTTTTATTAAATAGTTCTAATGCCTCCAAAGTCATTATCATGAGGATTCTTAAGGCCTTTGTGGAAGAGGGAAACTGTCTCGACATGTTTATTTTATCATTATGTTAAATTATCAGTTTACATTTATTATTGAAACTCCTGTAAAATCATAAGGGTGCTTTACTTTAAGAGCCAAGGGCCACTGGACATAAACGCAGTATTAACTTTGTTTTCAGTTACTGGACTGGCTGTTTTCTTTAAAAAAATCTCCAGAACTTTCCCAGTACTTTGTTATGTTTCTCCTTGGATTCCATTGGTCAATATCTCTCCTAAAAATGTGATTTGGAAAGTTAAGAAATTGGTGAGTAAATTGCTTATATTTCAGAAAGTTCCTGAATCCCTCATATGTTGTCTGTTTATTTAGAGCTGGGACTGAAGGTTATGGTAGACCTACTTTATGTACATCTGCTTCTGAAAGACAAGGGAAACACTGGAAGCTTGAGAGAAGTCAACATTGAGCCAGAATGAGGCTAGAATTCCCATTCTTACTGGCACATTCCCAGGTGTGCTGCTTCCTGAGTGGATTATCTCTGATGCTTGTTTTTCTGATTTTTAGAAGTTACTGTGGGCCTTAGGCACATTGACAAATAGAGGAAAACTATGTGCCATCTCCCTGGCTACTGAATTCTGTCCTAAAAAAAAGATAAGGTCACCATACCTTCAAGTCCCATTCAGAAAAAGTGCTCTCAATGGTGTAGAATTTTGGTTTTCTATACTTGATGGTTTAAAAATGTGGTTTTTGGAGTCAGATCTAATTGGAATGGAATCCTGGATCTCTCTCTTTAGTACCTTGAATCAAGTTGCTGCACTGTTCAAAATTCTAGTTTCCTAGTATGCAAAGGGGAGATAATTATAGTACCTACTGCATAGGCTTGTTAGAATTAAATGACCTATTGTACAGAGACTCTAGCCCGTACATAGTGAGTGCTGAACAAATGACAGCCATCCTTGTTCAAGGTCTGGGATAGAAGATTTTATTTTCAAACAGAACTTGTGTTGCCTGGATTGTGCTTGTGGGCCGTCATGGAAACTGTGGCAGTCATGTCCCTGCACTTGGCTGGCCACATTCCTGGACTCTCCCCTGAATGTCCAGCTTCTGGTTTAACTAGAAGTTGGGAGGTAGGGTCAGGACACTTGCATCCTTTGACAAAGTCAAGACCAGAGCATGGTGGGAAGGTGGGTGATGACTCCCTGAGGCCACCCCATATTGATTCTGACATTCCCAGATGCTCCTCCTACCCAACTTTCCAGGGCTTGTTTTGGGGACAGTGCATTCCCAGTACTGTATAGGGCATGGCTGAGCCCACTGCCTGGGGCTCTGCTGGGTTTCTGGTCCTGCCTCCAAAATTCCAATGCTCTGCTGGCTTAACCAGAAGTTCAGGTGTGGGGTGGCCCCGTGGTGTGTGCTGGCCTCGGAGAGTGGGTGGGGTGCAGTGGAAAGCGCTTGAGCAACGAGTCTAAAAGCTCTGGGAAAGAAGATCTCTCTCTCTCTCTCTCTCTCTCTCTTTATTATTTATTTATTTATTTTAAAAAAGAGATTTTAAAATTGTATTATTTTCAGAGAGAGGGGAAGGGAGAGAGGGAGAAAGGCATCAGTGTATGGTTGACTTTCACCTGCCTCCAGATACAAATCTGGCTGGAGACCTGGCTTGCAACCTGGTTATGTGCCCTGACTGGGAACTGAACCAGCAAACTTTGGGTTCCCAGGCTGGTGTCTTATCCACTAAGCCACCAGCCAGGGCCTCTTTCTTTTTTTAATAGGTGGAATATTGCATCATGCCCCCTATCTCTGCTACATACTTTGAACTTCCAAAAGATTCAATCCCACCAGGAATGTAAAGGACATTGCAAATAAATTGTGCAGAGAAGATTAGAAGAAGAAAGAAGTTGAGATAGGTTCCTCAGCTCAACAATGTCTCTTCTCTTAGCACCTCTCCAGCATTCTCTTTCCTCTGAGCATTGTTTTCCTTTTAGTCTTTTAAGAATATCCGTGTTTTTCTGGCCATCCACAGAAATAGATGTTAGAGGCTGAAGGAACCTCAGAATTTTTATTTTTCATTTATGTCCATCCTTTCAATCATGTCTTCCATTATTTTTTTTCCTATTCTTATTTAGAGGATAAGAAAAGAGAGACTGTAAATTAATATTCAAAACAAGGGAAAAGGTAACTTCAGGAGAAAAACAGAAGGAAACCAAGCAAGTGAAGTGAGAAGGATAAAGACGATGAGGAGAAAGGGTGAGGTGTTCAATCCCAAATTCATAGGAAACTGTCCCAAGTTAATATAGAGCAGGAAAGGCCTTTTGTCTTATTTAAACTTAAGATAGGAATTTGCTGAAATATGACAACATTGGAAAGGAGAATCCAAGGCAAGAAGAGACTCCCACAAGAGCAGCAATGATACTGAACAACTCAAAATGTCAAGGGACATTCTGGCCATATGACTGAGGACGAACCATCCAGTACACCAAAGGGACATAGAATTATCTCCCAAACTGGCCATTTCTTTTTGTGATAGCTATGGTGTGTTTTATTAATTACAGGCTTGCTATAATATGCTTTCCTTTCTATTGAGCATAAATTTATTTATTTATAGCATATTGGTAACATCTTTCAATTCTCATAGTTTGAGCAAAATAAGAAAGATAATTCTTCTACTGATGGAAGCTATAAGTTAAGGAGACCCCCAAAATATGAAAAAGCCAAGTGACTTAAATTGTGATGGTAGGGAAATGGGGGCAGGGCTATGATTGATAATACTGTATAGATAATTGAACTTTGCTGAGAGAGTAGAACCAAAATGTTTTTACACATACAAAAAGATAAATATGTGAGGTGATGAATGTGTTAATTAACTAGATGGGGGAAATGGTTGACAGGTACTTTTAACTATCTTACAATTTTATGTGTTATACCTCAATAAAGCTGGGGGGGGGAACTATTAAGAAGAGCAGATGTTTTCCTTTCCTAGCATTGAATTATTTACATGTATTTGTATAATCCACTGTCTAAATGTCATTGCAATGGTTAAAGGACCCCCGCTCTGACCGAATCCCAGGTGCCCCATTTCTGCAGCCGAGGGGCATTTCCCAGGGAGGGGCACACGCATCTGGGTGCCGCCCGCACCCCCTCTGCCTGGCACCCGTTGACTTTTCTCAATCTAAACCAGGCTGCAGTGGAGGCTCGTGAAAGGGCTAGTCTGATGAAAAGTCACTTATTCGTTTGCTTGTTTTCACATACTTATTGTCTTGGTGATAATCTGGTTTAGAAACCTATTCCCAGAATATTCTAATGTTTAAAAAGTTTTGTTGTTGTTGAGTGCTTATTACATGACAGGACTTGAAATATGCTGGAGGGGTGGTGCCGGGTGCAGCACTCCTCGCAGGTGACATCACTTAGCGCTGCTAGGCCAGGGGATATGGGGCCCCTGGCTGCTGTGTGCAGTCTCCCTCCTTGCCCGGGCTCAGTTAGCCTTAAGCAATAGCAGCAGCAGCTGTGAGAGGGATCCAACGACCAATTTGCTGGAATAAAGCAAACCAGGGCTTCGCCATATGGGAGACATCTCAGAGGGGCTTATTGGATGTAGGATGAGTTTTCTTGTAGCCTAGGGCTTTCTGGAGGAAGTCTGAACTCTTTTCACTGTGCGCGCATCATTGCCAGGTGTGGGTATAGCCGTGTGTGCATGCGCGCATGCGCATATGTGCATGGGTAGCAGCTAAAAAGCCGCAACTTCTGGTTCATAGACCTAGTTTCCTTTTGTCTCACTCTCCCTTTCTTACGCAAAAAATTTCTTTATGGGCCTTCTAAACATGCAGCAGGATTTTCTCCCCACCTCCATCTGAGTAAAGTATGGGTCATATCATGTCCACCTATATGTAAGACCAGAGGCAGTAAAATAATGGTAACACACAGTTACCTCACGGAGGACCCTGTTGGTACGCTGATGGTAGGATGTAGTGGAGTGCTGCACCTAAACTTAAAAACCATAATGATTATTGATAGCATTAACCAGAATTTGTCATGTGAACAGATAGGGATCTGCTGTATTAAGCTGTCATGTGGTTGCAATCATGCCTTTTTAACTGCCATCGGAGGTAACTGTCAGCAGCACCATGTCTTCTCTCCGGCCTGTTCCGGCTTCCGGTCCCCAGGGTTCCATTCTGAGTTCAGGGCGGTCTTTGCCAGACCCTAAATGGCTTGCTGGTTGTCTGCACAAAAGCAAATCCAAACACCGTTCAGGCAACACAGTGATTCCGCACAAAAGTAAAGGACTGTCTGATGCCAAAATAATACCATACTCTAATTTGATAGAGGGTTTTTAAATTTTAATTTAATTTTATTTTAAGATTTTATTATTTGTAGAGAGAGGGAACAGAAGAGAGGCAGAGAGGGAGAGAGGGAGAGGGATCAATGTATGGTTGCCTTTCACCTGCCTCCAGCTACAGACCTGGACAGAGACCTGGCTTGCAACCTGGTTGTGTGCCCTGGCTGGGGAATCAACCAGCGACCTTTGGGTTCTCAGGCCAGCGCCTTATCCACTGTGCCACCAGCCAGGGCCTGATAGAGGTTTTAAAAACTGACTACAAGGTACTATGTGGCATTAATGTGTGTGGCAGAAATAAAGTTTGTTCAAATAGCTAACAAGTTGGCAGCAGGGATATTTCAGGAATGTGGGTGTCTGTGAAGGATGCTATTTAGAGAGCTGCTTCGCTTCAGATTTTTGGTTCTAATTTTCAAAGGTATAGAAACTGCAATGTATTTGTTTCAGTTGGATATTTTGCGTATGTTGGGGATTATTAAGATACACTTTAAATAATATGTCACTGAAGGGTTTTCTTACCAGGTAGTGAAAATGTGTGGTGAATACGATGATCTATCTGCCTATTTATGTATTGCCTTACCTCTAAGATATGCCTTCTTGAGCAGGTTTAGGGCTATAGAGGCCAGGTGAAGCTGTCTCAACATTCTATGTGGGTTTGACTGCCCCATAGTGTCTCCACTCTAAACCTGGGGACACAGGAAAGAACCTGGGCCAACCATGGGAAACATCCAAAATCCTACCCTATCTCTCCTTTTCCCAGTCCTCATGCTCCTCCACCTCTGCAGGCAGGCTAGCATGTGTATGTGTCTAATGGGTTCCTTCTTCCCTAGGGGGCTTAACACCAAGTCATTATCTTGTAGTGATGGAGAATTCCTGCAGGGATTCTGACCTATATTCTTTATTACAAGACTTGGCTTGTTTGCTGTTCATTCATTCTTTTATTCTCTCATTCATTTTAAACGTGTTGTTACACGAGGTCTGTCCTGAAAGTATTGGCCATGCAAACTGTTTTAATTATATTAGTGGAGGCTCAGTACTTTCTAGACAGACCTCATATACCAGGACCTATGCTAACCACTGGGATGATAATGAAGAATAAAATTTCACCTGGGATCTCAAGACCCAATCTACTCTTGTAGGTACAAGTGACAGTCAACTGGCAGTTACCTGTACTAAACACTTAACAGTCAAGGAGTGCTTGTCAGCTTACCCCTGAAAGAGTTTAAAGAGAATGTGAGTTTTAGTATGTTGGCAAAATGAAGGCTCCTCCACTAGACTGTAGATTTGTTTAGGGCAAGGACTGAATCTTATTCATGGAATTCTTTACAGTTCTGAGCTCAGGAAGAACATAGAGCATATGTTCAATAAAATATTGGTGAATTTTTTTGAATGCCTAAGAAAAGAATCTACAGCAATGGACTTTCCATTGCAGGTATGGACTTTCCATTGCAGGTACCAAGAGCAGGGCCTTTTGGGACCAGTTACAGGTGTGGCCTCTATTGATAGTGTCACTTAATAATCAGTGAGCCCTTGACCTATTATATTTATTCATTCATTTCAAAATATATGTGTTTAGCACCTATGATATGCTAGTGTATGTGCTGATGATGGATTCAAGACTGAACAAGACAGAAACAGGATCTTTTTTCACGTAACTCACAGCAGAGGGGATATGTGGACTTCAGAACAGAAAAGAGCCCAACAATGTGTTAGGCATTATGAGAAAAAAGAACTAATACCGCCTACCCTGCCTCAGGGGAGGGGTTAGCAGGTCAGGGCAGAAGAGTGCTCCAGGACATAGGGACAGGGTGCAAAGGCAAAGAAAGAATGATCCTGGTGCATTCTAGGTACTTAAATATGTTCAGTCATTGAACTGTCATCCTCAGTGAGAGGAGCTGGAGATGAGATGGTGGAGGTGAGCAGGGCTTGATCCTGAAGGGCCTTGTGAGGGATGCTAAGTATGTTGGACTCCATTGAAGAGCAAAGAGAATTGATTGAAGGGATTGGAACAAGAGAGTGCCCTAATAACATTTGCATTTTAGAACATTGCTTGGGCTTCATATTGAATGGGTGGGGGTTGAGGGTGAGCGGTATACCATTTAGGAAGGCTTTTTGCAGCAATCCAGGTGGAAGATGGCCTATAGTCAGTGTGATATAGTGGAAAACGCATAAGCTTCAGAATCCAGCCAGACTTAGCTCTAAAACTTACTATGTGACTTAGCAAGTAACTATTTTGTGTACACCCCATATGTTCCTCTGCAAAATGGAGTTACTTGGCCTATCTGATATGAGACTTATGATATGGTACCTAGCTGCCAGGTATAACACAGCATGCATTTAAATGATTGTCTCTGTTGCTATTAGCAATACTCCTTCTTCCCCACTTGTATTTTCTCTCCTTTAATCTACAACTTTAGGCTTTCACATTAGATCTATTGTTACTGTTGTTGGTCCTCTGTATCCCTGGACAGTGTGTATGGCACAGGGGCTCCTTTTTTCCCCTTCTGCCTTTGTGACTATGACAGTTCTTCCAGAAATGTTCTGGGCTATTACAGGGTTACCTCCGAAGAAGTTGGTTCTTCAGAACACTTTATTCCAGTCTGGGCAATGATATAATAAATGGAAACCAAGCTTGGTAAGAACAAAAATCTTTGCTCTGTTCCCTTGTGGAATTTTCTGATAACTGCATCTCCTCTTCATGCCCTTGGAATACAGCAGTGGTGTTATCTTTGGCTGTCCTTGGGCTGTTTTTTTGGTGCTGATGGAGCGAGAACTTTGTATTTCTTGTCCTTTCTCCCCCACCTTTTTTATAAAACAGAATATATCTCATATTCACTCTGAGAACATTCCAAAATCCTGTCATATTTTCCTTTCTGACATCTCTAAAACTCATCTTTTCCCATTGGTCTCTAATAGCTAAAATTCTTTCCCATTATTTTGGCTCTCTTTTTCTTCCACTCCTTGTATGTACCTCTGTTGTGGCCCCTGTTCTTGAGTTCTGTCTCTGCTAAAGCAGTCTTCTTGGTACCTTCATTATGATGTCCTTTTGAAATGCCTCCACTGATTTCTCTCATCTGCATTAAATCGGGACTTCATGAACTTTCACTGCTCTTCATTGCCTGAAATTATTTTTTCCCTACTGGTTTCCTATATTTCTTCTTACTTTCTTGATACCTGACCTCCTTACGTATGTTCTTTTTATTTTGCTCATTTACTTTTTGTTTTCCTAGGCAGTTTTCAAGCCGTTCCCTCCCTAGCCAGGAAGGGAATGCCAAACCTAGCCTCAAACAAGTTGTATCCAGAAGCCCCTCTCTTATTTCTCTCATGGCTGTCTTCTCACATTTGCTAATGTTCCTTTCTTTAAGAAGATGGCCTTTTTTTTTTATCAAGTGACATGATGGCTATATAATAGAGTGTATATACACATTCTTTTGATAGAAGCAGTTCTGTCATTTATTAAGGAAGGTCTTTGCTATTGGTTGATTTAAGTCCACTCTTTTGCCTCCATTGCCACTGCCTTGTTTGGGGTTGACAATTGCCATGACCTCCCACTTGGTCTCACTGTTTTTTCTCTCTCTCCCAGCTACTCCGCACTTCATGCCATTCTCAGAGGTGTCTTTCTGGTGTCTTCCTCTTGCTACACAACATAAAATAACTCAGCTTCCACTGTCTCTGGCCTGTAGAATGAGATTTACCTTATTTAGTGCAACAGGAATCTTCATACCATAGCCCTGCCTCACCATTCCAACTCACTCTGTCACTTTTTTTTTTTTTTGGTGTGGTGATTAATGTCTATTCTTTTTTTTTTATTATTTTTTTATTTTATTGTTGTTGTATTACATCCATCCCCTTTTTGCTCCCCTCTGTCTTTTTTTTTTCTTTTTTTACTCCAGCCCTAAATTCCAGTCACACAGAACTGCTTCAGGAGGCATTTTGCTATATACAGAGGTTGAGGGTGGACTTCTACAGGCCAAATCTAGCCTGTAGAATTCTTTGCCATTTTTTGAAAACTGAAAGATTTCATATAAAAATGTTTTTCTAGTTTCTGTCTGAAAATATGACAATACTGCATAATATACCCACTTGACAAAAAATTCCAACTATAGATGAAGGGGACCCTAAGCAGGAAGTGAGAAGTAGGAAGATAGCATGGGCCAAGGCTAACCTCAGAGGAGAAAAACCAGATGTGGGTTTTAGGGGCCACATTGAGGGGCTGCAAACCATGGGTATAAAACACAACTACGCTGGTTCCTGTAGATTTTTCTCAGCCTAGCCCTCAAAAACACTGTAAGGATTTCAAATGCCCATTTGTGGGTTCCTCTGGGAATTGGCTAACAATACAGGTTCTTTTTCTTTCTTCCTTTCTTTCTTTCTTTCTTTTTTTTTTTTAATGTTATTTTTAGAGAGAGGGGAATGGAAAGAGGCAGAGAGGGAGAGAAACATCAATGTATGGTTGCCTTTCACCTGCCTCCAGCTACGGGCCTGGCTGGAGACCTGGCTGGAGACCTAGTTATGTGCCCTGACTGGGGAATTGAGGGGAATTGAACCAGCAACCTTTGGGTTCACAGGCCAGCGCCTTATCCCCTGTGCCACCAGCCAGGGCCTATAATACAGGTTTCGAGTTCTTCCTTGGGCTCACTGAATCTGCATCTTCATGATGGGGGAGGGGTCAGAATCTGCTACATACTCTGCTAGGCAGTGGGTATGGAAATCATTGAATTACAGGGGACATGCTTATATGGCACTGAGCTGTGTTGTTGTGCCCCATCTTTAAGGACACTACTCTGTTTACAACTAGGCCTTACTTTGTTTTGTCCATCTCAACCCTGGGCTTGAGGTAGGGGCTCAGCACCTGCTGGAAGTTTAGTTACACACAGGGACCTAGAGGGTATTGCTGGGATATGGCTAGCTTCAAAGTCACTAAGGTCAACAGGGCCCAAGAGGAGAGCTTTCTGGTGCATTTTAAGCGTTCTTTGTTTGAGGCTCTGGTGTTTGCCTTGAAGGTTCCACCTTGTACCCAAAGGTCAGAGCCCTTTAATTGTGAGGCTCCAGTGGATGTCCCCAGAGCAGTCTCTCAGGGGAACCTTCCCACTGGCTGCATGGTGCTGATAGGAGAGGAGTAACAGGTGAAGCAGGTAGGGGTGTCCCTATGCCTCATTGATCAGAATGCCCCACAGAACAAGCTAACATTCCTGTGTCACCCTGGAGCCACCAAACCAGACTGTTATCCAGGAAGGGGAAATTACTCCTCACATACTACTGGAATTTGGCTGTAGACTTGGAAGGACATGCTCCTCCTGCCCATGTTCTGCAGCAAAGACATTGTGTTGTGCTCAGAGGGATTTACTTGAGCAGGACTGTGGGCTGGGATTTGGGAAATGTAGGCTCAATCTTGGCCCAGCCTTTTAGTGGGTCCCTGAGTGACACTGGGTCAGCCACTCACTTTTCAGCTTGTTTCTTGGTGAAGCGAGGGATTTGGATCAGGAAGAGCTGGAATGCAGACATGATTATTGATATCTGCAGGCGCCACCTCTGTAGGGCTCACATGTCAACTCTATAGGCTTCTCCCCTCTGTGTGCTCGGAGAATACAACTGCGATCTCAGTCCCAGGTTAGCAGCTAGCTGTTTCGTGTCGTCGGAGGTAAGACGTTGGAGCCCACTGTTCGGAGGTTTGGTACTTTGTATGGAACGCTGGTGGGATTAAACAAGCATGGGAAGTCCCTCCTCTTTCCTTGCTCACGCGTCCCCGCCTCTCCCTCCTTTCCATATTCCAGAGCTTCATGTATACAACTCCATTTTTAAATTGCAAATATCACACAAGAATGGTAAAGCCACCAATTGTTATTACTCTAGGATTTGAGTACATCTAAATATTGGAAGACTTTATGTTTAACACATATGCTGAACTAAAGACATTTGAGTGGATGGATGACAGCACACGTACACAGGGTTCCTGGAGCCTGAGGACGGGTTGGAGAAGCGCAGCAAGGACATCACTGACTTGGTGGCTTTGCCTGGTACCTTGGCAATGGTGCTGTAATACATCTCCCATGATGCTTTTGTCAGGAATGCCCTACACTAGTGATGCTTCATCTGGACCAACTGATAATCTTATAATTCTGTGTTATTTGTTAGGGACTCTAGAAAACAATTATTTTGGTTGCCCAGGAACTGGGTGAGGCTTAGGTCGCTATGCTTTAACCTTCATGGGCCACTTAAATACATGTTTATTCCCAAATAGAATTATTTACTTAGTTCCCACTAAGGTTGCAAAATCAAAACTCCATTCAGGCCGGCCCTGTGAAACACTGAGAAAGCAGTGGCTTTTCTTGGATTATTTTCTCGTTTCCTCAGGTATATCCCTCCCTAGCCCACTCATTCTATATCCTTTCTGCATACACACTTACTTGCACTTAATTGCAGTTGTATTTTTTCTTTCATTGGTACAGCCAAACAAACAAAGGAATGGAGAATCCTCAGGCATACTCTGTGTGCTCCTGTAGTCTCTGCTGCATTGTCTGGAAAACCACAGACTTCGTGTAGATGCCAATGAATCCGTCATTGGGTTTTGTTTAAGCCGTGTATTTAACCAGATCCTCACTTGAGCCATGGCTTAACTTTTTAATCTCTGATTTATAATTTTACAGTTGCTGAGACAGAAGGAAAACCCACTCCTTTGGAGGAGCATGGCCTTTTCCTATATTGCTTCCCATCGCTGCCAGTGAGCTTCTTGAACCCTGATTGCTGGACACCATCAGCAAGAAGAGCTTGTGGATGGGCTACCTACTCCTGAGAAAAGAGGAACATCAACTGCAGTTTCTAACTAGATTGCCTTCTTCATTTCAAGTAATGGCTGCCATCAGGGTCAGATTAAAGAGGGACCAACTCGACAACTGCTTGGAGAACTAACTGATAAGGGCACTGAAATGTCCATAATGTATGGACATTCTTGGAAATATATGGAGATGAAAAATAATACCAGCACTTCTTTTAGGGACAATTCTGTGTGGAGCTGGAAGGGATGGTTTGATAAATTCCTTAAGGGTAGAAAGTAGGGAGTAATAAGAAGATTGGGGAGAATGGGGACATTTTACCAAGGGCTACTGTTTTTCCTACTGGGATATAGTAATTGGGAGCCCCAGCTGGATTGTTTGTAACTACGGAGGTAAGCAGACCTCCCTAGTGGGCCTCCTGCTTGGTTTTCCCCATGCAGAGCTCAGCTTGTCCTCTAATAAAGGTCTGGCAAGTAGTGGTTTGAAGGCGACACCAGTTTATTAGCCTACATGTCTCAGCTCTGCACTCTAGGACTTGAGAATGAGACATAGTCATAAAGCCTCTTATCTTTCAGTTCTAGGATGTTAGTCTTTAGTGTATTTTCATTTCCTTGGGGGTGAGGGTTAACAGAGGAGGTCAAATCGAATGGAGCTTGAACTCTTTCCCAGTGATCATACCCTGTGCTGAGTTAATTAGATCAATGGAGACACCAGGGGTAGTTTGGATCTTTTAAACCATTTGACTAAAGGGTGATATTACAAGGTTACTTGTAAATGAACATCAAGGAATGTCCTTGGAATCATGAACTATGGAACTGGCGGTCATGTTCAATAATTCAACAACTAGTGAAATACCAGCTGGACACTGTGAATGAAAACCTAGGAGCAAGACAGACACGCCGCCTACCCTCACGGAGCTCACATCTTCACTTCCCCTCAGATGTGAAGGATAGTGGCCACAGCAAACAAGTTACTACAAAGATATTTTTGAGCCCAGGATTCCAACTGATGAAGCAACTTCTATTACCTTAATCATGCCTAGTAACCATGCTATAAATAAGCCTGCATTCTACAAGTGCTCTGTGAACCAATGTGATTGTTTCCTTAGCAAGCTGTATAAAGTCCCATGGTGTCAGGGGGAGGAGCTAGTGCCAAGAAGACCCCTGGGGAGGGAGATATTAAGGGACTGGGGTTGGGAAATAAGAAGGGGTAGGATTCAGGGACAAGTTTCTGTTCTATGGAGGAAAGCTGCAGTGTGAGAAATTCTGGGCAGGAAAATTTGAGACCCAGGTTTTAGTCTTTGTTCTAATACTAAAGGCTATGTGACTGTGGGCAAGTCACATAACATTCCGTTTGTAGGCTTCTTGGGTGACTCCAAGATCCCTTCTAGCTCTAAAAATGTTAACATCAGGCCTCAGGCTACTGGACAACTGGCTGGTTTCTAACTTTCCTATTCCTAAGCTGTCAGGTCAAATAGATATGCAATAGTCACTTGACTTTTTTTTTTGTAAGGTTGTTTACCAATCTTTTAGGATACAGTGAGTCTGCCTTTCTTCTTTGGAGTTGAGAAAATTCTAGAAACATACCCTGTAGAGCCCATAGCAACTTCATTCCCCTCTTTATCCTTTCGTCTATCCCTGCCTTTTTTCCTTGCCTTCACATTTCTCCTGAGCATATGCCATGTGCTATGTACTAGATGTGTAATAGGTTTGGAGATCCAAGATAAATATGCCCTTTCCCCACTTCCAGAGGCTTTCATAGGAGAGGGGACAAAACCCTTCCTCCTTTCATTTGTTGGCTTTTCTTTTGGTGAGGATCAACCATGTGTCAGGGGAGTGTGCCAGTGGTACTCCCAGGGTAATGAGCTGCAGGCAGATGCCCCATTCTGCTCAAGCAATTTTGAGGTACCTTGGTCACCATGTGATACCCTGAGTTACCATGGAGAGATCTTTGTCCAGCTATAAGGGAGAGACAATTTTTTACTTCTTGGGATACAGCGATAGTGGGACAGTCTTCCATACAGTGATGGCCACCATCTACCCCATCTCTTGCAACCCATTTCTGCACAGATGGGGGGAATCTAGGTAACTACTTCCTAAACGTCAAAAAAAAAATTCTCTCAATAAATAAACATCTGTCACATATACTGTGCCTCATATATCTCCACTATAGCTGGTGGCCTCTTTAAAAAGGAAAAGAAAACCACTAATCAGACAAAAAGATATTGCTATCAATTTTTACCTCAATGTGAATCCTATATAAGTGACTTCTCTTCATCTTTGTTTCTTCCTTCACTAGCTATTCTATTTGATATATATCTCTAAGTACAGCAAATGTATTATGAAAAATTAATCTGTGAAATTTTATAATCAGAATCATTGACATAAAGGTGAATTTTGCCCTGGGAAATAGTTTTAGGGACTTCAATGTCTGGCTTAAATGGTGGAAGTAATTACTTTTGACCCTCAACTTTGCTTCCCATTTGAGGTCAAGGAATGTACTGACACCTCCAGTTAATGCCTATACCTCTCCATAGTCAAGATCTTTAATTTTCTCTTTTCCTTTTATTTTTTGCACATGTACAGCACTAATAAATGGGTTGATTAAAGCTTCATCTCTTCTTGTCCTCACTTTCCCTCTTGTATATATGCTAAAAATAGTATAAGGTTCACAAGATCGGATGGCTGACAGGACTTAGAAGAGACACAAAGGGCCTAAAACGCAAATAAGTGGAAAATTGACCCTAGAATAATTGACAATGTATTCAAATACCTTAGTGCAGAGTTACTCCCTTTAAGCGGAAGCAGAAGCAGTATCAGTAAATCTATATGACCCTAGACATTGTAATGAAAAGGGAGTTGTTTTTTTTTTTAAAGATTTTATTTATTATTTCCAAAGAGAGAGGAAGGGAAAGAGGCAGAGAGGGAGAGAAACATCAGCGTATGGTTGCCTTTTACCTGCCTCCAGCCATGGACCTGAAAAGGAAGTTTTAATTTTTTTATTCCTTACATGATGCAGGAGCTATAGCAGACAAGAGAACATCCTGTCAGCCATATCATATTTCTAAATATCTGGTTGGATATTGTCCATTGTGAAGACAAAAGGCACAGATGATAGACTAGTCTTTCCACCTCTGTTTTGCATAGCCAACTGCTGTAGCCCCAGCTATCGATTCTAAGGCAATTTATGCTTATTGTCTCTGCCACTCTTGAGAGAAAACAAAAATCTATTTCTCAAGCAATTAAAACTTTTCTGCTTCAGTTTGGATGAAAGAATCAGGAATCCTGTCTTCTTGTATATAATTGCATGTTTCTTCTTTCTAGTTTTAATGATTGACTGAAAACTGATAAACCAAGACATCTCTGGATCAGGGTCGGATGTGCTCTCTTGGTGGCCCCACTACTAATCTGTTTGACTATTTTGCAGGATTTCTTACTCTGTAATGGAAAGGTTTATTAAATATGAGGGTGCAAAGCTTTCTGAATACTAACGAACTTATTTGCCAAAATTTTAGTGTTCCTTTTTGTCAGTGAATGTCTGTCTTACTTAACAGGATCCAAATTGAATAATGAAGAAAATTAGACTATATCATACTCTCAAGAGAAATCATGTGTGAATTATAATAATGAGGGGGGAAGGGGGTCATATTTTAGAAAGAAGAATAGAAAATTGATCACATAGGAAAGGATTCACTCAAAGAAACTCAGTCCTTTTCAAAGAAACATAGCAGTTCAGTAAGTAGGCTTTCCCACTGCACAAGTGATCTATAACTTTGGCTAGCTTAGAATGAGAGTACAGTTGTAATCATATGGAAATGAATGTTAGCTTGCAGTGGCTGCAATTTACTACCTTTTTCTTTCCCCTGGTATAAGACGTCATATACCTGTGATAGAATAGGAAAATAAAGTTTGAAAAGTGAACGCAGACCTCCAGAGAAGTACAAGAGGCAGATAGTTAGAGTCTGAAAAATTACTCTATTTTTTCCTTCAAGCATGGTGCAATAATGACTTTGTCACTTGGTCATTGTGTTTACATCCATTGCCTTGGTGTTATTGCTAATGGAGTTGATGGTCATGATGCTCTTTCTTTGCCAGCATCATGACACCAGCATTTCCTTTGCCCACAATTAAAGGAACTGTGGGAACAAGAAGACCACCCTCTTGACCAGAAAGACAGGCTGGGAGAAGTTCAGCAGCCACACAAACTGCTGACCTTGTTCAGGGCCAGAAAAAGAGTATATGCATGGAGTAAACTAAAGCAATGGTGGGGGAGTAAGGGAGAAGAGGTGTGACTATGCAAAGATGGGAACAGGTGCCTTTCATAGGAAGGTGTCATTGGAAAAGAATGAGGTACAGAAGGATCCTAGAGTGGACAAAATAAAGGAAAGTGTGAATGTCTTCAGGGTTTGCTAAAATTAATTATCCTGAGGTTTCAGGAAGAGGAAAGGAAGATGAAAAGAAAAGAAAGAAGGTTTTGAAGCCAGTAAAGTTTCAAAATTAAACACAAACAAAAAAATTTAAAAACTAAAATCATCTCTTCTAGGAAAAAAGGCTGGGCATTACCAGAAAGTTTGATGGCAGCAGAATTTGTATTTAAGGATTTACTTTCAATCTGAGAGAAAAGGTTTCTATGATGTAAATCTATGCACACTGATGTGATTTTTTGGGGCCATGATACCAGGCTTCAGTTGCTAAAGGGACAAAAATGATCAGTGTTTTTCCAATGTACACCAACAAACTGTGCTGTCTTCTGCTTGAGATTTGTATTATCCTAAATGAACTAGTATATTTGATTGACTCTGTGGGAAGGTTTGAGAATTATGGAACTAGATTTCCCCCTTGGAATGAAAATTTGATATTAAAAATTAAGTGAACACATAGGAAGAGAGTTTTGGGACATTAAGATTCATCTCCACCACTTGAAATCATGATCTGTACCTTCAGAAAAAGAGAACTTGGAACCTGGAAAGTGGAGCAAGAGGGGAAGAGATGACTCATGTCGGGGGGTGGCAAGATGGGGGAAATGAATGTTGCAAACCAAATAAGATACACAATTTGTGAGAAAATTAAATGAACAATAGAGTTGGAAGGGTAATGAGGGTAACGAGGAATATGAGATAATAAGCTATTTACAAATTGGAAATTACTAGGTAAATAGAAGAATAATGATGAATTATGTGGGAGAAGATGGAGGCAAGGAAGATCGGGGTAAAGGGGATGGAAAGCAAAACATAACTAAGAGGCAAGTTTGAATTTCCACTAGCATGTGTCCCAGCCTCTGGAGAATGTGTACAACCCAGAGATAAAGGAGGAAAAGATGAAAGGAGCTCATGGTTAACATGCAGTTGTGAGGACCACAGAGGAAGCAATGAGCATCATTAGTTTTCCGGAATGAAAGTGTTTCTCGAGAAATGCTTTAGTCTGTGTTCTACATTCATCTGCGAATAAAACCATCATCTCCCTTTTACAAAAGGTTGAATTATAAAATAAGCACTAGGAAAGGAAAGAAATCTAAGCATTATCAGGGGAAGCTGAAGAAGTGATTGCATCTAGAACCACTGAGGGAAGGCCTAAGTAAGCAAAACTGTCCAGTCTTTCTACGAAAATTTTGAAATTCAGCCTCTTACTGAAAGAACTAGAGAAAATTTATCCAAATAGAAATGCAGGCAGTGGGGAGTGGGTTAGTTTTAACTGTAGTAAATATTTTAGAATATACTTCCACATTTTTTTCCTCGTAAAACTGAGTGAGTTAGAGCCCTGGCTGGTGGCATAGTGGATAAGGTGCTGGCCTGCAAACCCAAAGGTCTCTGGTTCGATTCCCCAGTCAGGGCACATGGTGTGGCTACAGGCCAGGTCTCCAGCCAGGTCCTTAGCTGGAGGCACGTGAAAGGCAACCATACATTGATGTCTCTCTCCCTCTCTGCCTCTCTTCCTTCCCCTCTCTCTAAAAATAATAAATAAAATATTTTTAAAAATGAGTGAGTTAAAAAGCTTCTGAGCCCTGGCTAGTGTGGCTCAGTGGATTGAGCACTGGCCTGGGAACTGAAGGGCTGACTGTTCGATTCCTGGTCCGGGCACATGCCTGGGTTGCAGGTCAGGTCCCTAGTTGGGGGTGTGCAGAAGTAAACCAATCACACATTAGTGATGTATCTCTTCTTCTCTTTTTCCCTCCCTTCCTTTCTCTCTAAAAGTAAATGAAATCTAAAATAAAATTTTAAAAAGCTTTTGCATATTGCTTTAAACACTTGAATGAGATGATATATAGCAATGTAACATATTCCTAGTAGTAGAAATAACATTAATTTTCCAAGCAGATTAATGTCTGCAGCAGGTCTAAATGCCCGTGATTACCCTTTTGCTTTCTTGCGTTCGTGCAGAGGAATCCTTTCAGCCAGCCAGTACCAGACCCCCTTTGGAGGGATGCTGATAAAGTAATTTAGATGGAAAGGCCTAATGAGATAATGATGCGAAGGCCAGTTAACACCTAATAAGAACATAACCACCAGGGATGATATTGTTGCTTATTAATTATAATGATGATGTGGAGGCAAGAGACAAGGTGGCACTCATTTAGTAGAGAGCACTCAGGAGTAAAGCTTTTTTCCCAAAGGGCAAGTTGCAGTCAGTTAGAGTTAGAAGTAAGGTGACATTTAGCAGAGTTGGAAATTTATGGCTCTTGGGTTGTGCTGGGACCACAGAACTGGAGGCCAAGCAGGAGGTGACAGATGCCTTCCTGATGGTGGCCAGGGCTGGGCCAGGCCCCAGGAAGTTCACTTGCCTTAAATTCCATGCGCGTCTGGCCATTCGCGGGCAGACAGACGGCAGATGTCCAGAACTGGACTGGGTGTGCTTCTAGCTCTCTGACCTCCCCCTCCACTCCTTTTGGTACCAGACCCATGGCACAGCTCGTCAACTGTGGTGCCCTGCCCTGTTGTGGGAGCCCAGAAGGTCCTTTTAGAGGCACAGATCAAGCCTTCATTTGCAGTCTTGAACACAAGGTTTCACGGTGTTAGTCACTACCCTCATTCTTCCTCCTGAATTCCCTGTGGGTCTGGACACGTCCATGTTTACTGGGGCAGGGCACGGAACTACCAGCTCACTGTAGCTACCCAAAGGTCTGTATTAGTTACCTGGGCAGAAGTCGAGAATTCCAGGGAGCTTTCAGAAGTTTTGTGAGTCCTCAGGGAGGCACAGGAGCTTGAAACCCAAGCTCAGCCTGGGGAAGCAGAGTTGAGACCCAGTCAGGAACATGGAATTCTTCGTCTTTTCCCTCATAGTGTGGTTCTCTAGCGCGGTGCTGGAGTCCAGGTTGTCACTCACTTGTCCTGGTGTCTTTGGCCACTATTTCTGCAATGATGGGGGATGGTTTTCTATGCCTTCCTATGCTAATTATTTTATTAGCTGGATGTGGGCCACCTCACAGGATTTGTCCTGTCTTCTGTGATGATGTCACTGACTTGGCCAGAGAGAGGAAATAGCATTCTCATCATTAACTTTTTAAAGGAAGTGTATTTGGCTTTTATTAACTGTGTGGTTGGAGAGAGGCAAGAACTAACAAGTGCTGGACTGAAAGACAGAAGCTATGGCTCTAATCCTGATCCCACACATGCCAGTCCTGTAACTTTGGGTAAATCTCTTGCCTTTCTGAGCCTTGGTTTTCCCAACCATAAAAATAAGGTTTTTTTTAGGGTAATCTTTATTGTTTTAAAGCTATTTACAGCCTTGAAAATCTACAGTTAACCATATATGTTGGTAAGGATTCTACATTTACGACCTTTATGAGATACATAATTGGTAAACTCATAGGATGACAAATATTGCCTTAAATCCATGGTTCAGGGTGCACAATTAAGGTCAGGATTACTGAGGAACCAATGGCAAAATTATTGAGTGCTAAGTGGCAGACACAGACCAACCTTAAAGGCAGGTGCTTTACAGGTGTGGGCACTGAGGCTTCAGAAGGTGAAATAGGTTATTTAAGATCAGATAGTTAAGAAGTGGGTGGAGCCAACATGGAAACTCAGGGCTCCCCAAAAGTAAAGCCCCAAACTACAATCACCACTGTGTGAATCTCCCACTATTCAGAACTTCATGCTTATGTCCCTTACTTGACAGCACCAGCCACTGCAGTTTTCTTTAGTCAAAATGATTCTTGGCTGGTGATGGAGGGAAGGAGCAGGGCAAGGCGTAGTTTGAAAGATCTTCCCAGTTTATTCTGATTCAGACCCCTCTGGCTCTAAACTCACCTTGAGGCATCACCTGGCCAGAGTCAGGCTAACGTAATTACGTAAACAGAACCTTACTGGAGGACTTCCTGCCCCTGCGGATTCTCATTTCTGTTCCTTTCTGTATGGCATTTGGGCAATGGCGTGCACTCAGGGGTCACAGAATTGACATGGGAACCCACACTTTAAGACTTCAGCCACCAAAAGACATTGTCTTTCTAGCCAATTCAATTAATAACGTATGTGTACGTATCAGGGAAAATGTCACATTTTTCTCCCTGGGGTTTCCTGATAGGCTTACATTTCAGTGCCATTACTATATTCAGAGTACCTGTACGACCAGCAATTGACAAATACCAAATGGAGGGAAATGGTTTTTTTACACATATTTTTCCATGAAAAAACAAAAACAAAAACAAAAACAAAAAAACAGTTACTTTTTAGACTTTCAATGATTGGTCCCAGAAAAATTCTTCATTAAGGCTGTTAAGAGGGTTTAGGTAGTGAAAACAGGGAGGGGCTCTTCATTGTTCATATCATCTTTAAAATTAATAAAAATAATTAATTCCCTCTTGGAAATAAGAATATTAGCACTTAGAATTTCACATGGCTTTTCAGTAATTTATTTTAATGTCACACAGCATAGGCCCCAGACAGTCTTAATCCATAATTCTTTACAATCTAAAATGCCTTCATACCTTCACTTGGGCTTGTTTCAATAGTTTGGTATTTTCTTTTCCCTTGTGCTGAAGAAATTCTAAATTGTTGCTCAGTGTGGTTGCATTCAGCTAATTGTGAAAAATTAGAAACATATAGCTATAGGATTTGATTAAATAAAGGTACAAAAGAATATAGCGTTGCCATTTAGAAGAATGAAACGGCTCTATAAGAAATGATCTAAGATATATAGTTAAAATTTAAAAAGATATAGAACAGCATGTATGATAAGCTACCATTTATGTAAATACAAATATATCTATGTTTATATATTGCCTAGCTGTAAAAGGACATCTAAGGAACTTATAATAGGGCTGCCTCTGGGGAGAAACTTACTGCTGGGAGATTGGAGGGAAGTTCTATATATACCCTGTTGTCCTTTTTATATAGTACATGTTCATGTATTACCTATTCAGATGTCTTTTTTTATAAAGCAGGAGGTAGAGCTATTTTTATTGAGATGGAAAAATACAAAAGATATATTGTTAGGCACAAAAAGCAAGTTGCAGAATCATATGAATAGTAGTAAATGATTCTATTTTTGTAAAGTAATTATACATATCTATATATGTATGTGTATACACACACATAAACATCTGTAAGGATATGCGCCAAATTGTAAACAATGGTTCCCCTAGAGAATGGCACATAAGTGTGCTTATGTATATATGTGTATGGACTTTCTTTTTTTTTCTTTTTTAATACTATGCACTTCTATATTGTCTGAAATTATTTTATACAAAGTCTACACTAATTCAAAATAAATAACTCATAAAACCCAAACCCAACCAAAGGATTTACTTTTCTTGGGGGGGGGGTACCAAATTATCTTATTTGAAGGAATCATATAAATGAAGGACGTAGTGGATGATTTGGTACAAAGTATAAAAGGTAAAGGTACTCCAACATGCAGGTACCGCTTTGGTGACCAGGGAAGTCATACTTCTGGCTATAGGAAGGTTTGCTCTTTTTTCTGTCTCCCAGAGTGAGCTTGTCACAGAGATACTCTGCCATGCCAGTTTCAGGGGCCCCCAACCTGTGCAAGCTGGTTACGTGGTCACCCAATTCTTGGATGGATTTCACCTGCTTATCCAGGTAGTGAATTTCAATGAAGTCAGACAAATGAGGGTCATTTTTTTTCAGTGGCCGGTTTGTGCAAGTTCAGTAGTGACTGGTTCACACTTTTTCCAAGTGTCATGCACATTCCATTGCATTCAGCCCATTCTCCCAGTCATCACAGTGTGGTGTCTTGATATCCTGAAAGAAGATCCCACCACTTTGTTGGTTCTGCAGCTTTATCAATTTCTCAGCAGGTTCCCTCTCCTCATGAGATTGGTGAAGATGATATTTGGCCAAGTTCTTCAAAGCCCCGTTGTCTGGTCAGAGTGGTACGACAGGGACGGGAGACGTAGGAGGCGCAGAGCTCCACGTTGTTCTGGCGGGTGATGGCGGCCTCCGAGTCCAGGTGGCAGTTCTGGCTCACCTGCGAGGTGGACGTGTTTGTCATGGTGGGTGGCTGAAGGCAAGTGGCCTCTGGCATTGGAGTGGCAGTGGTAGTGGGGGCCTTGGGATGTTCCGAGGGCGTTGTGAGGAGGTGGCAGAGGGTGGATCTGGGCAACTGGCTGGGGTAGTGCCGGATTCCGTCCAAGCACTTGTTGAAACCACCATGACTCCCGCAAAGGCTCAAAGAATTTATTTGACTTGTACTGGAATAAACTGGGATTTTCCCTCGATCTCTTCTCTGAAATTTCCTGGACCTTCTGTTTCTTTTCCTTTACTCGTCTATATTCTCCTTTATTAATAGGACCCAGCTAGGGTCATGACCAAGAAATCATAGTAGTATTTCAGGTGGTCCCTCACTCAACTTCTTTCCCTTTAAATCAATCTGGAACGATGCAGCTAAACTTCCTCCTCATTCCTACTTCACAGACTTCAATCTAGGTTAAGTCTAACTGCCTATTCCAGGACATCCTTTCTGGATCATTCCTTCAGCACACAAACATATTGTATCTCCAATCTCCAACTAAAACAAAACCCTTGGTTTTTGTTGTTGTTTGGTTTTAGTAACAAAACCTTCACTTAACCTCTCTCAGCTCCACGTTCCCTCCAAATACCACTCCATTTCCCTGTACTGCTTTAGAGTAATTTCCCTGGAAACCGTTGCCTTTGCTTTTGTAGTGATACTACTTCCCCTCCCATTCATTCGGAAAACCACTCCTCTCTGCCTTTCAGCCCTATTGCTCTTCCTAACCTGTCTTGTCGGGTCATTTGCCAAACCCAGCGGTCAATTGGCAGCTCTCATTTTCTCTAACTCTCAGCTCGTTGGTTACAGGTGATCACTTTCTCCTTCTTGAAAGAGCTTTTTCCCCCCTTTTGGCTTTCAAGAACCTCTCTCAGATGTCCCATTTTACAGTCTAGTCTGCTCCTTCTTAGTTTCTTCTTTATGCTCCTCACCTTAAAATATCAAGACTGTTCAAGACTCAATTCTTGAGCCTCCTGCCTTCTCTGTTTAAACTTATTTCTTGGGATCTCATCTGGCCCCTTAATCTTGAATGTCATTTCCATGCTGAGGACTTCCAAATTTTACATCTAAATCCCAACCTGGCCCTAAACTACAGGTCCTTTGTCTTCTCCATATTCAGCTTTTCATCAGGCATCTCAGCTTTAACTTGTCAAAAGAGAGAGCTGTCTCTCCCACCATCCTTTCTGTATCGGTAAATGACAGCTCAAGCTCAATTGAACGCTTACTTTACTCCGATTACTTTCACTACCTCATAGTCCAGCGATTTCAACTGTTTTCATCTCATGGCTCACATGCTAATTACTAAAATTCTGTGGCACACTAAAATATATGTATTTTTGGCTGATCTGACAAAACATAGGTGGGGAGGGTGTGATTTGCAGAGGAGGGCAAAGGCGGTAAATTGGGACAACTGTAATAGAATAATGACAAAAAATATTTTAAAAAACTGGATTCATTCACACTGAATGTTTATTGTTGTGTTAGCTATTATCATTTTTTAATTTATCAACCTAAAGGAAAGTAGGTCAGTGCCTCTGACTAAATAGTCAAATGTTGTATTTAAAAATATTTATTTTTTTATTTTTAGAGAGAGGGGAAGGGAGGGAGAGAAACATCAGTAGGCTGCCTCTCGCACTCGCCCAACTGGAGACCTGGCCAGCAACTCAGGTCTGTGCCCTAACTGGGAATCAAACCCACCTTTTGGTTTGCAGGTGGGTGCTCAAACCACTGAACTACACCAGCCAAGGCAGCTATTGCATATTTTAAAAATTCTTGTGACACACCGGTGTGCCTCGGCATACCTGTTAAAAATTGCTGTTCTAGTCCAAGCCTCAGTGTTAATCACCCAAATTGGTTCAATAGTGATTTGGATGATTATGATGTATCAATTATAATCAATTATAATAAATGTACCAGGAGTGTTGATAATGGGCCAGGCTGTGCATGTGTGGAGGCAGGAGGTAAATGGAAAATCTCTGCACCCTCCCCTCAATTTTCCCATGAACCTAAAACTGTTCTAAAAAATAAACTTTTAATTTTAAAATACCTTTAAAATATAAATCATATTATATATGAAAATGTAAATCACTGCTCTTCTCAAAACCTTCCAATGACTCCCATTTCATTGCAGGTAAGAGCAGAAGTCCTTACCATGGCCTTTAAGGCCTATAATGCACCTTACTCTCCCCACATCTTTGAACTCATCCTCTGTTACTCCCTCTTCGCTATCCTCATAACACATTGACCTTCTTGATACTTTTTGAACATGCTCCCACCCTCCCACCTCAGGGCCTTTGCACTTGCTGAAGCATCTGTCTTGAATGCTCTTTTCTCAGATATACAGATGGCTCAGTCCTCTACCATTATTCTGCTCAAATGTTAGCTTATCAGACATCCTTCCTTGAACACCTTTAGAATAGCACATGTCCATCTAACTCTGCCCCTTTATCCTGCTTTATTTCACTTCTGAGCAATTACCACCATCTGAAACATTATATGTCTATTTGACTATTACTTGCTTATTATATGTCTGCACTGAAATGTAAGCTCCACGAGAATAGGAATTTTGTCTTGGGCACTACAGTATCCTCGATATTTAGAAAGATGATGGCTACAGTGAAAAGTGCTCAAAAATATTTGCTGAATGTTGAATAAAGAATGTTGAGTTCACCATAGCTACCTTTAGCATATTTAAATTATATGAAATTTGTCTTAAGACAGTTTAATTCTTCATCTCAACTTTCTCATTTCTTTCTTTTTAAATTTTAACTTTTTATTTTAAAATAATTGTAGACTCACAAGTATTTGCAAAACAGTACAGAGACTTTTCATGTACCCTTACTCAGTTTCTCCAAAAGGTTACATCTTACTAAATATATATATATATATTTAATATTATTTCACTTGTTTCCTTTATTCAAGTTCCTCCTGCTTTCTTCTTTAAGCCCTTCTACATAATCTTTTATAATTATTCATTTCTTATTTCATAGCCAAGCCATTGATAAAGTTTCTTCAACACCAACGTCAAATCCCTTGTCTAAGATGGCTGTCCTACTCAAGAGAGGGACAGAGCACTTCAGTTAAATGGGAGAAAGTATGTTTTATTTTTAATAGTAACAAGCAATCCAAAAGAAAAGAAAAGAAGTGCTGTTTCATTTCTTAAGTTTGAAGTTTCTGTAGAGAGACACTATCTTTTCTGTAAGTTCTGAACAGCAACTTGTTTGCTATGCTTTCTAAACACAGGCAAAATGATAATTTGTTGACTCCAGTGTGTATTCTTTTATATCCTGTATGCAACTGTTCAGAAAGCATTAAAAAACAAATATATAATATTCTATATACGTTCATACTTCTTTTAAAGATATTATTCTGTTAAGTACCTGTTGTTCATTTATTCAACAAATATTTATTTTGTACCTACTATGTGCCAAAACTTTGTGCTAACGAGGCTCTTCTATTCCCTAAAATAATCTGGGATTCCCTAAGATAAGCAGTACCTTTAAGATACTATTATCCCTAAGAAATAGATGGAAACTTCTGTCTTCTAGGTAAGTAGGTTACTCTCCATGGAATAAGCATTCATGTTCAGGAGACAAGGGCATTATTATGCTTTAGTACCTGGTTTCTAAAGTTAAAAAAAATCAATGTCCCTTTCAATATACCTGAAATATATAAAACAACCTATCATTTGACAAGATAAGACTCATTGACTTAATGATCAGTGAAATGAGGACATGACTGAAACATCACTAACCTCTATAGTTAAAATGAGCATGTATTAAATTCTTTATAAAAGTCTGATTCATGTCATATATATATTTAAAGGATTTTATTTATTATTTTCAGAGAGAGAGGAGAAGGGTGAGAGACAAAGAGGGAGAGAGACATCAATGTATGGTTGCCTTTCACCTGCCTCCAGCTACAGATGTGGCTGGAGACCTGGCTTGCAATCTGGTTATGTGCCCTGGCTAGGGAATCAAACCAGCGACCTTTGGGTTCACTGTGCCACCAGCCAGGACTCATGTCAAATATTAATTAGAACCCCTCCCCATGCCAATGTTCTACTATAATCAACCCCTTTTCCAGTATTAGTAGGGAGATCATTTACCCTGTTTGCTTGAAATGTCTTAGTTCACACCTGTTGTTCCAGCATAATTGTTCATTGCACTCCCCCTTCCCTCTCTAAAGAATAGGGGTTTGGGCAATAAATTATATGGTCAACGTAAGTATTAGGGTCTCTGGGATAAATGGTCAAGGCGCCATTCCTATTTATTGGTATTACCTTGTCACAAGCTGTAAAAACAGTTTTCCTTTTGATTGTTTCTTCCTGAGTTGTCACAAAGACCTTCACATAAAATCACTCTGTCCCATTAAAGCAATTATTAAAGGCCCCTTCCATAATGACCACTTGTTTTAGTTTTCCTACTCAGATTCCAAAGACCAAAGGTAGACTTTGCTTGTGCTGGGTCAATGTCATAATTGTCCGGAGGCACAGCCTTGCACAGGGAAATTTTGTCTGACTAGGTAATCCACAAGACTCTCGAAGAGATATTTTTTCTTGGTAACATTATCTGGTAGAAAGAATCTGTGATTGACTACCAATTTTAGCCCAGATAATAAAAATCCCAACATATTTGATTTCAACAGAATATATATATATATATATATATATATATATATTTTTTTTTTTTTTTTTTTTTTTTTTAACTAAGATACCAAATGCCTCTAGAGTGCTACTAGAGAATGAGTAATTGAAAACTGAATTTGGGTGGCCTCCTCAAATATAATCTCTGTTAAAACTACTTAATCTCTGTGGTTCACAAAGACAGCTTTTCTTGAGTTGATGAATGGAATGGTATTTCTGAGATTACATGTTTTGACAACTATATTCTTGACTGAGCCAAGTAGCAGCACCTTGATTTATTATTTAATTTTGAAAAATTGATCTCTTGGGTTTTCTGTTTGTTTGTTTCAGCTAGGGAAGTGCCCTTGTAGAACCAAAGGACACAATCAATTCAATGTTTATTAAAAAAAATCACTTAAAAATGTGGGATCATGAAGATTCAACAACTATTGAGGGAACTAAGTTGTTTTTACCTAATTGTTTGGCTCTTTTTAACTTATCTGTAAATTGTGAGTAATTTTGCTGTGTTTGCCATCCTGATGCAGTTGCTATGAGAGTGAATTATACACTAGTAAAACGTGGACATTTGGGATAAGAGGCTGAGTGACTTTTCATTCTGGATTGTAATTTGCTTGAAAAATGAAATGAAGTGGTTAAAGTGTATTTTTCTCCTTTTTTATTTAAAATGAAAGTACATCTTTAAAAAATATTATCATCATCACAGTCAGCTATATCGTAAGACACTGATGGGTCCTGAAATGTCAATGGCACTCTTCTGTTGTTGCTTTTTTTTTTTTTTTTTTTGATCACATGCTTTTATCAAAATTAAGATATTAGGAAAACTGGTCTCTGAAATTCCTTCTTAATGCAAGGGACCGAGTTGAAGAACTAAAGAAAAAATTTCCTTATAATTATCTCTCTTACTATTTTAGGCATCCATTTCATCTCCTTCACCCTGCCTCATCTGTTTCCCTAGAAAACCTACCACAAAACCCTGAGAGCCTCCTTTCTTATGTGTCAGGGTAGCTCCTTTCCCAGGGGTTTCAGGGCCTGTTTGTGAAACATGGTCTGGGCAACTGCCCTCAGCGGCCTGCAGTCCCAAGTGGACAGCGAAGCTCCACGATTTGGAAGCAGTAGCATCCAGCGGTTGGAGGGGTTGGGATGATAGACCAGGTTTCCAGGAAACCAATTCCATTGGGATACTCTTAATAGGTCATATTATATATTACATATTAAAACCACCTGCAGTTCTCCTAAAGGATAAAGACCTGCAAAAAAGAAGGTAAAAGTTGATAACAGAGAAAAAGAGATGTGTGTAAATACGTATTTTTTCTGATTTAAATTAATGGCCTATTCCCAATGATTGGACAGGAACTACCCAGAAAGTACTGTATCGTCTTTTGGCAAGGTTATGCTGAGTAGTCAGTCTGTGCACATCTCTGCAATTCTTAAGAGATTTGCTTGCTGTTTGTGAGCCAAGTATATGACAACGATTTATTGATGTGCCAAGGCGAGGGCTTGGGTGTCAGAATTGGGAAATCTGAAACATGATCGTTTGGTTGAAGAATTCTAGGTTCCTGGAACATTCCTGTTCCATGACTAGTTCACAAAAACCTTACAGGCTGCCCCATGGGACACGGGGGCAGAGGGGCAGAGTAGGGGTGGGATGTATGTTTCTGGTGGAGAGATGATTTTTAACAATATATTTTGCTGGAAGGGATACACTAGCAGGACCCACCTTAGGAAATGCTGGTAAGCAGATTTTTGGCAAGATTGACTTGTTTTGAAACCCTGCTTCCTCCCCTGCAATTCCCCCGCCCAGAGGTATAATTGCATAATCTGGTTACCTAAGGTCCCCTCAAGGTGGCCCTCACCTGAGCTGATAGGCTGTGGACCTTATCTGCTTCTCTTGTTGACCACATTTCCTATGAAATTCTACCTGCATCATGTCCCATTCCCTTTGGATATTTATTTCAGCTTTCCCAGGGAGCGGATGTTATTTGGTAATCTAATTATATTGAGAGTATGAAGGATAAAAGCAGTTTAATAGGCTGTTCCTCTTACTACAAAGGTAGCAGGTAGGGGTTTATACATCCGTAGGTGAACAATAGTATCTTAATTAAATGATGTGAATTTTCAGTGGTGAGCTTCAGGATATACATTGCAAATTGGTAGGAGTAATTTTTGGGGAGACATAGATGCATTTTTCAGTCCCTTTAAAATCATGCACATAGACAAATACCTCCCATAAGGGAGTAAGGCTCAGCCCTTGAGCCTAGGAGAGTCAGAGTATCTGTTTCGCGTAGCTAGGTCTCATCACTGCTGGGATAGGAGGTGCTGGCAGGGAGAGACAGGTGGAGAACGTGCTTAACCACTCTGTCAACAGGAAGACCAAGGGCTGACTGTACATACCTTACTCCTCCTGGCCGGGTGGCACCAGGAGCAGTGCTCAGCACCCTCCCATGTGCGCATGCATCCTCGCCCAGACACTCCCATGTGCACCCCTCACCCTCACCCAGGCACTCTTGGCCTCATCCCGTGGTTTGCCTATAGACTGATTCATGAAAGACCAGAAAGACAAATGATTCAGAAGTGTCTGTAGCTGATTCTTATTGAGAATATGTAATCTTACAATCCGTGCCTGTTTTAAGTGCTTGTATACCTCTGATCAAATCTTCACTCTGTTCTCTAACTGTTCCTTTGAAAATAGCAGCGATGCTTTATATCTAATTACTTAGTGACCTAAGCCAAAGGACTTTAAAAAAGTGCCTACAGCAGTTTTGATTTGACACTGTTTATGTTTCATTTCTGCTATCCTAATCCAAGATTTTCTGAGTATCTTCGTAGCCTCACCAGGATACATTCGCTGAGTTACTGACTGGGCAGAGCTCTGATTTAAGTTCTCAGAAGAGTTTCCCATGTGACTTGCAGTGATTTTCAGTGAGACTCAAGAGCATCATTGTTTGTTCCTAATAATTATGTGGCTTCTGTATGTAAACACATGTATTTCACATGCATAAATGCACACAGGGCACAGGATTTCCAGCACTGGCTTAAGTGCACATGTACCATGGATCTCTGGTTTTCACTTACTGTTTTCTTATTTCAGGTAACTTCTCCACAGCCTCCACAACTATTAAACCACAAATACAGAAAGATGCTTATGCAAAAACAATCAGAAGTCATAACAGTTTTAAGAAAGAATGGCATTGCTCCTAAATATACATAACTAAGTAGGGATTTTCTTAGCAGAGCGAAGAGGTAAATGTATTACAGAACTGTGATAAAGAGCACCTGCTTTATTAGCAAAAGAATAAATAAGTAGTCTTATAATCCCTCCAAATAGTGATAAAACATAAAGAAATGCCTTTCAGAAGTTGTTTTTTTCCCAAATGTAGTGCAGAGCTGCGTGTGTGAACCCATACTATTCCTGCTGTTTCCTGTCATCAAAACCACAATATTGATACTGTCAAGAGATTGTTACAGTGGTGCACAAAGCTGCCATGATGCTAAATGCACAGAGTGCTCAATAAACCTTTATATATATGTATGTGAAATACACACAAAGATGAAATAGTTTTAAATTAGGCTCAATGCTATTCTCCTCTAGAGAAGAAGCTACTGCTTATCATTACTGTACCACATTTTAAAAATTCCCATATTGTGTGTCTAAATAATAATAGCAGATAATTTTTGAGTACTGACTCCATTCCGTGCACCCTGCTCAGTACTTTACTTGCTTAGTTCTCATCTGAGCCTTATGACGTTTCTAAGATGAATCTGTTATCATGTCCATCTTGTATATGTGGCTGTATTTTAAAAACATGTATGGGTAAAATCTAATACCTAGAACATGTGCATTTGAAATTCTCCCAAACAGATCTAAGTGGTGTCTATGGGACCCGTGTTAGGATCTGTAGAGAGGGTTGTTTTTTCCTTCCTAAACACTCATTGATGTGCTGCATGGCCTCATGATGTTTCTAGGCATGGGGACATGTGCAGCACACATTTCAGGTTTTTGTCACCACTTTTTCCCCCTTTTCTGTTTCCTCCACGCTTATGATGGACAAATCTCCTCACTTTGAAGTCTCTCCCTGTAGAATCTCTTTTCCAGTAAAATTTCATGGTAGTTCACATTTCCCAGGAAGTCATCTTTAGAACTTTCAAAGGGATATTAACTTAAAAACAAAAACAACACTAAAAGTCTTACACTCACCATGAGAGAAATGCTATGTCTCCCTGTGCCATCTCCCCAGTTACTGCACATACGGTAAAAGCTATGTCATTTTATTAAGGGCCCCACCCTGTTCCTATTCTGTCTTTCTTGTGGCTTGAGGCCTTGACAGAGTTCGCATCTCTTTGCCGGCTCTGCGATCAGGCTCCCGGACGCTGTACCTCTGTGTTGCTTGGAGAGGCAACTTAAATATACAATTTCCAGACGGGAATGATTTAGCAAAATTAAAAACAGACAGGGGGCAGAGAAGGCGGGAGGTGTCAAATGTTCCTTCTACCCCGCTATCAGTTTGATGTGGTGGCCTTGTTCCTACCTAGTCCCCTTCACGCTGTCCACTACCCAAAGTGAAAATGCCTGAAATGTTAACAGAACGCACATGGATAGAGAGATGCACGCCCTTCCTTCTGCCTCCTAGCCCAACACATGGAGTTCTAACCGTGGCTTATTTCAACTTAATTTTGCTTCACCCTTAGGATGAAAGAGACTTGTTTCAATGTCTCAAGAGGTATTGTAAAACATAAGCACTTGCAAGAATCTGCTTAACCACCTCAAAAGAAAATCATTACTTTCGGTGGATACTAAGCATTTGCTTTTGGAGTAAATTTCCTTTCTCTTTCCAAACACATACATGGTCATATGGATGAGCTGATATCAAAGTTGCTGAATGTATAATGCACTTTTATTCATTATTTGTGCACATGTGTAAATAAAATCTCTGCTCTAGTTAGAAACTAATGGAGTAGAAAACAGGCAAAAGAGGTAGAAAGAAGAAATATCATGTAAAAATATCCTTTCTTCAGTCCTTGTCTGGGGCAAGATAGGGAATCCAGCACCTCAATAGCTCTGGGAAGTTTTTTATTACAAATGAAGAATTTCCCAGGCTTCTCAGATCTTGCAATCAGTGTGGTTCAACATGAGTCATTAAGCCATCGTTAAGCCATCACTGGGTCCTGAGTGATAGCTCACATGGGGATGGGATGGCTATCACTGAATGCAGAGATGGTTAGGTTCTCCTTAGCATTGCTGCATGGTTTTCAGATTTCATGTTCATTTTAAAATTCATTCAGAAGCTGCTGCAGGCTAAGCTGCATCTAACTAATGTCTAGCATGCCTCCTGAACATGACCTTGGCATGCCCTTCGAGCTGCATTAGGCTGTGACCAACTTCCAAAGTGGTTTCAAGCACAAGTTTCGAGGCAGTAGTGGGAAAGCCTTGTGTTATGCTCTTATTTCTTGTTAGTGCCTTGCTTGACTTTCTGCACAATATGACCCAGGGAGCTCTGCAGCACAAAAAAATGATAAGATGTTAGGTATCTTTCATTTTCTGCAAATAGTCTGTATTTACAATACTACTCCAGTGGTTTCTGACTACCGCTTAGGGCAATTTTGCTTAGCCTAGCGGAATGTCCTGGAAACTACTGGCAATGATTTAGCCTCCCAAATTGGAACACATTTAGTAGAGACAGAAAGCCTATGAACAAATAGTGGGCATGTGCCAGAGTAAATAAGTGTGGTTCATGAGCTGCGGTCAGAAATGTCTCTCCTTCAGTATGCAGGGCAGAACTCTTGCCAGCATTTGCCATAAAGTCATCACAAAAAGCAGTTTTTCCTTTTGGTGAGGCGGATTCACTGAAAGAGGGCTTCTAGTCCCAGAGTCACCACCTACCGTTGGGGCTGCAGTCATAGGGTCATGCCACAGGCGACCTGAGCGGAGGTGTCCCCTCCTCCAGGCAGCCTTTCTTACCCAACCTGCCTCGGAGCTTCTGTGAGAAAGACTGAAACCCACGAGGGAGTGAGGATGAGGTTGGAAGGGTTGGAACGAGAGAGGTTCTTTGTAATGCTCGAAGCTCCTCCCAGGATCCCATAACAAACCTCAGAGTCAGTTTGCTTCCTCTCTTTTCCAAACCCAAACTTGGCCTTTACTTTGAAACGCCTCCGAAGCACTTGATGAGGCTATTGTGACTGAGAGAAGCATGAAGATACTCCCTGTGGAGTTCTGTCAGAGCTGGAGGCTGAAGAAGACAAATATGGTTTCCACTTTGGACTGTTTTGAGTTTTCCTTTAGAACTTAGCTCCTTGACCACACATTACAGAAGGATTTAGTACATTTAGGTTGAAACAGCATGATTTCTGGTGTAGTATGCATGCTTGCTCTTTGGGCTTGGAGTCTGGTTTCATGCAGGTTTTTTTTTTTTTTTTTAATTTCTGTGTAGACTGCGCAGTCTTAGCAACCACTGAAATCCAAGAAGAAACCGTTCTTCTTTAACTAAAGAAGCCATTAATCAACACTCCCTAAGACTCATTCATTGTGGGGATATTGTTGTAGGGGCATGTATAGTTCACCTTTTAAAAAGAAACATAATGAAAAATGTCATTTTACAAAGCCTTCTTATGATCACCATTGTCATCATACCATAAAAGACTAAAGTATGGATAAATGCTTTAGAAACACATCAGACATAACACTTTTAGGAATAAAGAAATAAGTCTGAAATATAATTTTGGCACTAGATAACAAATTTCCTAAATTCATCTCTGTAATTACCAACCAATATTCACTGGACACTTACTATGTTACTATGTGCCAGACATTATGCTAGGTACCAAGACTATAGAGATGAAGGCCAGAACAAATACATCAAAAGTTGATAATTGTGTTATGAGTGGTGGGACTTACGACTTTGCATTCTGTTCAATTTAGAAAATTATATGTCTCCCCCTAAAAATCCCTGAAATAAATAGTTCCTCATTTCAAAGAGCTCATAGTCAATAAATATGGAAATGAGTGACTGAATACTGTCAACAGCACAATGAACAGAATAACAGGGGGACGTGCAGAGATGGAGTGGTTTCCTTAGGACACCACTATTGAGTAGGATATGAACCTGGTCTTCTACCATGGAGCAATGGGTACTGGTTTAAGAGTCAGAAAGTCTAGCTCTGTTTCAGACTCCTGATTCTTGCTTAACACTTATCCATGTGATCATAGACAAATTGCCTAATCTCTCTGATACATAGCTTCTACTTTCTGTCCTATTAGTTATAGGGTTGTCAGAAGGATTAAATGTGAAAATATAGATAGAAGGGCAAAAAGAACTGTGCACATAATATATCTGTAGGGTGCTATTTTTATTACTAATGATCTCAGAGCCTTAGTCGCTGAACCAAACTACATAGCCAATAGCCCTTTGTCACGCATATCAAATGTATGCATATCAACTATATTTGACTACAGGAAGTTATGCTTCACCATTTCCTTTTTTTTTCTTTTAAAGATTTTATTTATTATTTTTAGAGAGAGGGGAAGGGAGAGAGGCTGAGAGGGAGAGAGACATCAGTGTATGTATGGTTGGTTGCCTTTCACCTGCCTCCAGCTACGGACCTGGCCGGAGACTTGGCTTGCAACCTGGTTATGTGCCCTGGCTGGGGAATCGAACCAGCGACCTTTGGGTTCACAGGCCGGCACCTTATCCACTGTGCCACTAGCCAGGGCCACTTTTTTCTTTTTATCTGAAGATATCCAAACCTTTTTCCAAAGTCTCATAACCAAGGAGTATGGGGTTCTAAAAGGAGAAACAAGGCTCATATTGTTAAATAAGTCCAGTCCTCAGCCAGGAGAAGCATTAGGCTGTTGACTCCAGTGAAGCTGGGGAGATAGAATGATGTAATGGAATGAACACAGGCTTTGGACATTTGAAACTGGGTATTACAATCTTGCTCTGCTTGTTTTTAGACTCCTAACTCATTCCCCCAAATTTTGCTCCAACAAAAAGCAAACACCTTTCCCTTCCAGTGTCCCAATCTTTTTTTTTTTTTTTCCCCAATCTTTTTAATGCTTAGACTTGTGTGTCCTTTTACCCTGGCTCCAACAGATACAATACTAATTTTCTTGGCCAAACTTCTGCAAGCAGCCCTACAATCATATGGCTTCTTTGCCTGCTTTTGCCTTGCCAGTCACAAAAGAACAGGATGACATGTATTCAAAATGTACAGGCAAAAAAATAACAACCAGTTACTGGAAGGACAAAAAATGGTTTCATGGTGTCTGTGTCATTTCTATCCAAGGTTCTGAAAAGTGCTGCTCTGTTGTCCTTGCTATGTTCCCCCTGGCACCGGCCTGCCCAGCTGTGATGAAAGCCAAAGTTAAGAGTGTGGAGAGATGCATTCCCACAACAAATATTCAATTCTCTTCAAAGTGTTTTAAATTTTTAATCTTTCTCAATTTAATGATTTTTACCAATAAAAAATCCCCTTTCCCTAGAAAACAAAGTGTTTCCTAACAATGTCATTCTAGATTACATATTAGCAAATAATTTATAATAGAATTAAAACCTAGCCATCATCATTTTGATAATCTCAGTCATAGCCTATGAACACATTAAAAAATAGATTCAATGAGTCTTTATTTCCTTTAAAATCCTCCAAAGATACAGGAAAAGAAAAAAAAGAAGAAGAAGAAGAAGAATGTGGTATGAAACCTGGTGAAAGCAAAGCATCAGATTAATTGGAAGAGGCTGAATGACAGCCTATTGGTTTAGTCAAACTGAAATAAGCAAATACGATTGTGTTGGTGAAGGAGAATTCTCATGCTCTCTCTCACACACACACCTACAGACTAAGCTTCTTTACCTGTATTTGTTTCCTCTATCTCTCCTGTCCTTGCCCGAACCTGCGTATTTCCAATATTTAGAATATCTTACTCTCTATTTTTGTAAAAAAAAACAAAAACAAACAAACAAAAAACTATTAGGCTATTTCAAAGTCATAAGAGAAAACAATTGAGAAGTGGTGTAAATCAAACTAACTGATCCACCTTTCTGACTTGCAATGTGGTCAGGGTATCTGGACATTGTCAGGGCACTGTAACCCTTATCCCAAAGTGACTTTGTTATATGAAAGGAGTTTAATTTTTTCCCCTCTTTGTAACCTTGTGAAATTTCCACATTAAAAAGCAATCACATCTTTCAAACTAGAAATGATTGTGTTTGGCACCCTAGTCTCTGGTGTAATGGGTTGAGCTTGTTTTCACTAAAACAAAATCAGCTTTCAAAATAAATCATCTGTAACAACATTCTACTCCCCAAATCATATAATCCTATTAACAGAGTTTCTTTCTTTTTTTCTTTCTTCCTTTTTTTCTTCCTTCCTCCCTCCCTCCCTCCTTCCCTCCTTCCTTCCTTCCTTCCTTCCTTCCTTCCTTCCTTCCTTCCTTCCTTCCTTCCTTCCTTCCTCCTTCCCTCCCTCCCTCCCTCCCTCCCTTCTTTCCTTCCTTCCTTTCTCCCTTCCTTCGTTTCTTCTTTTTTTAAATCATTGTCACTGGGCTGCAAGATTGGCCAAGGCTCAATGTGGAGAAACAGAAGGCTCCGGAGGACCTGGCCACTGCCAGGAGAGCTACCCAGCTGCTGCCTTGCCACAGCTTAATGAGCCCTTACGTGTAATCATCTGTGTTTCACCTCCACTTCACAGGCTTCGTGGGTAACAAGGTTGTCCCGTCACTCAGCAATTCAAGGTTCTCAGCAAATAGTCCAGTTGGGACAACCAAAGGACAGTGGGTTACCATGGTTATACCAGTGAATAAAACCTTTATCAAAATTACATAAGAGCACCAATGTGCTGAATGAAAACATATCCCAGGTGGCTGCTGGAGGAATCTTTGCCAGAAGTGTAAATTATGTGGCAATATCTAAAAGAGCACGTTATGACTTCAGATTTCTCAGGAAAGCTTATTTTTCTTTTGCGGGGGGCGGGGGGGGTGATGAAAAAAGAAGAAAAAGAAACATCTTCTAATAACCAAGTAGATGTTTTCTTCTGTCAGCAGGAACAAAGAGCTCCTAGACATGTTTAGGAAGTTCCCAGTCAAAACATACTGTTCAGCTTGGTCCTTCTAAACAGAATGAGATACTACTTGCATTTCGATTTATCAGTCAGGGACCTGACCTTCTGCCAGCACAATATTCTTATTAAAATAACCCAGCCAAAGCAGGTGGAAGCTGTAATCAATTTATAATTTTCCATAGTAAGTGACAGGTCACAAGCGTTGGCCCTAACCAGGTCTACCTTGGATGGGCTGCTCCCTTTGGGGCTGAAATTCACAGCAGTATACCCATCTCCCCGGAGACTCCTGCTACAAGTCAGTCCTTGGAGAAAGTGTTTTTGTGAGCCAGTATCCTCTGGCACCACATTTACAAGCGGGCTTAAGAGTAATTCAGTTCTAGAGTTGATGCAAATTCAACATTGGTCTGATTTTGTTCTTTAAAAAGCTTCTCCAAATATACTGTACTTTAGAGGTGCATGGGAGACTCGTCGGTTTTCAGCTTTGGGTTTACTCTGACTCTGTGTATAATCAGCCCTGGGGCTGGATTTTGTCTCTGCCACCTATTAGCCTGATCAAGTTGGCCCAACTGAATGTTTACCTTTGTTTAGCCTCAGTTTTCCCATCTATTGAAAAGGTATAGTAATATAACCACACCTAAAGGAGTATTGTGAGGGTCAAATATTGAATAATAACCAGAAACTGGCAGTTATCCTCCAACCCTTCGAATAATCATTCGACCATATTGCACAACATTAATTCACTCTATGAGTGAACAACAGCAAATAGTAGAAACAAGCAATTTTGTAATCTCAAGTCTTTGGTAACATTTCTCTCAAACTTTTAGTATATTAAAAAGGGTAATCTAATGCAAATGGAGCATTCTAGATATTCACCTTTTGCCTCCCATGAATTCCCTATAGAGTGGTTTTCTTTTCTTTTTCTTTTTTTAATTAAAAAAATGAATTTGTTGTTGTCCCATTTTCCTCCAATTGCTCTCCCCTGATCCACCCACCCCATCCTTAGACTGGTTTTCTTACATTACAGATTAAGTAGTATTTAAGAGTTGATTGATTTTCTAGACCAGAAGAAAAGCACAGTTTTCTATGGGAAGTTACTTTTGGGTCTAACCTAGTTTTAGACACCTGGCAAGGATTATAGAACTTGAATGAATGATAATTGGTTTTGTAAAGGTCTCCTGCTGTTTAAAATTTTATGATCATTATTTAAAACCAGTGAAAAGAAAAGTTACATTAAAAAAGAAGGATATTTCTTTTTTGGCAAAAAGCTTAGTAGTTAAGCTAAACTGGATGAACACATTTTTTTTTCCCTTTAGCTTAAGGAGATAGTTTTTTTTTTTTTTTTTTTAAATTAAGCACTATCTTTCTATGAGATACAATATCAGACAATTATACTTAAAGGGACAGTTACAGCCTTCTTTGTTATTATTTGTGAAGTTATTTGTATTCTCATTCTTTCCAATGACTGAAATACTTGCCCTTACTTATACTGTCTAGAGCCAAAACATATTTTGTTTTTAAAAAACAGCCTGTTTAGTTGGAGATATGAGCAAACAAATGTTCACCTTGATTTAAAAATGGTAAATTATGCCCTTATTAAGTGGCTCAATTGGCTGGATTTCGGGTTCCACACCTGGTCAGGGCACATGCTTAGGTTGTGGGTTCTATCCCTGGTCCGGGCGTGTATGGGAGGCAACCAATCAATGTTTCTCCCTCACATCCATATTCCTCTTTCTCTCACTCTCCCTCTCTGTTCCTCTCTCTTTAAAATCAAGAAACATATCCTCAGGTGAGGATTTTTTTTTAAGGTTAATTGCACAAATACCAGGACAGATTTGGAGAAAGAATTTCTTATGACAAATTGGAGCATTTAGGGGCCACATTAATAGCATGTATTTTCATAGTTGAGCTGGGCCTAAAGTTAATTCAAATTAGTTGTCAAAATATCTAAAAATTTACTGTTTATTATAAACACAGTGTTAATGTTCATTTGGGCATATTTTATATACCATAAAATTCTCCCATTGTAAGTGTATAATTATATTTTAAAAGTAAGATTATAGAGGTGTGTAATCATCAGCATAATCCAGTTTTTAATACATTGACCAATTATTGATCCTGAATTTTAGATTATTTGGACAGAACTTCAAGGATGTGTAGGCAAAATGGAAAGGTCACCAGCCAAACTTACCATTACCAGGCTGCACTCCTGACCTTTGTCACACAGTGATAAAATCAGCTGTGTACACGTCTGTGTTCCTGACTGTCCTTTTGGGGGTGAAAATCAGGCATAACTAAATACTTCAGTACAGTTCTTTAGAATATTAAAGTCTGGGAATGGCATGGCTGTGGCTGGTAGACCTGGGACCAGTAGCAGACTTAGTGTCTAAGGCATGAAGTCCAGCACCAGGCTGCTCTCTTGATTCTTGTCTAAGTTTTGGTTTACCTTTCTTTAGTGAGAGCATATGCCATACTGGAATTATTATTATTATTTTTTAAATGTAATTTTATTGTTGTTGTATTACATCCATCCCCTTTTTGGAATTATTTTTTGATGAGTGTAACAGAGGCAGACTTCACAACTTTGAGGTCCTAACATAGCATTTTTGAATGACAGTAAATAAGAAGTTTTTACCAGCAAACAAAAAAGCAATTACCCAAGAAGGTGGACATGGGCCATTTTGGAATCCCAGAACTGTGGACTACCTGTGGGTGCACCATCTTCTCTGGAAATGCCCCTGTCAGGGACTTACCCACTGTTGTCTCTGTCAGTACCTTCACAGAGAAGGGCCATTGTACGAAGTCATAGCTAAACATTGCTACTCCCAGATAATCTTTTTGCTCCCATGCAACCAGATATTGAATATAATAGCACTGCAGCTATTGAAACTAGCCTCCATCACTCTGATAATAATAGCATTCAACTGGGAATGGATCATCTGACCCCTCTCCTTAAAGCTGCTCAAACAATTGGTTGAAAAGTAAAAATGCAGTCAATCAATTCCCCCTCAGCCCCAGCCCACCATACCAAACTCATCTGAGTTGGTTTTCTTTCCTAGATGGTCAGCCATTTTGGTGGCTGTAGAATGAGTCTTGGTGGGAAGCTCTTACTGGCCTCCAGGTGGGGCACTTACTGGCTTCCAGGGGCCTGATGATTCAAACCTTACGCTGCAGTAGTTCTGGTGAAGCGGAACTGCAGGCAGGCCAGGTACTCTCTTAACAAGGTGCCTGGCAGGTTGCTCTAAACAAAGTGGAAAAGGCTGTCAGCGAAGCCTCTCACTTCTCCAGGTCTTGGAAAATGGGATGTGGTTGTAGCCTGTTGAAAAAATGGACAAACACTCCATTAAACAAACTCCTCTGGCCCCCTTCAGAACATTAAATCCGGACTCCTATAGACAAAAAACAGAACCTATCCTCAGAGTTTACAAAGTTAATTTAGCTCTGAGCCTGAATAAGCAAGAAGGACATTACCCCATTAACCTTGGACAGACAACTGGGCTTATATCATGGTCTGGAATCTTACCCTCAAAATCCACAATTATTGAGTATTACATGATCTCTTGCCTGCTAACAATTACTCCCAGGTGGGAGAATGACATTTTTCCCTTGCTCATAATAATATGCCAATTTCCTTGGGGCACAGGTGTCATCCAAAGAAGGTCTTATCTTCCATGAGATATTTTTTTGTTTTTCAGAAGTTTGCCTGGCCAGATGGTTATCAATTACTTCAATGCCTTTATGTTCCCACTAATGTTTTCTGGCCCTAGTATGAATATGTAAAAGAAAAACAGAAGGAGACATCACGCATTTAACACTGTGGTAGAGTGGGTGGGACAGAGGTCAGAAATAGTGTAAATAAGACTTCATTTATGAAAACTTTGGCCAGTTCATGATGAAATACTGTTAATTTGAGCATCTAAAATTTCCAAGTCATGAGAAAGGTCCATGGTATTATGTGGGCTGGCCAAGTTGAAATAGAACAATAGGAAGTTAAAGTAAACTCATCAATCTGAGAGCCTCAGATTAAATTTGCAGCATAGATGGCAAAATGTAGGACACTTCTCCTTAGCTTCTGTGCCATGATACTCTATGACACCATGATGGAACTTGGGATGCATTTTGTCACTGTGCTTAGCTATATCAGATCTATTACTGTGTCTATGATCACAAATTATGTGACTGTTTATTAGGCTGTAGTTGTGTGAGAACAAGGATTATATCTTAGGCATTTTTTGAATTCTCACCTTCTAGTTCAGGTGCACGGTAAGTGTTTTGTGATGAATGAATCTTAGTGATATAAAGAAACTGTAGCCCTGGCTGATGGCACAGTGGATAAGGCTCTGGTTTGTGAACCCAAAGGTCACTGGTTTGATTCCCAGCCAGGGCACATAAGCAGGTTGCAAGCCAGGTATCCAGCCAGGTCATTAGCTGGAGGCAGATGAAAGGCAACCATACCTTGATCTCTCTCTCTGCCTTTCTCCCTTCCCCTCTCTCTAAAAATAATAAATAAACTCTGAAAAAAGAAAAACAAAAAAGAAACTGTAGGTATGCAGGGATGTCTAGAATGATGTAAGGCTAAATTGAGCCAAAATTCTAGGATTGGAGATTTCCCTCAATTCAAATGATCAGATGAAAAATAATTCATCTTCCAATTTTGGCTACCTTTAGCCTAACTTTAAGCTGTTATGTGTTTGTCTTCCTTGATGGGACCTGGATCAAATATAATTTAAGGTCTCCTTTAACAGACATTAATATAAAATCAAGGTAGTTAAAAATATGTTTGAAAATCTACTTCTAGGTTTTAAAATCAGCACAAAAGTCTAGAGACCCTATAGTGGTAATTCTTTGTAGGTGAGTCTTTCAAATATTTCAGGGGATTGAGTTTCCAGGCAATCTAAGATGAACACCCACAAAAGAATGGTTAGGGTCCACCACCTAACACATATCTAGCTAACAGCAAACCTAGAGGTTCATGTTTCCATGAAAGAGATAATTATTGCATAATTATTAAGGCATAGTTATTAAGGTATCTTCATAGTTATTAAGGCATCTCTTAAAGAGGAGCAAAGCTAATTTTACCAGTTTAATATACAAGATAATGCTACTCACATTCACTTGGGTACATTATTGGAGTGACTTGGGATTCTTGGGTTCTAGATAAGTTTTACGTAATCTGACTTCTACTGGATGCATTTACTAGGTAAATTAAAAACCTGGTTGTGTTTATTCTCTATTTAATTAATTATACTTTTTACCCTAAGGAGCTCGGAATGGTATGCCACGTACCACTTTATCCATTCTCTCTACATTTTAGTTAAGTGACAATATTCTGATGCTAATTATGGATTTTAGGAATTGAAAGTAAAGAGAAAGTAAATTACATCCTGCAGGTCAATCAGGCCAGGCACACATTCAATATATCTAGTAATCATTCTTAAAATGTCCCCAGTATATAACAGAATAGAAAAAGAGAACAACAGAAAAGGCAGTTAAATTCCTGGGCTAGCTCTCTAACAATATTCCTGTGCCAAATATTTATAACTTGTATGAGTTAGGATAATGCTAATTATAATAAGCATGTGCTAAAATGTGCAAGGGCTTACAAACAATAGAAGTTTCATTCTTGCCCATAAAATGTCCTGAGTTGTGTGAGGCAAATGGAGAATGGGGAGGAGAGGGTATTCCCAGTCATTTAGGGGCCCAGGTTGATGGAGGCCCTGCAATCTTTAGCAGTTAGCTTCCAAGGTCAATGTGGTGATGCCCTTTTCGGTTGGCTGGAGGAAAACAGCATCATGAGGCAAGTGTGGGAGATATTATGAGCAACCCTAGAAGCAGCACACATCACTTCTACTCACACCCATTAGCTAAAATTCAGGCATAGAGCATTGCCAACGTGCAAAGGGGCCTTACAAGTGACATTCCCAGCTGTGCAACCTATTCTGCCACAACTTTGTACCACAAACAGGAAACACACACTTTGGGGAATAGCTTACTCTAGTGACTTTCAGTGGTAATCCCAAGGTGTCCTCATCAACTCTAAACTGGCTGGCATCCCTGTCAGTGCTGTGCTGGTGAACCTGATGGTGTTTGTTTTGCATCATTTAAACTCTTTCATAAATCACTGTCTCTGATGTAAAGTGTAAGCATCTCCTACTTTTTGCTATTTATTGTTGGCAAGCCTCTTGGGAGCTGAAAAGAAGAGTTATCCATTTTGAAAATTAACTTTATTTTACTTTTAGCTCTGCCCCCCTCCCTCCCCTTATTATATCTTCTGAGGGCTCAATGGTATGTACTTACAGGGGCTGTTTTGATTATATCTGTGAGCCAAAAAGAAGTTTTGCCAGGATGCTGAATGGCTAGATAAATAAATTGTGGGAGAAAACTCCACCTGATTCACATGTCAATAACTATGGCTAATATTTATTGAACTTGCCAGGCAAAATGCTGAGTTCCCTATAGCATTATTCTATTTAATTCACATAATCATTTTTGGAGGCTGATATATTATTTGTGTTTCATACATGATGGAACTGAGGTAGAGAGAGGTGAAGGAACTTGTCTAGGCTATACTAGTAACGAGTGGCCATGGTATAACTACAGCAATGTTTGTATAACTCCAAATCCAGGTTTATTGTCATTTTGGTGCCCTGTCAATAGATTATGTACTTAAAGTTCTATTTTCCATGGGCCCCGCATATATAAAATCTACATATCCTGTTAGTATTCTTGACATGTAAATAGTACACTAAATAAAAAAATATATTTCAAGACCTTCCAGAAGGTGGGTGACATATGGATCTTTGAGTGTGTGTGTGCGTGGCTCTGGATGTTTTTCAGCACTGCTTTCTTTGCCTTCAAAGTCTTTGCCTTGGCTTCAGCTTTGGGAAGAGCAAGGGCTTCCTTCTTTGCTCTGGGTGCCATCTTAGTGAAAAAGCTATTTCAAGGCATTTTTCTTGATCATCTTGTTCCTCCCACTAAATTATATGCACTAAGGAAGGAATAAGCTTTTTAGAATCCAGAGCACATTTCTTCCTAGATGAGTCAAGATTTGTAGCTCTAACTGCAGTACCTGACAGCATTGCTTAATAAAAAGATTTAAATCCACCTACCACTTTATACTCATAACAGATCATACCATTCCTAAAGGTACAACAGTGTGAGAAAAAGTAATGTAACTATTCCTTGGTAGGTATTCATTAGATGTTAGCATGATGAGCTCATTATATTAGTTAATTTAGATTTGGATTACTAACTCAAGTTAAGTTCACTTTGGTACTGCAAACAAGAATTGGGGCATATGAATGGGAAAAATAATAACACAGATAAACCATGAAAAAAACAAAGCCTTGACGTATCTTAAAGATATTTATTTTCATTTACTTATTCTAATATTCTTCTGGAGTCAGAGAGATATGACACTGTGTGTGCCCTTGGGAAAGTTATATAGCCTTTCTATGCCTCAGTTTCCTTGTGTTTAAAATGGGGATAATAACAGAACCTAACATGCAGGGTTATTGTGAAGATTGAGATAATGTGTATGAAGCACTTGGTGATCACCAAGGAAGAGTAAGTGCTTGTCTCAGTCTGCAAATACCACTGACTGGGTGATTTAAAGAATAAACTTATTTCCTCACAGTTCCGGAGGCTGGAAGTCCAAAATCACAGTGCTGCCAGGGTTGGTTTCAAGTGAAGCCACCTCTCTTCCTGGTTTGCAGATGGCCCCCTTCCTGAGGAGTGCTCATATGGCTTTTCCTGTGTGCATGTGTGGAGAGAGTTCTTTGATGTCTCTTCTTTCAGTCTTATTGGACTAAGGCCCCATTATTATCACTTTACTTAATCTTAATAACCTCCTTATCAGTTCTATCTCCAAATACAATCTCATTAGCAGTTATGGCTTCCACATATGAATTTTCAGGGAATACAATTCAGTCAGTCCACAGTAGTGCTAAAAATAGTACAAGTTACTTTTTCATTACTTCATTTTTTATTATATGCCCACTTAGTACATAGCTTTATCATATATAGAAATAAGACCTTCTAAATGTTTTCAGAGTGAAGTTCAACTTAGATTCTCTGAGAGACTCTCTAGAGCAAAAGTAGTTTAGGAACTGATTGGAGTTACTGTTAAAGTGAGATAATCTGATCTCTGGAGACTAGGTGGTAGTGGGTATGTATGTGTATATGTGTGTGTGCACGCGCACACATGCACGGTCGCCTGTTGCTATTTAGAGAGCATATCACAAATAAAATCCTGATACACTAGAGTTGGGATTTTAGGATATCTTGCATCCCTGATGAAAAATTAACACTATTTTCCTTTTCTTGCACCCTTTTCCTCTAGCTAGTTAAAACTGAACCAGGGCTGTGAGTTTCCATTTTGGCCGAACTGGAAATCTGAAATTGCTCAGCTAAATGCCTTTTTCATTTTTTTACATTTCACATTCTGTCCATTGCTGTCTTCCTCTTGCCTCATCCCATTCCAAGCATCTGACAGATGGTAGGACTACCTATCCTCAAGAATCAAGCATCCACTCTTAAGTTCAATGCCTGAATTATTCATTTGGATTCTGGCATTTGGGGGTCATTTTGCTGACCACCAAAGATTGACAACACAGAGCAAATGTTAGCAAGACGACAGGCTTTGGCGTCTAAGTCAGAGCAATTTTGAAAGCAAGTCCTAATCTTAAAAGAGCCCTTTCCAAGGTTTAGAAGTGACAGGCTGCCCGGGGGGATCTGCACGGCTGGGCAGAGCCACCTGCGTTTCCATGCAGGATAATTTTGAAGGTTTTTCCCCACTTCTTCTGTTGGCAGGACATTAGTCATCATAAGAAAGATCTGGTATTTATCAGACCCTTTTAAACAAATAATCGGGAAGAAATAGGAGGAAATCTGCAATAATTTACAATCAGCTCTTAATTTAGAGCTGTTTAGATTTTTCACAGTCTGCCTGAAATGAGCAATGTTTATAATGAAGCTCAAGGCTTCCCCAAGCAAAGCTGCTTTCCTGAAGGTGACAGCTTGCTCCTGACACTCAGCAACGAAGCCCTGGGGATTCAGAGCGGTAGCTGGCGGTTAGGTCTAAGGTCTATAGAGGGCTCACAGAGAGAAAACTGCTCTGGAGCAAAAAGCCTGTGTTCCACAGAGCCAATTGTTTCTGTTCCATTCACTTCAAGATAAACGAGTCCAGATCTATGTTAGGGGGTTGAGGAAAGAAGAGTAGAAAGTTAGGTTCCTAATCCCAGTAGCATAGGAATGAAGGAAGATGACATGGACCATCGAGACCTCATAATAAAGTGCCTCATGGCCAGAATGTGGACCTCCTTTCAAGAGCTTTATTAAGCCAGAAAAGGGAAAGAGCATTGTGTACTGAAACAGAAAAGGGACTTCAGCTAAACCTTTTCATTCATGCTACAAATATCTACTGAATGCTTTCCACATGTAGTCACTGAGCTGAGTGGGGAGGGAGATACAGAAGATACGCTCCTTAGTCCAAAAGAGCTTATGTTTCAAAAGAGAGAGAGGGGTGTCAAATACCTAAAAAAGAACTACAGGTTAGGAGAAGGGGGATGAGGGAAATAAACAGGACATTTACAGAATAAAAACAAGAGGTAATTAGACAGTGTGGTCAGGAGGTGACATTTTAGCTCCTACTGGATGACAGGACACAATGAGCCAGAGGACATCCAGGGGAAGGACGTTGCTGGATAGGGGACCTCCGCACTAAGGGTGCACGTGACAGGGTTTGGGATGACTGAGCCTGATGTAGGATTACTAATGCTTGGTGTGGGGAGAAGGGTAATTTTAAGGAAGAAATTGGTTAGCTTAGATGGGCGTTCATCCTTCATTTTGGCCCCTTCCTGCTGCCCTGCAGGAAGTCCACTGAGAAACACTCTCAGAACTCCTTGCAGCGCAGCCAATATGGTGAAACCGAAAGCTGATTGTGTCCATCAACTCACTGATCATTCACAGGACACATCCAGATGTGAGCGCAGGTCTCTAATCTTTTTGATCCTTTTAAAGAGCTTTCATCTTTCCCATCTTTATGAGAAGAGGAGGTAAGGTACTGCTTCAATATTTGCTTATCATAAAAATGTGAAGTGATCTTTCCTAAAGATAGTGTGCACACACACATGTGTATTTGTGTGCACATGTGTGTCCGGCCATGAACATCGGAGTCTAACTTGGGGTGAGCCCCAGCCTCCTTCCTTGCTTCCTGCCATTCACTCATGTGTCCGCTGAGATCTGCTAGAGACCCTCTCCAATGGTCCCCAGGGCTGTGCGTAGGGCCATGGAGCTAGGGGCTCCATGCTGGGCATCTTTCCTCTTAAAGTTCTGTGAAAGAGAGACTTTGTTTCAGTGCTTCTGGCCCTCATTCTTTGGAAACAAATGTGAAGGGCTTTCATCACAGTACTCAGTACTGGCCCACCCAGTTCGGTATTGCATCAGTGGAAATTCTATCCCAGAATCAAGGGTGGTGTATTACTTCAAATAGGTCATTAACCAAAAGACTATATAGTTCCCCTCACAGGGCTATCTGGGGCAGAATATCACCTTGGTCTGTGTTTATTTGTAAACAGCCTCAGGCCCTGAAGTGAGAGAAAGTTTGTACCCATTAGATATGCGGAATTAGAAACATATCTGCCTAACATGACCTAAAAAAAGATCTTGATACATTTTTCTGCACAGACCACAGTCTTTACTCCTAAACAAATCGCTTTTTGGACTGCCTTCTTACAAATCAATGTGTTTCTCAGAAACGAATCCATTGCTATTTTCTTAATGAAAGAAGAAGAAAGAAAAAGGCATATGAGATTTTCACAAAAGGTAGCACCTTATGATAAAATCATTAGAAAATATTCTTTAAAGATGGGAAGAGATGAATCACCTGCTCTCTCAAATTCATACAAGAGGGGACATGCTAATGTTATTAGGATACCAGATACAAATATAAACTTTCTCCTTACTGTTCAAAGGGGTGAATATAAATATCAAATTTCAGTTGTGGACAATCTAAAAATGGAACTAAATTATACATAGTATTTTCAGGAAGGGGACTGTTTCTTATCTCTATACTTAGAAACATAAGAAACTATTTTTTGATGAAAATTAAATTGATCATATTATGACTATATTGTTAAGGATGTGGTAAATCTGCAAATATTTACTTCTACCGGTGCCTTTTAAAATTCTAAATTTGGAGCTCACTATATTATTGTGACTATGTAAATTCCTTCTATGAGAAGCTTCTAATATATGGGGGAATATTAGTCCATTCTGAGAGTGAAGGCGAAAGAGAGCATTCTGGTTTTCTTTTCAGGCGAGATTCAGTGAGGCATTTATGACTCACCTCAACAATCATCTGGGTTAGGGACAGAATTAGGCCTAAAACTGCCTAGTCCAGGGCATTAGCCATTGGCTAAAGAAAGGGTGAGCAGTAAATCAGAGCAGCGAGCTTCATGAGAAGAGATGGATGGGAAAGGTGACAGGTCTGTGACCATGCTGCCTGCTCAGATCCGTATTGTCAATTATGGCTTCCTGCTGGGCACCTGAGGCTGGAGGCTGCGTTGTCTAACTGCGCCTAGTATTAATGGAGTGTACAAGCTTTGCTCATTACTGGAAGATTACCGGATTACCTGGGATAAAAAAGGGAAGGTCATTGGATCAGGCTTACCAGGTCCAATTTAGGCTTTAAAACTATAACAACTTCTCAGCTTTTAAAGAAGCCTATCAGCAACTTTTCTCTTTCAAGGCTAAAGCCACTATTTCAAGGGCTTCTCAGAGTCGAAAGGCAATGAATTTACAAATATTCCTGAGTCCGTAATGGCTAGGTATCCAAGTTTGTTTCCTCGTCTGTAAAATTAAGACAGTATCTACTCCTTGGGGCTGTTGAAGGATTAAATCAGACAAACCAAGTAAAACTTATACTGCAGCTTCCAATACATATAGTGACTCTTCGATAAGAATAAATGATTGTTATATTCAGGAATCTTTGGTGCTTTTTATACATTATCTCCTTTTTCTGGAAAAGTAAGTGTTCTCTAAAGATCTTGGTCCCACCTAATTTGTTTCAGGCCATACTATAAATAGATAAACTTATTCATCCACCTATGAACACAACAAACATGTACGGAGTTTCTGTTATGTTTATTCTGTGCCAGGCACAGTTCCAGGTGCTTGAAGCTACAGCAGCGGAAAGGACAGACAAGGTCCCTGCTCCCACAGAGTGCCAGCTCATGTAGAAGAGAGACTAAACAACAAAGATAAATACTATGTGTACTAGCGGGCAATAATAAATAATAAATAGGAGGGAAAGGTGAGAGGACAGAGAAGGACTGGCAGAGCTGGGGGTTATCTTGCCTACAGTGGGCATGAAGAGCCTCCATGGAGGTGACATTTAAGCAAAGATAGAAACAAAAGGGAAGAAGGAGGCGTTTGATGATCTGGAAAAACTGTTCAAGGCCAAGAGGACAGAAAAAGCCAGGGTTTCGAGGTAGGAAGGAGTTTGAAGTTTTTAAGAAAAAGCAAGAGACTCAAGGTCTTCATTCACTTCTGCCATAGAAGCCAGCTGGTGGTTTCCCTACATCTGAACTTACTACAGTCAACTCTCTAAGCAGCAACTAGAGCTCTTTAAAAAAAAAACAAAACACAAAACCAAAAACAAACAAAAATACTTAAATATGAAGGTTTTATTTTCCAGATCATAATTCTGAAACAGTGGTTTCCTATCTGACTCAGAAAAAAATCCAAACTTTTCCTGTGGCTTTCAAAGACCACTTAAAATGATCTGGCCCCACCCATCTATCTTCTGTAGCACCCCACTCAGCCAGCGTCCTCCACTCCAGAAGCGAGAGAGGTCAGCACAGTAGGGTACCAGTTAGGAGCTGTGGTGGTCAAGGTGAGAACCCAAGGCTTGAGAGGTAGGGTTGGGGTGGGTTGCAGTGGTGTGACTGGGGGTATACTTGAGAGAAAAGCTGACAGGACTAGGAAGGATTGGCTGTGTGGGCTCTGGCTTTGTATGTCCTTGGTTTCTTCAAGTTGTCAAGTGTTATTGTTGTTTTTTATTTTATTTTATTTTATTGTTGTTGTATTACATCTATCCCCTTTTTGTTCCCCCCAAGTGTTGTTAATAGCTGCTCCTAGCTGGGACCTCCAATTTCCTGGGGTTGAGGGGGGGGCATTATTTTTCTTTATCAGACTATACATGTAAAACTTGATTTTCAAAATGATCAGACTTACCCCCTCTCCATGAAATTTCATCTCTGTGTGACCTTAGACTTGAAGCCAATTCTTTAGAAATGTAGTGAAATGTCAACGATATGGGTGGACATTCTATGGGTAGATTATTCAGAGCCATTGACTGAGGGGTGGAAAGGATAAGAGATGAAAATCAAATCATATTGTCATTCTGATACAATTTCTGTTGAAACAAATATTGATGCTCTTGGCTAAAAAGGAGTTTTAAATTATCTGTGAGTCTCTATTATTTCTACTATGGAGCTTATTTTATAATGTCGAGAACATTAAATGTATGGAAATGTATTTGGTAGTCAATCAACATCCTAAGCCTGGTGATGGTCTCCAAGGCCCCCTGTAACCTGGCTCCCATTTCTCTTCTCTCCCTGCTCCATCCATAGCCCTATCATTACAACTTCTAAAACATGCCTCCTTAAGTATTTTTCACTGGCTATTCTTTTTACTTGGAATTCTTCTCCCAGATGCCACAGTGCTAACTCACTAACCTTGTTCCAGTCTTGCTCAAATGTTACCTTCTCAGTGAGCTATACCCTGAGTACTCCATTTAAACTGCACCCAGCTCCCCTACCCCCTCAACTCCCTTACTGTTCATTGATCCCCTTTACCCAGTCCTATGCCTTCTGTAGCTCATACTCTCACCTACATGATTGCATTTACTTCTGCGTTTTGTTAGTTTATTGTTTGTCCTACTGGATGAAGCTCTATGGGGACAAAGACTCTTAATCTATTTTGCTCACTGACATAGCCCAAGTACCTAGAACAGAGCCTAGGTTGATATGAGGTATCAATGAATATTTGTTAAATGGGTGAATGGATGAATGAACTACTATTTTTTGTTGTAACATGGTGAGGTAGGGAATGGAATGAAAGAAATCTCAGGAGGGAGGACCCAAGCTATAAGCTTATCACAAATTCAGACGTAACTTTCCATAAGCAGTATTCCTAAGAACCCCCCACCCTCCAAAACAGCCTCACGGGGAGGGAACAGGGCTGGATGGAGAGGAGATACCCACCCGATCCTCAGCTTCCTGACCTTAAATCCCTGGGGGCTAATGCTTCACCTACAAGGTTTACTCTGAATTACTAAGTGAGGAAGTAACTCATTCTTTAACACATGCTAAAATAAGGGGTTCAACGGAAGTTGGCACGCTCACTGCCTCTGACCCTTCCCTCTTTGGAACAGGGCCAGAGTCCTCAGGAGATGGAGCTGTTAAAATAGTGGGCCTAACAAGAAGCTAAGTCACAAAGCAGCACTGTTTTGTGGCCTAATAGCAGAGTGCGATGGCTGTGAGGGAAAGCTATTTCCCTCCACACCCACTTCAGTTTGGAAACTATGGGCATGTCAAGGAAAAATGGCCTCATAGGACAGTAGCAGAGAAGTTGCTCCAAGAATTTTATGCATGTCCCCTGGTAGCTGACTCATAAGAAAGACTGCTGGGGATATGCACAGTTGCACAGTGATTTTTCCCTGGGACCAGAGTGCAGGGTCAGCAGAACTGTAGCAGCGGAGAGACTCAGAAAAAAGTTTTCCAGCCACCTCACTAAGGTGGGGACATGCCTAGGAACTGATTTATTATTTCTGTTGCTGGGGCTTTGCTATGCTTTGAGGAAATTCCCATTTGGGTCATGCTTATTGCTGGTGGTCACTGTCAGAAAGAGGAGAAAACAAAGAGTGCTGGATACTCCTCAAGTCAAGGATTGCCAAGTCAAGGCCATGTTTCTAGGTTTTCCACCATGTATCCAGATTCTCCATTAGTGAGTGGCAGTGGGAGAAGTAAGCTCCTTCACTGAGGGCTATGGCTAGAGCTCCTGGTCACTCTACACAAGAGAAATAATCCAAAAATCCTGTGGACTTGGGGATTTGGGGAAGGACTCAGGGACAGGACCCAGGCTCATGCTAGCCCTAACAGATTTCCTAATCAGTGTCATCAGCCCTGGGACCAGAGTGACGACGAGGTGGGGACCTTCCTACTGAAATCTAGAAATCACATTTGCAGAGTGAAATTGGTAGCACCAAAGGAAAAAGAAAACAAACAAACAAACACACAAAGAAGCCACTTTTGAGGGACTTCATAACTTTTCCTTTTCCAGACTGCCTGAAAATAACACAGAAAGCAGCCCTCTTTCCAGGACTTTGGCATTTTTGTTTCCCCTGGAGAAAATAAAGAAGGCAGCAGGGGAAATTGTTTAGGATTTTCCAAAGTAATACAACTAAACTCAAACTGCACTTTTCCTTTACCCCCTTAGGTAAGGACCCTGAAAGTGAAATAAAATGAAAATAAAATGAGAAATAGGAAAATGTTGAAACAGAACAAATGTTGAAAATTTTACTCTTGCTTGATTGCTCACACAGCAAATAGGAGATGATTTTTAGACCATACATGGGAGAAACCCCAAATTGGTTTAGTATAAAAAAATGTTTACTCTGTGTTGCTATAACTTAAAAAGGGAACCATGCACCCAGCGTGATGGGCATTAAGAAAGACCTCGTTAGTCCCTATTAGCTCCAGTATTTTCCCCTCTTCTTGCCACAACACTTTTTGCCTACTAGTATCATATCAGTGTAGTGGTGTCGTAGCACCACAAACTGGCTGCACAGGAGCTGCTGAGTTCCCTGGAGAGCACCATGGCCTCAGAGTTGTACAACTTTGTGCAGAGTGTCAGGAAAGAGAGACGCAATATTGTAGAAGGATCCTGTTCAAAGGTGCAGGAAGCGGGTTTTTACGGGAGGAAGGGCTGGGCCTCTGATGGGTATGGCCTTTATGAGGTTACACAATTTCCCATTTGTTGACAGGATACTATCATCCCAGGGCACCCTAACCTGTTTTGGAACAACACATGGTACAAACAAACACAGCAATGAGACACACCCTTTTTTTTTGTTCCTGCAGAACAATCACCATTTCAGACATCCCTTGCTTCTGGGAAAGAAGAAAAGGAAACCTCATCAAGTGCCCACCACGAATTTCACACTGTGCATTCTTTATTCATTCACAATCATAGTGCTCATCCCTCATGCCAAGGCTTATCCCTTATGCTAGGTGTTGGGGTTACCAAGACAAAAATGACAATTCTTATTCCATAGGAGGCCATAGGTGATCACTACTCAGAGAAACACGTCCTAGGATGGAGGGAGTATGGGTATTTTTGGGAGACTTTGGGAGGAGATCTTAACTGAGACTGGGTGGGGCGAGGGGACGAGTGAGGGAAGGTTTTCAAGAGGAGGTGGCACTTAAACTAAACCTTAGATATTAACTACTGCAAAAGTCCAGTATCACTGGAGCAGAGCGAGTTGGGGGAGGGGTGAGAAGGGGCCAAGTGAGGGGATGTTAGACTCAGAGGTGAGACTTGGAGAGGCAGGTGTATTGGAGCCAGGTAATGGGTTGCCTTGACTTCACCCTGAGTGCAGCAGGGGATACTGGAGAAGCTGAAGCAGGCAGCAACAGGATCACATGTGGGGTGAGAAACCACAATCTGGCAGCAGCACAGAGGACACATTAGGAAGGGGGTGAGATGAGATGGAAACCCGCTGGCCTAAGATGAAGTGGTGGGAGTATGGGTGGGGAGGCAGAGCCCGACAAGGTTGGAGAGAGAGGGATAAGTCAAGGATGATGCCCAAGTTTCTTCTTTGGCAGCTGGATGGGTCAGTGTCACTCACCATTCACTATTTGCCTTTGTTTTACCTTAATAATAATAACCTTATGCCATTTTTACTAGCTAAGTATGGGGAAGCTCTGAGAGATGGAATAGAAAAATGAAGGAAAGCTCAAGGTCCCTAGCTTGTAAATTGGGATCCAGATTTAGGTCAGCCTGGGTTCTGACATCAAGCTTCCAATGCCTCAGGCAGATGCAAAAGTTAATGAGGCTAAAAAAAGAACGGGGCTTTGCGTAGGCTACATTCACAATGGAATGGACATTAGCTAAGCTTTGAAAAGCAGAATCCCAGTACCTGAATCTATTCTTGACTGCAGGTCGCATGGTGAGATATGACCTTCTTTTTGACAAAGTTGTAAATGGCCTGTCTCCTATGCTGGGTGGCCTTTTTATACCTCACTGATGACAATAGGATTGAGTCAAGGTTTTAAAGAGGAAAAAGACTACTGTGAAAAATGTCCTTATAACAAAAGTAAAATGAGATGCATCTTAATCTTTATCTCACAGATTTGCTTATTATTCCATCTCCCAAGTAATTTGTTTAGAAAGCTACCTTGCTAGATGAGTTTAATAAAAATTTAAAAGTTTTTTGATAAAAATAATAGATCTCTACCCAGACAGAGTCTTGTGTGGTAGTAATGTGACAATACTTTCAAGATGAGGCTCTTTAAGCCAAAAACTTAGGCAGAAGTCTTCAGGGTGTAGGGCCATTGACAGAGATGCCACCATTCAAACCTACTTGGGCAATGTATAGGTCATCCCTGCTGTCATCAGGTACACACCTGGCTGTTTCAGGGTTCAGTCTGACCTTGAACTTCTGTTGTTTCTTTGGCTGGAACTGAATTTAGCCTGTGTGTCTAATATCTTGGAAATTACTTTTGCCTCTCAGTTTTGATGAAGACAGTCTCCTTATTAATGAAATAGGATATTACCCTACTTAGGATGATTTGTAATATTTCTAGAACCCACTTTTTCATGCTTGGAGTTAGCTGCATATTAAAGACAGGTTTGATTTAGATTTGCCTCCTGTATTTCCCCCCAGTGATTACCTCTAACCAACCTGTCTCCCTAAATACGCTTTTGCTCTCTTTCTCAAAAGCTGTGTACCCCTGTCAGGAGTTAAATTTGTTGGTTTGAACAGCCTGTTGGTTTGTCACTCCCTTAGTTAGGGCTCCCAACCCTTCAGTTTCCCCATCCTTTGAGAGATCCTTGAGAGATCACTGTGCGGCATAGCTCATAAATGTCATCATAAACTGCTCTGCAGAAATATGTCTCAACATCTGTGGTGCCAGATTCAAAAGACGGTGCAACTCAGGTCAGAAGGAAAATGAGGTGGCCAGCATGGTGGGGAGCTGGTGGCCTTCTTTCACATTTCCTGTGGTGGCCCAGACTGCACTTTCTCCATTTGTTCTCCCAAGCAGTCAAGTGTTCTAGATCTCACTCCGACCACCAGCAGCCAGCAGGCTTGCAGATCAATTATTTTTCTTTCGTTAGTTGGAAGGGCCTCCTTTCTTCAGTTTTTAAAAGCAGGAATTTTGAGACAGTACCCCACCCTTCCGTAGCAGGTCACGAAAATGCCTAGCCGCCACCCTCCCCGCTTGGGCAGTCAGCCCATTGTTGCAAGAGAACAATAAGGAGACGGTTCCTTTGCTTCTGCTTCTTTGGCAATGTAGGAGAAGGAGGTGGCCGAGGCCAGACACATTGGCTCCATGCACAAGCCCAAGCCTTTTTCAAAGTCTCACCCTGTTGAGCAAGAAGGCAACTGTCTCCATGTGAAACATCACCCATGACAATGTTATAACTGGACTGGCTAGGCTTTTTCATTGAAACCTGGCTTAAAGGGTGTGTCCATGTGTCTGCAAAATGTAAATAGAAAGATGCAAAAGGGGAGAGATGCAAAAGTGAAATCACTCCTTTCTTGGCAAAGGAAAAAAGATTCCATTTTACAATAAAGGTAATTTACCATGATAGCCAAACAAAGAGCTAGTTTGAGCCTAATCAATCACTAAAATATAGAGGTTTTAGGTCTGTGCAACTCAATCATGTATAAATGGAACTATCTAGCTAACTGTTAATTTATCATTCAGGCCAAATGTGCTCTCTATCATCATTTTCAAATTCTTCTGCTGTGCTATAACTTTTCCACAGCTTCTATTGCGTGCACTTTTCTGCCTCTTTGACTTTGTGCCTGAGGTTCCCTTTACTTGTAACACCTTCCAGTATTTTTATGTCACAGGAATTCATATTTATTTTCCAAGTTCCAGCTCAAAGGTCTTCCTTTCCTGTGCTCCAGGCAAAACTGGTTGCTTCTGGGGGGCTCTGTTTAAATTAAGGAACTGTGCCTTTCATCCGTGGAGCTGTGCCTTTTTTGAGATTGGAGGCTCTCTTTTGTTTACATCTGTATCCTCGGTGCTTTGTAGAGTTCTACGCTCTTGTAAGTGCAGAGTTAACTTCAACTGCTCTAGCCATAGAGCAGAAATCTTTAGGTGTACAGATTTTAGTTAATAGTAGTATTTTTTTTAATGGAATATGATTTCTAACACATGCTGTGGATTTTTGGCTTTAAGTAGTTTTCCCTGCTTTTATACAATCCAAGGGTGAACACAGGAATCTATATTTCTTTTAAAAAAGTTGTACTCCAAATCAGCAATACCTTCCTTTTGAGTAGAATCAAAGACTTTGGCATTTTGCCACACAAGTGAAGGGAGAGAGGTTCAGACATGGCCGAGAAAGCCAATGCAGGTTGAAAAAGGGGAAGAATGAGATCAAAAGGGTGAACTGTTGTCTTTAGTACAAAATGATGTTTCTTAAAATGAGGTGTGTCGACTAAAGCTGCCTTCAGGCAGGTTTTACTTGCACAACCTGCATATAGTCAGAATCTAGAGCTTGGACTGACCTTAGCTTCAAAGACCACCCTTTTATCTGAAGAAACTCTTTCATCCAATTATTAGACCAATCATCAGTTTTCTAAAGGTTCCACATACATTTATTCTTTCTGCATTCTTTTAAGTATAATAGAAGAAAATGAGAGATCTGAATTTATCGAGCTCCTCTTTAGCCCTTTGCATTTTAAAGCATTCCCTTAAAATTGAAAAAAATGGAATCCATGTAACTGGTAGAACAATTTTAAATGTAAATCAACAACACACACACAATCATCCATAATCCTAATATCTGACTATAACCATTTAAATATATTTAATGGCTCATTTATTCAACAAATATTCCTTGGTGTATAAACTTTATTTCCAAAGATTTTGTTGCCTCTATATACTCACATCCACACATTTTATTTACAGAAATGGGCTCATAATATCTTTATTGTACTATTAGTACTTAGTCTATTATTTGCACATTTCTTTCTGTTGTATGGATTATCATGATTTATTTAACCAGTCCGTTATTGTTAGATATTTAGGCTGTTTCTAAAGCTTTATTATTATAATCAAGACTGCAAGGAACATCCTCTAGATACTTTTTTTGACTTCTTGTCCAATTGTTTCCTTAGAAAATTTTTAAGTAAAAATTTCTGGACAGAAAAGGAATGTGGTATTTAAAGATTTTGGCATATTTAGCTAAGTTTGGCTGAGAAACATTGCATCTCTTTAGAGTACCTGCTTTACCCATAACTTTATTAATAATGGAGTATAGCAACTTTAAAAAAGTTTTGCTAATCTGATAAATGGTATTTTTTAGTTCTTATTGATATATTAGTTGAACATGTCCTTGTGTTTTGTGCATTTGTATTTTTCTTTTCATTAAATATCTGTATGTTGTTTTGTTCTAAAATTGTAGTTAATTGCTTTTTCTTATTGATTTGTAAAAGCTCATGATGTTAAAGATATTCACTTTACTATGAAGTAAAGATATCCCAAAGATATTAACTTTTCTTTTATTTATTATTTTTAGCCTTTTACTACTGTTTTATTCCTCATCAAGTAACTTCCACAAAAAACAAGGGAAAATTCACAATTGTGCTCTTAATGTTGATTTGTTTTATTTCTCAAGGTCTATGATTTGTTATTTCTCTCAAGATGTGTAAATCGAGAGACAGAAAAGTGATGTAACTGAAGCTCTAGATACAGAATCCAAAAACCAATATGCCTAAGCTCCTATCCCAACTATAGTTTTTCATTTTCATTTTTGTACCCTACCTTTGGCACCATGTAAATACATTTTTATAAAAGATAAATGTTTAGCCCTGGCTGGTGTGACTCAGTGGATAAGATGCCAGCCTGCAAACCTAAAGGTCCCCAGCCAGGGCACGTAACCAGGTTGCAAGGCTGGTCTCCAGCCAGGTCCCCACTGGAGTCGGGTGAAAGGCAACTCTACATTGATGCTTCTCTCCCTTTCTTTCCTCCTCCCTGCCCTTCTCTCTGAAAATGATGAAAAACATCTTTTAAAAAAAAGATAAATGTTTATAGGCTAAGGAAATATTCTTACAGTTCCAGGGTTCATTTGGACTTCTAAAAATGAGTCACAGTGAAAAACAATTGGTAAGTTTGGAAAGAATTTTTTGCAGCTCTGGATAAGGAATGTGTACACAAGTGATACTACAACCTGGGCAAAGGGATGGAGACTGGGGCAAAATTTTCCCCTAGCAGGCTTTGAAATATCAATGGAGTTTTCTTCTTACCTCCTTCCCTTCTTCCCTCCCTCCCTCCCTTCCTTCCTTCCTTCCTTTTTCTTTCTGGTCAGGTTATATCATGAATAAACTCTTCTATATTAGTTTTTCATCCAAGGGAAATATTTTCCTACCTTAATTTCTCATTTCTTAGTTATTTTATTACTTTGTTTAAAGTAATAAATATTCTCTTCCATCACAGTGCTTTATTTCCTAGACTTTGATGGCCCTTCAGTTCAATAGAATTATTCAAATATTGAGTGCTATTTCAATAGGGATAGAATTATTAATTACGCATTGCAGGTTCTGGCTTTATAAAAAGTTAAACTTCCCTGACCAGTGTGGCTCAATTGGCTGGGCATCATCCCACAAACCAAAAGGTCACCAGTTAGATTCCTGATCAGGGCATATGCCTGGGTTGAGGTGCATGGGGGAAGCAACCGATGTCACTCTCTCGCTCTCGCTCTCTCTTATTTTATAATTTTTTAAAAAGATTTTATTCATTATTTTCAGAAAGAAGGGCAGGGAGGGAGGAAGAAAGAGAGAGAAGCATCAATGTATGGTTGGTTGCCTTTCATCTGCCTCCAACTAAGGACCAGGCTGGAGACCTGACTTGCAACCTGGTTATGTGCCCTGGCTGAGGAATTGAACCAGCGACCTTTGGGTTCACAGGTTGGTGCCAATCCACTGAGCCACACCAACCAAGGTTTTCTCCCTCTCTTTAAAAATACATAAAATCTTTAAAAAAAGAGTTAAGCTTTCATATCATTCACATTATGTGTGTTAGTAGTACTGCTAAGGCTCACTATGTCTAAGTACTATTTTAAGGTCCTGAAAGTAATCACCTAGAAAAAGTTTGTTTCTTCAACCTAGTGGGAGAGTTGACATTATTTGTGTAGCATTTTGGATAGAACCTCCAGAAAAACTTGTGTCCAAAGAGACAGCTATAGCAACAAACAGTGAGAGAGCATGCATGGAATGGCTGAGAAGAAATCATACTTGGCCAGTTATTTTTCTGCAGGGAGTTTGGATATCTTTGTTTTTTTGTTCTTAAATTATCATATACAAATTTTCAGAAAAATAGGGTTAAGTTATAGTTAGTATTACAAAAAAGTCTTTTACATTTTTCTCTTTATGAGATTTCCAAACTAATCCATACTAGATGGGACTGTATCTCACCCAAGACCCAAGCCTGCTGGTTCCAAATTTCCATCAGACTGTAACCTTTTGGGTTTAGAAATGAGATAAAAATTCCCAGGAATTCTCAGTAATTTCCTGTCTTTAAAATACTCGGAACATTTTTCATATTGTTTACTCATTGTTATGAACATCTAAAAATTTTAGTTGAATGAGTAAGAAATAGTAAGGTTGGTAGTATTTACATAGAACTTCTTTATTTTTGCCTCTAGCAAATACTCAAATGCTATAAAATGCCAGCAAACATTATTGGGCAGTATTCAAATGATGTGACATTCAGATCTCTCAACACTACTTGGAGTCATGTCTCGAAATTGCCAATATAAAAACTTGTATCTCTTCCAAAACTTGTTATGTCTTGGAAAAACCCTCAGAGGGTTTGCTTAAAGTCTTCTAGGTATATAAATGTACTAATGTTTATTTTATTTGCAAGCATGACAGCTAGCACTGTGAACATTCACTATAACATGACAACAGTGATAAGCCAGACTGACCGATCAGACCTTGACAGAGATGCTGGTCAACCTGAACCTTCAAATCTGTGTGTTCACATTCCCTGTTCCTGCTTTTGACCTGAGGCCAGCAGAGCTCTTCAAATCAGTAGCATCTCTATATCTGATGGCTACATTTTAATTCTTGCAGAGAATTAGAATAATTTGTCCAAGATTTAGAAAAACACATCAATTTCCCAAGAACTACTAGGAAGGTATTCCTACACAGATGTGTTACCCAAACCTGACCTCTCCAGAGCTGACCAGGGCCTCTCCTGAAGGACTCCAGTGACTGTCACTGTGTAACCTGGACAGTCTCCTAACTTCACGGGGCCTCCACTTGCATGTCTGTAAAATGAGAAGCTTTTGTTAAGTGTAAAAGAAGCTGAATGTGCATGGGAGAGGAAATAAATTTCTATGAGGCCTTGAGGTCACTGTGAGGGGCAGAGGAACAAAGGTCTTTCAGAAAAGTCTCCCTGGGTGGCAGAGTGGGTTCTGACAAACCCCCAGTGAGAGTCTGGTGGCTGGTGCCTGTTGTTCTTTTGTACCCTGCTGGGGGAACCCCAGTCAACTGCATCATTGAGAATGGGGGCTGCGGCCGGGCCGTGCATCTCAGATACCTGACTGGTTAATCTCCCACTTGCCTTTTCGTTCACACATTTTAGAACTCCTCCTCCTACATAAGACTAGAAAGAAACTGTACTGGTTAGCATTTGAAATAATAATGACAAAATAATAAATCTATCATTATGGCGAAGTTCCTGACCTAAACCATCAACAATTAGTACTTACTTCAAATGTTTTTGTGATTGGACATACTAGAATGGGGTGGAGAAGCAGTATGTTTCTCCTCATAAAGATAAAGGGGTTGGTGGTAAGTGTATTTCAGTGAAAATGAATAATAAATATGTTCATTTGCTTCTATGGTCAACAAGTATTCTTTGATGGAATTAGGTACTGTTTGCTAATTCTACATTTGTCAAACTAACTAGTTTTGAGTAGGTGAAGCGCTGAACAGTGCAGGAGGAGCTAGATTAAAGCATTTGGGAAAGAGAAATCTAGTTACACCACATTTGAATGTTTAAATTGCTATAATACATTTCTCATTCACAATAGCATTAACATTTCCTGGTGAACAGTCTCAATTTCACATATATAACTAGAGTGAATTACACAACTCTAACTCTCTCTCTTCTCCTCTCTGTCTCTATCTCCTTTTCTCTCCCTCTCATAGTGTTTCTCAACTGGCCTACTCCTTCTCATCCTTCCAGTCTCTGAAGCACGTCAAGAACCTCCAGGTCTGTATCTGAAACTTCCTGGGTATTCTTGCACTTCCTTGTCCTTTGCCCATCAGAGCATGAATCCCAATGGACTGGATGGTCCCAGTGCAGAGACCACATGGCTACTTACTTTTTTAAAATTAATTCTCACCCAAGGACATTTTTTTCTTTGGAAAGAAAGGGAGAGAGAGAGAGAGAGAGAGAGAGAGAGAGAGAGAGAGAGAGAGAGAGAGAGAGGAGAAATACTGGTTGCCTCTCATAGAATTGAACCCTAAGATGGAACCTGAAGCCTAGACTCAGGATGGAACACACAACCTAGATATGTACCCTGGCTGGAAATTGAGCCTGTAATCTTTTGGTGTATGGGATGATAGGTCAACCAACAGAGCCACCTGGCCAGGGGGACCACGAGGCTATGTATTTCATAACTGTATCCTCACCACCATGCATTCAATACATATCACTCTGGGCCAGATGCTGAGTCAGATATATAATTACATACAAAATCTAAGTCAATCCTCAACAACTTTATAGGAATAGAGATTATCATGCAAACTTACTGATGAATAAGTTGAGATTTGGACTAAGTAATTCATCGAAAATGATAAGGTTAGTAAGTGCCAGGAACCAATTTTTGAATATGGTCTATTGGTCATGTGAGTGCATTAAGTGCACTGATTTAAAGACATAAAGGACACATTCATATAACCTCAAAGAGTTTACTTTTGAGTAAAATAATTATATGTACATATCTATCACCGTCAATAATTCTTGGGAATAAAATACAACACCTGCTTTGTTCTTGAGAGTTCTTTACAGAGGCATTCATTAGGAACATTTTGAATAATAAAATATTTTCATAGGTTTCCAGCAGGTGGGGTAACTATTGCCTTTGTAATTTTGTCATAAATTTTCAAAGGATACAATATATTTGAGCTTGGTTCATTGGCTGATTCTTTATAGTTAATTGATATTTACTGGTCTTTTCTTAAAATCAGTATCTTTAGATTTAGATTTTATTAAAGCCTGCTCAAACCAACTTAAACTGACAAACCTAGAATAATCAAATTATCTAGTTACGCAAAAGAACACAGGCTAATAATCACATTTATAGATGCATATTTCATGATTACTTTTTGTAGTAGGTGCTGAAAATAGCTTTTTAAGGTGATATGATACATTTCAGAAGAATGGAATCAACAGCATTTTGAAAAAGATGTTTTTTTAAAAAGAGCTACTTTCACAGGTGGGGAGGTTTATGGACTCAAGGTTCAAGAGTGAATGAAAAATGATTTAGAGGTAACTCTTTCTAGGGGAGAAAAAGTCAGGGAAAAGAATTAAGAGGATATTTTGAGATAATAATTGGATTTTTTTAAAGGACAAATGTTTATGTCTTTCAAAAGATTTGCCTTTTGAACTTTGGGGAGAGTTTCTGATCTTCATAAGCCCTCTTTCCTGACAAGTGCTGTACACACCAGCTCACCCAGCTGTGCTTTGGTCCTGGCTAATGTACTTTGCTTCTTATAGGTCCATGTGGCTCTGGACTGGATTTCCAGTAATGGATTCTGGGACTCTGATAGTTTAGGCTGCTTGGAGTTGAAGTATTCTAATGATGTGACCTGACATGGTCCATTACGGCCTCTTCAATGGATGAACCATGTTTATCACCCATGTTTGATCTCAAGCAGCTGGATCAGGTTTTCCCCCTGCTGTCTGGCAGTAGCTAGATTTTTCAGGTGTTTCATTCTACCTTGCTTAGCATAATGGAGCAGAGCAGGTCTGAGGAGTTGTGTCAGCTTCTAGAATGGGAAGAAAAGGTTGGAAGGAGTACTTCAAATGAAAACTTAACAGGTTATTATAATTAGTAAGGGGTGGGTGGTGAGGAAAAGTCTATAAAAGGTTTTGAACTTAAGAGAGTAAGGAAATGGTGTTATCTATAATAAGATGAAAGAAGTAAGAAGACTGAGTGTGGATGAAAAGATACTGACCTTGAGACATTAGTGGGGTTTCTTCTCAGGTATGTACAGCAGGAACTTGAGGCTTTACTGTGGCAGCATGAGATAGTAAGGCCCCGAGATAGAGACTGATAACTGCTACAGCACTAGAATTGGAAGAGATTTCAAGTAAAACAGAGGAGAAGGTGGCTTGGAAGGGAACCTTGAAATGTGCTCACACTGTGGGCTGGAAAGAGGACAGACGTCTTTGCAGGAGACTAAGCCAAACTTATGAGAAAGGAAAGAGGAGAACCAGGTGACAGCTTTGTAAGAACATCTAAAGAAAAGACAGCATCAAAAAGTAGATGGTCAAACGCCAAGGACTGCAGAGAGCTTAGCAGGAAGGGAACCCTTGTATCTAATGATGAGAAAAGTGTTGATCAGTTGGGGAGAGTAGTTTCAGAAGAGATTTTCCTAGTTTATCTTGGTGCCTTGGAGGAATTGGCTCTTAGAAAGCTCTTACAAGAGCTTTAAAAGTTACCTCAATATGACTCTGAAACAAGCATGGGTGGGTGGCCAAGGAAAATGGGATATCATGTGGGTCAAGGCAGATGATGCCAATAGAGAGCCAGCCTTGAGATTGAAAGCCTCTCATTCTAAAATGTATTCTTGAACCACTAGCCAAAATTAAAAGTACAACGGTTGGAAGCCAAAAGAGACATTGTAATGGGCTTGTAACCACACACAGTTATTGTTATAACTTAATCTGTTTACTTTAATCTAACAAATCAACACATTTCCAAGAATAAGGAAAAGCAGTCACACAAATTGGCAAAAACTTAAGATCCAGGGCCAAATAGATTAGGCCCAAAGATTTCAATTGGCAAGGATATTAACACAAGTGTTACTGATGAGTGAAAATTGCTCTTAGCCTAAGATGCAGTCCTTGGCCTTTCCTTTGCTCACAGTATCTCAGTGAACATGCACCTGCCATAGGCACAGAAGCAGCGTATGACACAGTGGCATTTGACTAGCAGTCTTTACCACAGGCATGGCTGATGACAAGCGCCAGCATCAGCTGTGGTCATGTTATGCTGCAGTGAGGGTGGGCAGGGTCTCATGGCTACAGAAAAAATACCAACTCTTCCCTTCATTGGGCAGGTGGAGCTTACGCTGTCACTTAACTGCTCTCGCTGGGTTTTTCATCATCAGGCAAACACAGGGGTTGGCTGACATTATCTCCAGTCCCCTTCCAGAAGTAAAGTTCTGTAACATTCTTCATGCTACATTTCTGTGTCTGGCCAACAGCTGCATGAGCGGGAGGCAGCCATGTCTGTGGCAGCAGATGTATCAGTAATTTCCTAAAATTTGGTTTACAGCTGACCTTGCATCCAAAAGACCTGAGACAATCCCCTGATTTCCAGTTTTCTAGCTCTTCCAATGATTGTGTACTCACCTGGTTTCTGCAAAAAATACCTAGGGGGGTTTCTGTTTCCTGTGTTAAATCCAGGGACAGAGAAACTTTTAGCCCTATGCAGAGATATTTCCGAAGGCCACTTCTGTGAATTGGAATGTCTCTCTTTGGGCACAAATACAAGCTCATTGGTGTTCAGAGCAAAATGTCTGTTTTGCCACGTCAAATTTTTCTTGGGAAGTGAAACCCTTGAATGCATGTTGTCCAGTACTTACTAAAAGCCAATTTCCAAACATATGTCTGAGAACGGTATCTTAGTTCTTATTTCCTCTGGGTTCTTTAATCTCTATCCTGCAATAATATTTCAATTGAAGGTATTGAAAGTTAAATAAGGGTCTTATTTAAGAATCTGAGTGACCAATTTCTATTAGCATTTATTGTCAGAAAAACATTTGTTTCTCTTGATAATCTTGACAACAAGAATAATGTAGCTCATTTTATTTCCCTTATTTTGTTGATTCTCAAAAGCTCAAAGTCAAGTTAGAAATTAACTGTACCATTTTTCATGGCAAAATTATTTTTATCCTCTTTCTTGGTTTCTGACCACTTATCTCTATTTTAACTTGTATAATTAGGAAATGTATATGTGGAATCAATTTAGAAATAAGGACAGAGGGGATATACATAAATAAAGTTCCCTCCTGCATTGCATTAGTAACTGCTACTAGCTTCTGTGCTGTTTTCTGTGCAAAGTCTAGCAATATTATTTTATATTTCCTAGACATCGATGCAAGAACCTCTTGGTTGGTATGTCTTGTCCATGAAATAAGAGCTCCAAAGAACTCTTCTGAAAAACAATTATTTTTTTCAATGCTTTACAGTGCTTTCATTCTAAAGCTGATTTATAAAAACCTGCGAGCCAAAGCGAAACAAGCGAGTATTGTAAACAGCAAAGACTTAACTTTAAAAGAAAAAAAAAAAAGAAACAAAAATTCCTCTCAGCTTTTTTCCTTCTAATATTCTTCTCACACAATTTCCCGTTAGTCTCTCTGCCTTTTCTGAGAGATATTATTTTCCTTTCCAGTACCAATTTCAGCAGCGATGGCCTAAAAGGTTCTGTCGCCCCAAGTGAGCCCAGATTATAGGACTCCATGTGGGGTCAAAGAAGGAGGCTTCTTAAGGATTTTTACCAACAAAATAAAAGTGGCTGGGGCTTCACTTCACTTCAAAGTAAAGATACCAATACAAGCAAATTCTCCTCTTGTCACATTGCTAAAGAAGCAGAAAGACCCCTCCCGCCATGCTGGTGGTAGCTCTGCCCATTTGAGTGGGGAATTGAACAATAAACTGGAATGTTTTGTGAAATTCTCCACTCGGATGTATATACACGTACACAAACACAAACACACAGAGATATTTGAGGTTGAGGAAGAGATTTTTATTTAGTTAACAATACATAACCTTTCGTAGATGCCTGGAAAGCACAAGCTGCTGGGAAGAGTTCACCTCTCCTGTGACGCAGGGAATTAAATGATCATAAAGGCATACCTTCTCTTGCCCGCTTCTCTTCTTGAAGAAGTGATGTTTTCTGGGAGTCTTGTTGTCTGAGGACCAATAAGCAAAGGGGCTCACAGGCTTCTTGTACCTTTGTCTTAGTATTTAGTGCCTCCATACGTGCAAGCCACTTTTAATAACTGGGTTAGTACTCTCACTCATTGGACCAAGGTCGTCTTGAAGGAGGGAGAAAACAATGAGCACTTTTCAGGATGTTGGAGAAGTGCTACAGTAATTTGTGTTCACTTTTCCACCCTGATGTCCTGAAAGCTGAATATGAATTCCATTAACTAAGAACTGTTCCCTGTCAGTTGACAATACGCTTCTCAGTTCCATAACAGGTGGAATCAACACTAAGTCAGACGTTTGCTTGGTCTAGAAAACACTGCTTTACTTCCTCAGGACCATGGGGAAAAAGGCTTCAACCTTTTTCCAGGAGAACTCCTGGCTGTTTCCTTAGCCAGCGTAGCATGCACTGTACAATCAGACAGACCTTGGTTGACATTCTGGCCATTTCAAATCTCTAAACCTCAGTATCTTTACATGGAAAATAGGAACAATAGTTGACTCTTGTATGGCTGCAAGTTAAATAAAATGATGCAGGTAAAGTGTTTCACCAAAGCCTGGCCTATACTAAGACCTCATTAAATAGGAGCTTCTGAGGCAGCTTTAGGGACTAACTCTGGCTGTCTCTAATCTGTTGTCTCTGTTTCTTCTGTGCACATGTCTTGCTCCCCTCACTGCTGACTGGCTAGCTCTCCTTATATGTTTCTATTGAAAATTCAGGAGGAAGCAAATTTGATTGACTAAGCAAATTGCTGTCTTTTTACTGAGCTGAGTTCCTTCACAGCACTTGTCAGCTAAGGGTACTCACAACAACCCTTTACTACACTTCATTCTGAGACCATTAAAAATGCCAATCAGGCCGTGGCTCAGTTAGTTGGAGCATCATCGTCCTATACACCAAAAGGTTGTGGGTTCCATTCCCATCAGGGCACATACTTAGGCTGTGGCTTCAATCCCCCATTGAGGTGTGCACAGAAGGCAAACAATTGATGTTTCTCTTTTACATCAATGTTTTTTCTCTGTCTCGCTCTCTCTCTCTCCTTTCCCCTCTCTCTAAAAAAAATCAATGAAAAAATCCTCATGTGAGGATTTTAAAAATGTCTATTATTATTAATACTTCCATAGCCTCCTTAAGTAATTTTGGACATACAAGACTGAGATTAAGATTATGATTTGGATACTTGTATTATTTTAAAGACAGGCTGGGAACTCTTGTTTCTCTAATTCCCATGACAATTAGAAAGCCCTCTGTTGAAGCTCAGAGAGTCTAACTCAAACCAGGAGCACCAGTCCTTGTCAGTGCCACACAGATTCTGCTTAGAGCAGGCTCTCACCTACCCCTTAAAGAGAAACCATGCCCATCACCGTTTCCTCATCCTGTGCATGTCTAATTAGCTGCACAATTTCTTTTCACTCCGAATGGCCTCAAGCACCAAACAATAACACTATTCCAAGCTAGCTTTTAATTTTTTGGAAGTCATGTTAGCAAAATTCTTATTATGTCATGTGAAATGCTACCCCATTGTTTGCCGGAGACTTTTAAAGCCAACCTGTTACTTTTTGGGTGGTTAATGCCTGAGGCAAAATTCAGGGGAGAAACATGAAAGTTCTTGTATTACTTGAGGTTAATTATCTGTGTAGTGAGGCTTAAGTATTCAGCTTTTGCACAATTCTCATCGGCTCATCTCTCCATCTAAATGGGTGTAACTTAAATTAAAGGTGTATACTATTGTCGTCAGTGGTGTTTTGGATACAGATTTCTATGACTGCTATGGATGAGTGCAATTTTTTAAACTGTACTTTTATACAATAGAGCAGCCAAGAAATAAACCAGGATTCAGTGAAATTTCACATATGTGAGAAGCATCTTCATACTAGGATCAGGATAATTTCCATTTCTCTAAAAACTAAAACGTAAATCTCAGTTTTCTTAATGTAACTAATGTTTTTATGTAAAGTATGTAAGCAAATTATGGGAAGAAATGCCAGTTACTTTGTCATTAATTGCTCTTATTTTTTAATATGAAATAAGCATTGATTTTTTTTGGGGGGGGCAGTATTAGTTTTCAAGTTGAAATAGCTCTATTTTTGTTTTAGTATTGGGCCAGAGGTTAATACAGAGCTGCATAACTGTGCAGCCACTTTAAGAGAATTATCAGCTTGCAGGAAAATTAGGAAATCAATGGATAATTTTGGACTGAATGGATCATCTGAAAGAGATATAGAAGATAAATTCCTATAGAAAATTATTAAATATTATCAGGAAGGTTCTGAGGCACTTAGAGAAAGTGTTAACCAAATCAGCAAAAATTACCTAGTTTTTTCCTCCTTTTCTTGGTGTAAAGACTACTCCAGTGATAGAGGCTATGTAGACACATACTCTCTACTTTTTCCCACTGCATGGGTAACAATTTGTGGATAATATATTGAAATAAAAATTAGCATGAGTGATAATGATATTCTATTTCTTCTACCTTTACTGAAATTCAGTCAATTTAGGGACCAGCTTAAAGATTGACAGTGGTCACAGAATTAATGGCAATTAGGATTGTGCTGAATGTTGAGGAATTTTGAGTATTCTGCTGGGCATATGTCACTTTCACAGCAGGGCGTGTTATGTCATTTGAGTTGGATTTCGACATATAGTTTGAAATATTCAGGATCTTTTTTAGTCTGGATATGGGTCATAGGAATGACTCTCATTTGAATGAGAGATGGATGAATGCTTACTTTGGAGCTGTTCTTTGCTTTCATGTTTACTGTAGGTGAACACAATAACTTCACATCTAAGTGGGTCAAGAGGTGAATGTAATTCAGGTAAAATCCCCCTGCTCATCTCTGTGGACACTGGTATCACCACAACATTAATGCTCAGATGAAGTGACTAGGGAAAATAATAGTACTAAACAGGGTCTCTATTGTGACAGGACATCACAATTGAATTTGTTCCTGTGGCTTCCAGAAATCTCAGTCACCTTCAGCCTTAACTTTTCCATTTTCTCTTTCAAGAAATCAAACCTAGGAAAAGCCAATTTAAAGATACTCCTGTTAGTGCTGATCTCTTCAGTGACATGCATACAGTTTCCTGATATGAAAGAGGCTGCCCAGCATGGAATTGGGTAGAAGGGTAAGGGAGGGCCGGGAAATTATTAGGTATGTCCTTCTGGTTTTTCTTGAGAGTTATGAAATAGTCATTTGGATAGAAATAGTGACAGGTGAGCCTAGCAGAAAAACCACAAATAATATACACAAACACACAGTACTCAGAATCCATTAGTTTTCTTGTGTGTGTGTGTAAAAGATATGACACCAGAAGTCACACAGCCTGTGTTCAAAACAATACAAAATAAAACAAAAAAGCACAATCCACATATACCCTAAAGAACAAACTAAAAAATAAGTTACATGGAAATCTCATAGGAACTAGCACCAATTTTCCTACTTAGCTTTTCTACATCTGTCCCAGCTTCCAAGGGAATGAGGAGTATAGAGTTTGAGAATCTTGGAGCCAAGCTTAAATGATGCCTGTAACACAGAAGGAAAATCCCTCTAGCCTGGCTGCACATGTATTTAAAAACATGAAGATGCTATGGGCACTCACTTATTCACTCATTTATTCACAGGTTACTTGTGAAAAATAATTTTAAATTAGATGATATTTTACAACGTATTAGTCACAAGTTTAGTTTAATGCTTCAAGAAATCTGAGGGTTATTAAGTGATTCAAGTCGTATAACAGTTATTTTTCTTAGAATGGTGCTTCTTGAAATTGGTGTATACAAATCAACCGGGGGGAGGGAGGTATGGTTAAAATGCAAATTGTGATTCCATTGGCTGAGATGGGCCTGAGAGTTTGCATTTCTGACAAACTCCCAGGTGATGTTGATCCTGTTGGTCCATGAATCACACTACTAAGTGAGGTCTTACAGTTCTGCTCTGAATGACTTTGCTTCAAAGCCTAATAGAAAAAAAGATTTGAGCATGATTTAGGTTCTTCCTTCCCAATATAGTACTCTGGTCAAAAGAGCTTCAACTCTTTGAGCATCTACAAAATGGGACAATAATATCAACTTTGCCCATCTTAAATGAGTTGTTAAGATCAGATGAGATGTATGTGAGTAGACCCTACAAACAAAAAGCATGATGATTAATATTGATAATGATAATTACTAATTTCACACTTGAGTTGAAATGTAGTGTCCAGAGAAATGGAAACTTCAAATGGGAAAAAAACCCCAAGGTTTTATAACACAAATTTCTCATTGGTCTGCTTTTTTTTTTAAATCCTTACCTGAGGACATGCTTATTGATTTTAGAGAGAAAAAGAGGGAGGGAGAGGGAGAGAGAAACATTGATGTGAGAGAGACATATCCATTAGTTACTCCCGTGTGTGCCCAGACTGGAGACTGAACCTACAATCTAGGTATATGTCCCAACTGGGATCGGAACCAAAAAACCCACAGATTTTTTGGTGTACGGGATGATGACGCAACCAACCAAGCCACCAGGCAAGTGCTCACTGCTCTGCTTTCCTGACTGACAGGAGAGTTGGGTGGCTTCTGATATGAGGTGGTTGGGCGAGAAAGATGTTAAAGATAGTTTTCAGGAAGCTTGGCTGTTTATTGAGTGGGGGATTTTTTCTCTGCTGTCATGTAAATGGGATGTCAGTAAAGAAAGAAATTCTACACAAAGGTTTTGGTGTTGAATTTTGAATTTACATTTTTATCTCATTTGTTCTGCACATTAACCCTCAGCATTGATATTATTTATTCCCATTTTAAAGAGTAGGACCCATGAGCTCCATGAAGGCAAGGACTATGTTGTTTTGTTCATCATTCTATCTTTAGCAGTAGCATAATGTTGAAATAGAGTAGGCATCTTAAACCTATTGTTTCATGAATCAGACTGATAGAGATGAGGTGTCTTGCTTAAGGTTACACTCAATTAAGTGATAGAGCAAGGCATTGTCTTAGATTAATTTGGCTTCTAAACCAAATTCCTGGAGTTCCTCATTCAGCAGGTCTAGGCTAAGTTTAATTATTTTTATTTTTATTAAGCACCCCATTGAATATCTTTGATTCATTCATTTTGAACATGTATTTATTAAGCATGTAATATTGGTCATCCTAGGTGTTGGGGCTTCATCAGTGAATAAAACAGACAAGAATCCCTGGCCTCTTGGTGCTTAAGTGCTAGTGGGAGATCAAGTCATTTTGAGAAACTATTGTACTGTGACGATGATGGGTTCTGTGTATTTAGTTAAAATTATTAATAGCATTCGTGGGAAATTTCGCTCATCTTTCCACCCAAATTTGTTGTAAGAGCTAAAACCATCCTGGGCAGATGAGAGCAAATAGAAAAGGTCCTCATTTGATAAAAAGTCAGGGCTTTTGGGGGGGACTATCTTTTATTTTGTGGGCTTGTTTGGAATCCCTGGCCCCTTGCAGTAAATGTCATGAGTCACCTGTCAGTCCACCCCACTGGGACAACTAATGCCTGGTCTGGGGTCCCTCTTTCCTTTTGAGAACTACTGGAGGGACTGGAGTAGGAGTGTGCTGGTGGGAGGGAGGAAGCTCCGACTGAACCTTAATGGCACCATTTGAAGGCCTTTCAGCCCCTAGAGAGGATTTTTTGATTCCCCCTTCTGATGGTCAGATTCTCTATTCGATTACGTGAAGATACTTTATTAAGGCAATGTTGTATTTTAATGATCTGTAAAGCTCCCACGAATCATTATTTTAGATTTTTGGACTGTTGCATTGAAGGGTCTTGATTGCTCTCATTTAACATTCATTGCTTCCCTCCTCCACTCCTCTTGAAAAATGTGAATAAAAATTTCAGGCAGGTGAGAGAAGGAGGCAAATGACTCCCTGAGTTTTAAGTGTCTGCTACTTTAAAAACCTTTAGTTCCTTATTCACTTAAATGAGTAACCTGCATAATTGTCATATTTTTAGTTCTTAGAAATCTGTTTTTGCAATGGAAATCTTCATGCAATCAGTATAATCAATTGCAAAATTAATGAACTGGGGTGATCTTCAACACAGCTTTTTCTGCTTTGAGAAATGAGGGGAAAAATACCTCCATGTGTGGTTTAGACCGAAAGACTTTTAGTAACAAATTCTGAATTGAATGGCCTTACTTTGAAGTTGCTGATGACGCTCATTTTTCTGTCATTTTCTTAAATGTTTTCTGTGCCAAACCCAGCATTTAAAATGGACAGAAGGCTGCAAGTTAGGAAACCTCTTGGGGTGGCAGGACCAATTTCTGAAAGAACTTTGCATAAGATTCCTCTATGAACTATTTCGTATTTTAGAAAAATAGCAAATCTAGTGACATGTTCATGGGAACTCCAACATATAAGAAAAATCAAACCCTAAGATTTTCATCTGGTTAAATAAGAGATTTGCTTCATTTGTTATATCAAGAACAAAACGGTTGATGCATGTGCTACACAATAATATAGATTGTTTGGATAGGTAAGGACAGTGGCTTCCTATTTGCAATCTGAAAAAGCATTTCATGGGGTTGTGTTGGGTGGGTGGCAATTCGTATTACTCCAAGAAATCAATTAGTTAATGAAAAATGCCTCTGTTTAAATATTTACAAATTAACCACTGTCAAAATAATTTTGTTTGGAAGGCAATAGTCAAGTCACGTCACTGGTTATGTCACAAAGGAGGCAAGGGAGATGTTTTTAGCTCTTCCTGGGCATTGTTTTGTGAATATTCTATTTCTTTCTTATTGCATGACACAAAACAAGCCAAGTGTCCCTTATTGAATGCTCCATAGTCTCATTCCACTGAATTTTGCTAGTTGTCATGAGCTAGAGAAGTACCTACTCCTGAATAGATCTAGCCTGCTTGAAATCAACCTACAGAAAAGCAAAGTTTAGGAATTTCTGATTGTATAATCTGAAATCAGTCTGCAGAAAATTTTAGACATCTATATCTATATAAACCTGGTCAAATTATATATTTTAAAGGTCCTTTTTTTATTCAAGTCACCAAACAAAGCATGGTGTCCAGATGAAGAGCACTTTAATGTTGTTTTCTAAAACAGTTTTTGCTTACTTCTCTAAGTGAAAGTAATAAAATGAAATAGGAAAAGGTACATTTTCTGTTCATTACGAGCCTCATTTTGTTTTGCATAGCATAGGACTACCTCTAGTTTAAGTTCCATTAATGAAAAGTAAGGTGGTGTAAAAAGGCAAATTCAGGAGTAGTTTGCTTTGGAAAACCCAAGTCAAAATTGATTATACCCAGAACAGAGCTGGTTTTCATTTTGCCTGGTTAGGGAAAAAAAGAAAAAATTTAGTAATACAAGCCTCCAGCTCAATTGCTAATATTGATATTACAAAAGTGTTAATTACCTAAGTAGAAATTTGCAATAAATATATGTGGCTATGATATATTTTATATAGTTGAAACCTAACTTTGATTTATTTTTCTATTTAATGCCAAATAAGAAACAGCAAATTAATAGGCAGTACCTTTTTAGACTACAGCTCTGTGCATTAAAAATATCTATTCATAGTACTGGAAATGTTAAAGTAAAAATAAGGTTTTTTACTTTATAGTTTATTTCCTTCATATCCTTGAAAGCAGAATTGTTGTTTCATGAACAGCAAAGACAAGAGGACACAATGAAATATGAGTGCTATCTAAAGAGAGATATCCTCATTTAATAACTAGCTGCTATAAAAATAAATTATACCTTATGACTCAGGGAAGTTGTTAATAAATCTACTTTGTTTACATTATGCTTAGAAAGCAACATAGCTTAATGAGATCAGATATTAAGCTAACGGTGTGATTTGGAGTCATAATGTTTTCAAGCTCTGCCAAAATCGTAGGCAGATTGGATGTAGGTAGTTTTTACTGATAGTGTTTTCAAAAGAGGAAATGAATAAGGCTCAGCTCGGTATAGAAGCTATGTATTCATTACCTAAGAAAGAGCATTAAGTATGTACACATTACCGAGCTGCTTAGAAAGGACACAACTCCAATAACGTAAATGGGGAAAAGTCCAAGAACCATGAAGGGATTTTTATTTAGGACTATGAACAATAATAATAAAAACCTATAGAAAGCCCATAATAACAAGTGACCAAGTATACAAAAAAATCATGTGGTCATATTCTAAAGTAGGTGACCAGTGTTTAGAATTGCAGTTTTCTATGAAATGAAGTTTGTTTCTACTCCCTGAGCTCTTTGGATGGCTCAGTTACAATAAAGTGGGCTGTAGTCAGTTTTTCATTGTTATGATTCAGAAAAACATTAAACTTCTTAACCTTGGAGTTACCTACTTGATTTTTAAAAATACATGTGATATTCAAGTAGGTATAACTTGCTGTCATCCACCCCTTTATTAAGGATATGACTGATTGTTAATATGCTAGAGCAATTTCTCATTGTCTTAATGAGAGATGTAACAGTGAGTTTAGTTGCCTTTAGTGTGACTTCAGTTGCCACAAGTTGGGTGTTTCTGACACACAGCGTTTAATTAGCACAATCACCCCAGCACAGCAGAATAGATGTATAACTGCAGATTCTTTGCAGATTTCATTTTTTCAAAATTGACTTAGAATTATTTCCCTTCTCTCCTTACACCCAAGCTTTGCAAAGTGCCAGAAAAAAAGCAACCCCAAACACCCACTTTGCCAAGTTAGTGAGAAGGCAGTTTCTGTGGAATGTAGAAATTACTCGTTCTGCACCAGTAGAACACGTCCGCGGTACGCATGTAGCTGTCACACCAAGCCTATAAACTTTTCCTAAGTGAAAGGTACAGCATGTGTCAGTACATTCAACTTTACATAAGAATAAGTATATTTCTACATGAATAAGACAAGAGCAATAAGCAAACTATTTTGCAAAACTTATTACTAACTAGGAAGGAGATGACATTATGCTATTTTGTTCTTGCATCCCGAAAGTGTCAGACTTTTGGAGGGAATGTACACAGTGTAATTTAAATTGGATCTAGATCCAGGAAGGCATTGCCTTCCTTAAAGATGATGCTGTCAGGTGAGCATAAGCTGGTAAAATGTGGTTCTGTAAGATATGTGTGTGGGTTACTAGCCATACCTTCTCCCGATTCATCTATGAAATGAATTCATGTTAAAGGAGCAAAAGGAAGTATGGTGGTCAGTCCATCATCCTTTCAATTCCTATCTTGCTAGCATTTATAGAAGCTTCAGAGAAATAAATGCATAGGCAGTTTCTTCTATGATATAAAGAACAGTGTCTTCTTTGGTTATGATTGCTGCATGACAAATCACTCCAGTAGTTTGTGACTTAAAACAACAATAATCACATTAGTATTTCATAGTCTCTGGGTCACAAATTTAGGGTAGGCTCAGTTTGGAGGAGCTGGCTTGGGGACTTGTACAAGGTTAGAGATAATTAGAAGCTGGTGCTGAAATGGGGCTAGAGCAACTGGGGGCTAGCCAGGCTTCTCTCCCAGCCTTTCTGTCTCTCCATCTATAAATCTGCTATCTTCAGACAGTGGCAGGGCTCCAGGGGGGCTTTCCTGGGGGCTAGTTTGGGCTTCCCCAGAGTACAGTGACCCCAGGGCAGGCTATTTACATGGTGATTCAGGACTCAGTGTTCCATCAAGCAAGGTGGAAGATAGGTACATTTTTTTTTTCCTGACCTAGGCTCTGAACAGATTTCTACATTTTACTTGTTACAAGGAAAGAAGATAATTATACTTCATTTCTTAATTTGTTGTGGCAAGGTTTAGAAGTTACTATAGGCCCAGAGACATAAGGGTGGCCATCTTTGGAAAATACTACCACGGCATATTTTACTCTGAAATGATTATCTTTGCTAAATTGGTGATGTAATATTTTGAGCAAAAATAGTGTATTCTTTGCTAGTAGATTATAGGGGATACTTTATTGTGATAAAACAAATAAAAATAATAAAAGAAATCTCATAGTTTCTTGAATCCTTGAGGCAAGATATATTATTTATTTAGTGATGCCTCCATGCCATGGAAATTCCGGTAGTTTCTCACACCGGACAAACATTAGGTCTTTGTTTTTCCTTCAGCCTCAGGCCAGCCAGAATGTTGAAACAGGTTCTCTGTGTATTACAAAGCTCCAGCAACAGTGGGAACAACAACAACAACAACAAAACTGAAGGCCATTTGATGGAGTTAGGTGAGAAAAGAAGAGGGATGTCATGTCAACATTGAATTGACAGAGGGTGTGGCAGCCTTATGTCAGTCTCATAACCTTTCTTGGTGTCACTATCCCTTTCTGTGAAACAGAGAGGAGCACTCCTGACCAGCCTCCAGAACAATCATGAAACAATGCAAAGCAAAATATTTGGGAAACAATTTTCAAATACATGATTTTAATCTGGATGCCTACTGGGAGGTGCAATTACAATACTTGAATTGACTTCCTTCATGTCTATGGCATGGCCTTTGTCCTGGGAAGATGAGACCATAGCCTATCACCCAGACACTTGCTTTGAATGTTTTTTTCCTCTAGTGGGGATGGGTTTTTGCTAAGCCACCCACATTCCAACCTGGTCTTTCTCTCCATCAGTGGAATGTCCTTTATATTTTTTATTTTTGTTTTTGTAGCAGGATGAGCTAAACCCTCACTAAGAGGAATAAAATCCACTGAATCTTCGGACACTTTGGTTTATCGAGAGCACATTTTAATGGACAGCCAAGTCTGATCAGAAAGGTCTGCAAATGCTCCTATGTAAATGCCTACTGAAATCTGAGGTAACCCTTGAGAATCTGCATTACCTAGCATTCATTTTCAAAAGTAGAAGCCAGAACACAGTAGAATAAGCAGAAGTTATAGTCCACAGGCATCAGAAGCTGCCCTCAGAAGGGTAACCCAAATGGCCCAAGATCGCTTCACTACTGGGGAGCCAGAGAAAGTGCATCCTCTACAAAAGGCTGTGGTGGTGCCAGCAAAAGGACCACCTCACAGGGTTCAAAGCACTGCAGAATATCTGAGTTGAAAGCCACCTCTTCAAGATCACTAGGTCTAACAAACTAAAGCCTTCCTGAGTTGACCTTCTGAGAAGAACACTGCTCCAAAATTCTAAATTTTGTTATTTTAGGACATATCTGTTGTGAGGCCTCAGAGGCAGGTTGTGGTTGTGTCAGCTGCATGATGCAAGGATAGGAAAGGTAACACTTCTTGATGTTTAGATGAAGAAGACCATTTATCTTTAATACTCACTTACCTTTCCATTCCCATTAAGTAATTCCTGCCTTTTGAGATACTAGGGGGGAATCAAACCCCAACTGATCTTTAAAAAGCAGATTAGAAATATAGAAATTATTGCCCAGTTAGGAGATAACAAAAATTTCTAACAGTCCTTTAAGTCAAATTATTTACTTGCAAAAGGCTCACCTGTAAGGCAAGCACAGCTTGATGCTTTCGCAAAGTCTTTAACTCTCTTCTAAAAGAAGCTGTATTTAAGCAATCATCCATTTATGCCATTTATACCGGCAGATAACTGCACACCCAGCAACACTTTGTACCTCTCTGAGAAAACCTGAAAGAAACAGATTTTCCTAAAATAGGTTTTCAGTGATATTTTGGGGTAAGCATAGTGCTTCTATTGTTTTGATAATTTAGAACCTTTACTACCAGTGAGCAAAGACAAGCAATGATTCTGGAGACTTCTGTAAGGCCAATAATATAGATGGTGTTTCACACTCTTACATTACTCCTACTGAATAACTTCCACTGAGCTAATTAGCCTTGGAGAGAATTTCAATTCAGTATACTACACTATTGAAAATTGAGCATGAGAACAAGTAAGATACCCCTTGAATAAACAGCATTCCATGAGTTCAAGATGCATCAAGGTGGAATTAACCCAGACTGAAACTCGGAGTTATTCTGAATAGAAAATTGATATAAAATGTAGGACTTTCAAACAAAAAATCCTGTCTGACATTTACTTAGCAATTGCTTACTGTGGGTTCTCAATGTGAACCTTGTATAAACAGGTTAACTTTGTTTTCTAAGTGTTTCCAAAGAGCCAGGAAACTAAGAATTAAGTACTGCTTCTGCCCATTCCTCAAAAACCAACAAACTCTTCCCCAAGCTCAACACCTGTTGTTGAAAATCTAACACAGTGGCCTTCATCTTCTATGCCAACAGATGTGAAGATGCCCAGAGGTCCCTCAGATGTTTGTGCTTCTGAGTCTCGAGGGGGCACCAGGAAGGGGAGGGAAAATGATTCCGGAATTCCAAAGGTCACTGCTGGATTGAAATAATGAAAATTGCCCACATGTCGAAAAAAACTCAGATGTGATTACTGGAAAGTCTGGTAATCAGACCAAGAAGAACTGGCTTGGCTAGAGTTTCATTTATACTTTAAAAAAAGAAGAAAAAAGAGAAAGAAAAGAGAAAAGAAAGAAAAGGAGGGTGTGCCAGAACAAGAGAGAAATAATTATTGTTTTTCAGCCTTCAGACTACCACAATTATCAAGTTCAAACATAAAATGAAAGAAATATTTACCTGTTCCAAAAAGGATCAAGTGTGAACTATTACCTACACAAACACTCATTTCTGAAAACAAGTCTAAAAATTTATTTTAGGTAATTAAAGAAAGTAGATATTAGAGTAATTTTTTTTTACAGCAAAAGAAGATAATGGTATTTATTTGAATTTTCTTTCATGGTACTTATGATGTCTGATAACTATTTTAAGCTTTTCTAATGTTTCTCTCCCTACTCTTCACTTGAAGGTACTGAGACTTCGCTGCTGCTTACATGACTATATGTGTAAAATACATGCACGTTCTGCATAAAGTAAACTGGGAATCATGTGTTACAGCTTCTGCTCTGTAATATTTTCACTCTGGGGTATTTAGTTGGTGATCAAGAGGCGCCTTGGGGTGCAGTCCATGTGGTTTCCAGGCTCAGCCAGAGCTTGGCTCCAACTCTAGCTGGTCTTGGGTATTTTTCCTTTATTTGTTTATTCCTTCACTTGAAGTTCAAGTGAGTATAGGTGACTGGGAAGCAACAGGCTGTGGATACCCAGAAACTGACACCATACCCTCACAGAGCTTTTAGGCACATTTCCTTGTGCTCATTCTAAAGTAAAAGTACAGCATGACCTGGGGGCTTTGAGGAGGGCCACTGAGTGAATGCAGAGTGGGGTGGAGTGAGGCAAGGAGGTCTGAAGATGATCCTCAGAAGATTTAAGACTGGAACCAGAGGCTCAAGCAGGAGTTAGCAGTGAAGGGCAGGGAGGGCGTGTGGAGAGATAACTTTAGGCAAAGACAACATATGTGAAGAAACCAGAGGCACTGGATCTGGAAGTACTTCTTGGATGTGCTTCAGCCCAATGTATGTGTTTGGAAACAGAGGAAAATGCAGTTTTGTCTAGAGCTAGAATCACTGGCGACAAATTGCAGATGATAAACTTGTTATAAAAGTCACCTGGGGGGTTTGCTAAATGCAGATATGTTCAATAAGTCCAGGTGGGCCCACTCTAAATAGTAAGGTCTTCCTGGCTGGTGGCACAGTGGATACGTGCTGGCCTGTAAACCCAAAAGTTGCTGGTTCGATTCCCCAGCCAGTGCATATGACCAGGCCGCAAGCCAGGTCTCCAGCCAGGTCCGTAGCTGGAGGCAGGTGAAAGTCAACCAAACACTGATGTCTCCCTCCCTCTCTGCCCCTCTCCTTTCCCCTCTCTCTAAAAATAAGAAATAAAATCTTTAAAAAAAAAATAGTAAGGTCTTAAAGCACTTAAAGAAGGCCCAATTCAGGGAGATCAATTTTCCTGAAAGTTTCAGTATTTTAAATCATTGACTTCAAATATATTCTCTCATTTTCTTTTTCTTTCTCTCTCATACATGTACACAGTTTAAGTTCATCCTGCTGACTATACACAAAATGTATAATAACTGATCAACCAATAGAGACAATAGAGAATGTAGCAACTATCTGATGATTATCAGTCTTCAATAGGTTAAACATATATTTTGTCCACCATCACCCTTTGAAATGGTTAGGTACTTTTACATTTCTTTCTGGAATGCTCTGGTTGTGAGTGAAATGTCAGAGCAGCACACTCAAGTATAAGCTGCCTCCAAAATCCAGGAACCTCTTTACAGGGAGAGGCTCAGGTGCTTCGGCATGCTTCTTTAAAAGGGATATCTCAGTACGCTTCAGCATACTTCCCCATGGGGCAGACCCCTGAACTTCCATAGGCCCTCCTGATACACATCTAGTGAAGATATTTGAGGTGCTCGTGCTTGCTTTTCCCCACTTGTCAGACCCAGTTAGTATAGTATCTTCAGGTAATGGATGGTGTGATGTTCTGTGGGGTACTGATTCAATTCAGATCCATTCAGGAGCGATTCAGAAGTATCTGAGTATTTAAAGCTATTGCTTGTTTGTGTCTGTCCAGGTATCCCAGCGCAGTCATCAGAGTCCTGCTCTTTCCTAACCAGTCTCCCATATTAGCAGAAGAGACCTGGTGGCCAAGTATATTTATTTATTTATTATTTAAAAATATTATTATTAATTTTTCAATGTATGGTTGCCTTTCACGGGCTTCCAGCTACAGACCTGGCTGGAGACCTGGCTTGTAACCTGGTTATGTGCCCTGGCTGGGATTCGAACCAGCAACCTTTGGGTTCGCAGGCCAGTGCCTATCCACTGAGCCACCAGCCAAAGCCAAATATATTTAAATGAAAAAGGAATCCCAATTGTTATAGCCACACCTGCCCTGCAGCTACATGAAAATCCAAAAGGCACTATATCGGTTTTCTGGTTCTCTTTAGTGCCTTAGGTTGGAAATTCAAGGCTTTATACTTATCATTTTCTTTACATATATTTTCCAGAGCAATCATATTAGCCATTCCACCTCATCATCTTAGTAATCACCATTGTCACTAGTGCAATAAGCGTCATGGCCTTTATCTGCCAGAGTGTCTTGATCTCTACCTGCACTCAGTGCCACCACTGGCAATCAGGTGAGTGGACACGGTGCAGTGCAGGCCTTATATTACCAGCATTTGCTATCCCCTTGGCACTCTGCACACACTTCAAACAGAAGCAGCCCATCTCCAGAGTCCCATTTTGAACATCTATTTGCCATTCCCTATACCTGGTACCAACCACTGCCTCAGTCAGAGTCCCAGTTCCAATCATGGCACACTCACAAGGTCTAATAGTTTAAAACAGGGCTAATGTAGTTATCTTGGGAGATGCCCATCTATCTGTGCTGGTTAGAAACAGCAGTATTTTCTTTGCTAACTATATAGTATTACCTTTCACAGGTAAGTTTTATAGAATTCCCCTCTGCATATTATTCAGATTTTGCTCCATAGAATAAGCCAGTTTGCCATCAACCTTCCTAAAAATCCATTATTTCCCCACTGATTTGTGATGTCACCTTTATCATATATCAAATTGCTATATACAAAGATGTCTGTTCCTAGGCCCTGCATTTATTCCATTGGTCTATTTGTCTATTTCTTTTATTATTCTGGTGTGTAGTATGCCTGAATATCTGGTAGGCTATTCATGCACCTTATGATCATCCATTACATGTCAGATTCAGTTTCTTAACTCCTTCAGACAAGCCTGCATACTCAGTGACCAATAGATAATTTAAAATTGCCACCTAGGGAGGGTGAGTCTGGTTTCTGTTTTGCAGAATAAGCTGTACAATCAAAGAGAAGCTAAATTTCTCATTTGTCACTTGTGATTTTTCTTTCTCCACAATTTCCCACACAGAGCTCCATCTCTCCTTTCAATAAATATTGAGCAGTGTTATGGGCCGAACTGTGTCTCCCCCAAATTCATATGTTGCAATCCTGGCCCTCATTACCTCAGAATGTGATCTATTTGGAGCGGTCTTTAAAGAAGTAATTAAGATAAATTAGGTCATTAGGATGGGTCCTAACCCAATATTACTGGTGTTCTTATAAGAAAAGGAAATTTGGACAGAGATATGTGAGGGAAGACCATGTGCAAACATAGGGAGAAGATGGCCATCTATAAAAGCCAAAGGGAGAGGCCTCAGAAAAAACCAGCCTGTTAAAACCTTGATTTGAACTTCTAGATGCTAGAATTGTGAGAAAATAAATTTACATTGCTTAAGATACTCAGCCTGTGGTATTTTGTTAGCAAACAAATACAGGTAGGTATTGAAAGAATATTAATTTAAAGGAGTGGATTAAACTTTAGCTTAGGTCTCAATCTTGGTCTGTTCAAATCTGTGGCTCTATTTGTGGTGGTTTTTTTTTTTTTTTTTTTTTTTTGAGGCATAGACCTGCTCGTCAATTGGATTTTTGCCATTTCTCCATGAATATCTACATGGTACCCAAAACTCAAATACTCCAAATCTGAGTCATGATGTTTCCCTTCAAATCTGCTGATCTCTGGTGGCCTCTATCTTATATAATGGTCATGGCAAGACCTAGGAGTCACCTGAGACTTCTGCCCCCACCCTCCTTTCAGTCCCTTCAAATACACATCAAAAGAGTCCATTTATCCTGATTATTTCAGTCTTGGAACGTTTCTTGCCCCTGACCTCTTCCCATCTCAATTACCACTTTGCTGGATCAGGCACTCATTATTTCTGGCCTGGGCTCTGCTCAAGATGTCTAACTGGTCTCCCAACTCCATCATCTCATTCCTTAACCTATCCTCCATCTGTCCCAGTGTCTCTTTAAACATGCCTGATCATATGACTCCACTCTTTCATGATTCCATTACTTAAGTGAAAAAGTTCTAATTTCTTAACAAGGCATTCAAGACCTTTTATAATCTGGACCAACCTATCCATGTAACTTCTTTACTCCTACATCTCCCTCTTTCCTAGTACCTTTTAATCCTGCCACACCAGTCTATTTTTATTTCCTCCAATAGGAAACACTCTCACACCTTTATGTCTTCAGTTGTTAGCATCTTTTTGCAATGCCTTTCACCCCTTATTTTCTTGTTAAAACCCCACACATTCATTGAGGCCCAAATAAATTGGTATTTTCCTTAGAAAAGTTTTTGGTACTCCCAATTTTGATGGACAGTTTCATACTTTGGGCCCCCTATGGTATTTTAAAAATTCTATTTCCTTCATATTTATCACATTTTATTTTAGTTTCGTATCATGAGGCTTCCCCTGGAAGTGGTAAGCTCTGTGAAAGCAGGGGCAATATTTTTGTTTATTTTTCTACACCTACCCAATATATAGCACAGAGCTTTGTACATCACAGTTGATCTGTAAATACTTGGATGAATAAAGACAGTTTGCCAACTATCAATTCTATAAGAGTTTTGAATTTAGAAGTGTGTCACCATTTAATTAATTCTAGTCTACTCATTTTGTGGAAAATATGGCTTATTCATTCACAGACCCAAATTATTAAAAGGCTCATTTTTTGGCTATAATGTAGCTTTTAGAAAATATTATGAAAAATGAAGTGCAAGTTAATCAGAGAAGTGAAAATTAAATTTTCCCTGAAATGTTCTCAGAATTAAAATTCAGAGAAACCATTCAGAAGGCAAAAATGCAATTGCATTTGCCAAGTCCAAAATATTTTTAGTAATATTTTATGGTGATTGCCAATCTTCTCAGGGCTTAGACAGAGACCACAGAAGTAGCCAAAACACTTTTCTAAATCTAGAGGAAAAGGTACTTGGAATTGAAAGTAGCCCTTAACAATTTGAAAGATTATATAGCAAAACATATAGCATTTGGGAAATAGCCAACACTAAATAGACTCAAACCTTTCATTATCTTCACCCTCTTCCCCAATTATTACTATTTGCTGCTTGAACAAGATCCTATGAAGTCCTTGCTTAATCCATTAAACACTCCCAAGTGTGGAATCCTTTTGATTTAAATTGTGTTTTGTTTATACTTTTTTTGTTTCTTATTCCACTTTTTTTTTTTTTAAGGTTTTATTCATTATATTTAGAGAGAAGGGCAGGGAGAGAGGAAGAAAGGCAGAAACATCAACATATGGTTGCCTTTCACCTGCTTCCAACTAGGGACCTGGCTGGAGACCTGGCTTGCAACCTGGTTACGTGTCCTGGCTGGGAATCGAACCAGTGACCTTTGGGTTCACAGTACAGCACCTATCCACTGTGCCAGCAGTCAGGGCTTTTATTCCATTTCTTAATGTAGAATCCAATCAGTGTTGGAGAAAACAGAGGCCTATTGGATTTAAACATCTTATACAATTACAGTGTTTGCTTTTTACAGACTCCCCAGTGATTCCTTAGAGAGACATGGGTCTTCAGAGTCCACAATTTGGAAACTGTTAATTTAATAACTGAATTGAAAATTATGGAGGAAAGATAATATTTGTTTTGCTCTGACAGCATGGGGTCTGAATGTCTCCACTTTTTAGTGCTTTATAAGCAACTCTTCACTAGAGGTCTTGAATCTCAATAAGAAGAATCTCTTTTAGTGGTGCTTAAATGGAACTCAAACAGAAAATTTGACAGGAGAAGGCAAAATCTTTGGCATCTTCTACTTACTCAGATACGATGCCTTCCATGGACTCCAATTCTCCACCTTTGTCCATATAACCTATAGAATGAATAAGGGAAATCTTTATGAGAGAGAATTCAAATAATGCTGTAATCATGTATGATCCTCACAAGAATCCTAAGGGGAAGATATTATTTATTGGGTAAAACCATGTGATGCTGCCATTTGTACCAGTAAAAAATGGTCAACATCAACAATTTCATAGGATTTGAACTTTGTTATTAATGTCTCCATTTTACGGGTTAGAAGGCTGATGTTTAAGTGTCGAGTAATGTACTAAAGGTTACAGGGCTGTCAAGTTGTAAAGCTAGATAGGAAGCTAGGCATGTAGTATGTATGTCCAAAGCCTTGTCCTTTGCCAGACTATACTGCCAGGTAAGAGATGCAATTAGGCTAAGAGAAAAAGATATACATTCCTCCCCCCAAGGCTTATTGACACAGCAAGAGATGGGTGGCATTTCTTTACTGTGGTTATGTTTATGAGTCATAAAAATAGACCCAGACTTATGCAAAAAACATTCTAGTTTCCTCCCTTATGAGCTTGAACTAAATAAACAAAGGTTATATGGCTCTTGATCCACAGGGATGAAAAATACTTAAGACATGTATGACAATGGATTTAAAATAGGTAATGTTTTAAGTCACCAAGGCTGTGACTGGCTAGAAGGCTCTTCACACTGTCTAGGGTTGTCATGTATTTTTCCTCTTCAACTATAGATGCTTAAGCACAGCTACTCTTTTCTCTTTGAGAGTACCTCCCAGTCAGTATAAATAACTGATTATTGAGCTTTAGGACAACAGTATCAGGCTGGAAATGGTGGCCCAACTACAGACAAAAATATAGCTGCCTACATAGATCAGTGCAATTAAAAATTTTTCTGCACATACTCCTGCTTTCTGTAGGGAATACTGTATATTTAGTTTCACTAGCTTTGCTTTGCTTTTTGGAGGGTTACTTTTAATTTCTCTTTCTTTGAGTTTGGCAGCGTTGTAGCTACAGTCAAGCCTTTCCACCCCTGCCCCAGGCCTACCAGAATGAGGGCGCTTAATTTCTGCATCAGAAGTCCCATAGTATATAGAAGGTCATTCATTGAGAACTAAGGGGGCTGTTTAAACAGTGGTGGTCATGCAAATTAGTGTGATTGCTGGCCCAGGTCCTGAAAGAAATTAAGTTGAACTGAATAGAAACCAAGCTATGAGAGAGTTTGATTTTAAATCAGGTTTGAAAGCATATGTTTCCACGCTATTACCAGTTTTTTTTTTTCCTCATGTCACTATCGTGAATTGTTACCAGTTGCATGAAATTAATAAACATGTATAATGGACTATAGGGATTGACTGGGGGTGGTGGTGACGTGTGGTAATAGCATTGTTGGCAGGAACACTGATGTTTTTAATTTATCTTCAGACAATATGAAATAATTTTGAGATACACCTTTATTATTATTTAAAAATTTTTCTACATCTGCCTCCCCCCTGAGACACAGAGAAGGAGAAATAGATGAAGGCCTTCTCTGAGGACGGGATTCCTTTGACTTTGACGCTCTGTGCCAGTTTGACCAGAGAATTTTCAAATTGAAATATATATGACATAACATATAAGTTTAAGGTGTACATGTTGATTTTATACATTTATATGTTTTAATACAATTGCTATTGTAATGATAGTTGGCATCTCTATCACATTACGTACTAATTATTATTTTGAAGTTTATATCTAGATATTGATTTTTATTTTTATTATAAATATACTTTTTTGCTTAATGATTTTTAATTTTTCAATTACAGTTGATGTACAATGTATTATTATCAGGTGTACAGCCCATGATTAAACATTTATATAACTTACAAGGTGATTACCCAGATAAATTTAGTAACTCACTGTCAGTTTTCACTGTAGTAAATATTACAATATTATTGACTATATACTCTATGCTATACTTTAGATTTCCATGACTATTTTATAAGTACAAATCTGTGTTTCTTAATCCTTTCACCTTTTCCTCCTGACCCCCTAACCCCCTGTCCTCTGGCAACTCTCAAAATGTTCTCTGTATCTGAGTCTGTTTCTGTTTCGTTCTTTCATTCACTTTGTTCTTTAGATTCTTCATGTAAGTAAAATCATATGGTATTTGTCTTTCTCTGACTTATTTTACTCATGTTGTCACAAATAGAGAGATTTTATTCTTTTTATGGCCAAGTAATATTCCATTTATACACATACCACATTCTTTTTATCCATTTGTCTGTTGATGGACACTTAGGTTGCTTCCCTCTCTTATATTGTAAATATAATACTGTATTATATTATATTTACAATTAATACTTAATTGTAAATAATACTGCAGTGAATATATAGATGCATATGTCCTTTCAAATTAGTTTTTTGAGTTTCTTCGAAAAATACCCTGAAGTGTAATTGCTGGGTCATTCTTTGCTGTTTATTATAGGTTTATTTTAAAGTCTGTTTTGTCTGGTATAAGTACAGTTACCCCAACTTTTTTTCTGTGTCCATTTTCATAAAATATCTTTCCTCATCCCTTTATTTTCAGTCTCTTTGTGTCTTTCAATCTGAAGTGAGTGTCTTGTAGACAGCATATGCACAGGTCTTGATTTCTTATCCATTAAGACACTGTATGTCATTTGATTAAAGTATTTAAATCATTTACATTTAATACAATTGTTGATAGACATGTAGTTATTGCCATTTTATTATTCATATTTTTAACCTATTTTTCTTCTTCTTCTTAAAGAATACCCTTTAACATTGCTTGTGGAGGTGGCTGGCCAAGGCCAGCTGCTGCCTGTTCCCTGCCCTGGGCCACCCAGCATGAGCTGCAAAGCAATGTGCAAGTGGCTGCCACTTTTGCTGGGTTTGTATGTGCCTGGGAGAGGCCAAGCTGTGAGCTTAGCTGGCTGTTGTTAGTGCCAAGCTTGAGGTTGCTTAGCAAGAGTAACAGGGCATACTGAGGTGAGATGTTGCTTGTTTGTGGTTTGTGAACCTTTGAGAGATTTTAGAAAACAAAGCCAAGACAGGCTGTTTGTATAGAAACGCTAATGGAAGTGACTTGGGTGGGTCTGCAGGTTCGGTGGGGGTGCTTCTCAGGGATTCACCAGGGTGGGGCAAAAAGGGATATCCAGGTTGATGGGTAGTCAGATATGGTACCCACCTGTGCCTACAAGGGGAAGGCTCAGCAAAGGTATAACGGCCTCTGCCAGTACTTCTGTCTAAGAGAATACTTCCTCTCCTATCATCATCTTGTAGCCAGACAATTCAGTTTCTCCTACATGTCCCTGGCTCTTTTTTAGTTGTTAACCCAACACTGGAACTCAGAGCAAGTGAGTCCAAGTAAACTTGTATATGGGCCCTTTTAGAGGAAAACCTGGGATTCTAGCCTCTCTCTGTCTCTCTAAGCCAAAATATGTGTTGGTTTTCACTGTCAGAAGTTATGGGGTCTTCTCTTCCTGACACTGGAATCCTGGGCTTGGGTCATGGTTTAGGACTGGGAGCCCTCACTCCTCAGCAAGGAGCTTCACAGCCAAGATAGCCCTCCAATCTTGGTGTGGTGTGGGACCATCCTATTCTGAGTCTCTGCCCTTCCTATGAGTCTTCACATGACTTCTTATATCCTTAATTGTAAGACTTCCATTTAGCTACTCTTCTGGCAATTCTGAATGACAGTTGTTCTGTAGTTTAGTTGTGATTTTGGTGTGATTGTGGGAGGATGCAAATACAGAATTTACCTGTTCTGCCATCTTGATCAGAAGCCTCATGTCACATAATTATTTCTCTGTTTTGTGATGGAAATAATTAAGATTTAGTCCTTAGCAAGTTTGATGATTATATTATAGTACTGTTGTCTATAATCACCATATTGTACATTAGATCTCCAGGAGTTATTTATCTAATAGTTGTAAGTTTTGAATAGAGTTATTTTTAAAGGTGCTATGGATCATTTGTTTCCCTTTAAACTGGTTTTTCTCTATCTTTGACTGTTCTGCCTCACCTCCTCCAACAATGGACAACTTGGGCAATTGATAGGGCAAAGCTCCAGAAAGTTCTGGACTCATGCAGTGGATAACAGAAAGTGATGAAAGATCCCTTTGGATAATCCCTCTGAAGTTTCACCCTCTTCTATTAAGTTACTTGTCCTTGTTCTACTTGGTAGCAACTCTCAGCATCTCCAAGAGGTGGTAACTGGATTTAGTGGGTCCCTAAATCCCCATGTCATGGCATCATTAAACACTCATGATTCTATTTCTACTTATATTTACCCTTTATTATCATGATTAGGATGAAATTCATTAAATAACATCAAGAAAATCTCTATGCTGAATCAGCTATGGATGATATGAAAAAGAAGAAACAAAGGGGGATTCATGACTCCCTTCCATAGATTGACTTTTAAATTCTGAATTATATATAGAAGAATGTAAATAAAGTAAATGTACAGTAAAATAATAATGCAAACAGTAATGTATCCTCCATCCTGCTGAAGAAATAGACTTAACAATACCTCTGAATTTCTCTATGTTGTAGGTCTCTTCTCAATCCCACCAACTCTTGCCTTTCAGAGGTAACTACCATCTTGAATATTGTGGTGGTCATTTTCTTGCTTTCTTTCTTTCTTTTTTTTTTTTTAAGATTTTATTTCATTATTTTTAGAAAGAGGGGAAGGGAGAGAGGCAGAGAGGGAGAGAGACATCAATGTATGGTTGCTTTTCACCTGCCTCCAGCCACAGACCTGACTGGAGACCTGGTTTGCAACCTTGTTATGTGCCCTGGCTGGGGAATCGAACCTGCGACATTTGGGTTCGCAGGCCGGCGCCTTATCCACTGTGCTACCAGCCAGGGCCTTTTTTCTTGCTTTCTTTATGGTATACCACATATGTATGTATTATTAAACAATAAATTGCTTAATTTCATGAGCTTTTAAGCTGTATGTAAACTGAATTTTAGCTACATGTATGTTTGTGTGACTTGCCTTTTTTGCTCAACATTATGGTTTTCAGATTAATCTGTGTTGTATGTAGCTGAGTTTTGTTTTTTATTGTTGTGTAGTAGTCTATTATTTGACCTCAATTTTTATATTAACTTTCCTGTTGATGAATATCTGGGGTGTTACATTGTATATTAATATTACATTAAGATATAAAATTTCTTAAAAAAGATGTTTTCAAATCGGTTAATAAGATTTCAATTTTGTTTGAAATGGCTACTACATGCAAAAGCTAGTCAAGGCTTTAAAATTTTAACCTCTTAAAATTCTTGATAGTCATCATCAACAAAAAACTGTCATAAATTTGGTGATAAAACCTTCAACCTTTTTTTACAATATTATTTTAAGAATATTGTAGCTATCATTTTCTTTGACAAATGTAATATTGAAGTTATTGTTTTGTATCAGAAATTTCTAATTCAATTGAAATTTTCTCACCTGTCAGAATTACTATTCTGAAAAAGTCAACAAATGACAAGTGTTGGTGAGGATGTGGAGAAAAGGGAATCCTTTTAAGTGTTGGTGGGATTGTAAATTGGTGCAGCCACTATAGAAAACACTATAAGGATTTCTTAAGAAACTAAAAATAGAACAACCATAGAACCCAGCAATTACACTTCTTAGTATTTTTCTGGATAAAATAAAACACTAATTTGAAGAGATACAGGTACCCCTATATTCACTTTAGCATTACTTACAGTAGCCAAGATATGGAAGCAACCTAGGTATGAACTGGCAGATGAATTGATATAGAAGATGTCATATAATATGTCTAGAAAGTATCCATCCATGTAATATAAAAACCAGAGACATTTATAGAAGAAGATACAATATATAAGAAACACTGTACATAGGAAAATGATGCTCAGTTCCTAAAGTAGTCACCTTGGGACTTCACATACTTCTCCCAATCACCATCAGCTGCCCTGTTGTAGTTTCCTGAATCTCATCGATGGTCTTAATGGTCTGAAATCTCTTCCATTTCAAAGGTGATTTAATTTTGGGTAAAGCTAAATTACCCTTACAGGGTGCCAAATCTGGGCTGCAGGAGGGCTGAGTCACCTGGGTGATTTGATATTTTGCCAATAAACTCTGCACGAGAGCTGATGCATGAGTGGGGATGTTGTTGTGATGAAGCTGCTGATCACCAGTTGCCCATAGCTGCAGCCTTATGAATCATCCAAATAGTTTCTGCAGAGGAACATTCAAGCTTAAAGCAAAATATGATGCAGATTGGTTGATCTCTCTCAGTCACCTTGGATGTGGTGGCCACAAAGTACACATGTTCACTGAACACTGTCTACCACCCCCGTGACTAGTGCAGTGAGGTCATCATTGTTCACACATGTACATTCCAGTCCACTCTCCTTGGCTGCCAGGTTATGTTGATATCTTGCAAGCCACTCTTGTTATGTTAACAATGGCTGGACTTTTTTCTGGACTGACTTCGTATACATAACAGGTTAAACAGCAATTGAAAAAGAGTAAAATCTTGCCATTTTCAACAACATGCATAGCTCTAGAGGGTGTTATATTAAATGAAATACGTAAAACAGAGAAAGACAAATATGATATGATTTCACTTTTACATGGAGTTTAAAAAAGCAAAACAGGGCCCTTGCTGGTGGCACAGTGGGTAAGGTGCCAGCCTGCGAACCCAAAGGTGCTGGTTCAATTCCCCAGCCAGGGCACATAACCAGGTTGCAAGCCAGGTTGCAAGCCAGGTCCGTAGCTGGAGGCAGGTGAAAGGCAACCATACATTGATGTCTCTCTCCCTCTCTGCCTCTCTCCCTTTTCCTCTTTCTGAAGATAATAGATAAAATCTTAAAAAAAAAAAATAAATAAATAAAATAAATAATAAAAAAGAAAAACAAATGGAAACCAAAAGAAAAAGAGACTCATAGAAACAAATCAAACTGATGGTTGGCAAAGCGTAAGGAGGTGGGCAATAGGTAAAAAGGTAAAGGAAATATAGTCAACAATATTATGGTAACTTTGCTGGGTGACATGATTACTAGACACTATGGCAATTGCATTGTAAGATATATAAATGTCGAATCACTATGTTGTATATCTAAAACTAATGTAATATACTTAACTATATTTAAGTTATACTTAAATAACTATATTTAAATAAAATGAAAAGGAAAACAACAACAACAAAATAATAAGATAGTTATAGGGCTACAACAAGGCCTCTATACTGTGAATTTTTGGGTAGGAAAACTTAGTATCCATGAAAGATGAACAAAGATAAGTTACAGTATAAAAGTGTGACCATATATTATTATTATTCCCACTTTACAGATGAGAACACTGATGCTTAAAGGCATATGTATAGTTTGTCTTAGGTCAAACAGATATTCAATGGGAATAAATAGCAAAGCTTTTGCTAACCTTAAAGAAATGAGGGCTGTTTCAACTCTGCTTTTCTGAACTTGAGGAATCAACTTGATTAAAGAGGGAAAACTAAAGGCTCCACTTCTCTCCCTTCTTATCCATCATCATAGTTGATCAAAGCCTTTTGTCCTATACAATCTACCAATGGGGACTGGTTTGCATGAGATTGTGATTTGAAACTTACTAGCTGTGTTACGTGGCAGGTTATTTCACTTCTTAATGCCTAGGCTTCCTTGTGTATAAAACGTGGCTCAGCAGTATTTCTTACAGGATTAAAGATTACATAAGATGATGCATGAAAAGTGATTAACATAGTAAACACTGATATGAAGCTGTGATCCATCTGTTCCACACTTATAGCAGTATAACAGCTAAATTCTGGCAATTAGAAAAGTCCAATATATTTAGTTTCTTTACTTATATTTAATAAGCCCCTTAATGAGGACACATAGCCATGAGCAACACTTCTAAATCCCCTTATCTCTATCACATGCACTCAGTCCTTAAACTCCCTCTACAGTCACAGGTAAACAGCCTCCCACCCTTTCAGTCTCCTTCTTTCTCCCAACTCTGAAGCACAGAATCCCAAGGTAAGATATTTCTGGGAAGATCTGGGGAAGAAATTGAGTGGGCAAAGTCAAAATCTCTTGGTGGTTATAACTACTGTTTGATGGTGATAAAATGGCCAGCACACTAATATACAAAAACCACTTTGTCCAATCACATTTTATCAGTCCTGATGCCCTTTCAAAAATGATCCTTTATTTTCACATTATGTAACTTTCTGCAGCTAGAGAATAAATTATTAACCAATCAAGTTGGAAGGAATGGCAGTCTGAATGGTCATGGAGGCAGATAACTTTGGAGCAAAATGCTTCAAGTGCTGTGTAATAATGATAAAAACAATAATACTGTCTAAAGCACGATGTACATTTTTATTGCACTTTACAATTTTATGAGTGTTTTCACCTGTGTTATCTAATTCCCCCCAAATTTTATAGGGTTGTTCGGGTGAGCATAAATGTCTCCTTTTTAGTAAAGAAGGAGACTGAACCAGAGGAGACTAGTATTACGTGAGGCGCTATGGTGAGGGCTTCAGACAATCAGGGAGCCGGATGAGGGCCTGGTCACCAAGGAGGGAGACGGGCAGAGTAGAGGGGACAGAGGAGCAGTCCACCCTGCCATGGAGCCTGGAGAAGAGAGCATCTCATTTCTTACCAGGTATTCTTCCAAGCATTTTGCATGCACCAAAGTAGCACTTTATCTGCAAAACTCACTAGTTTAAGAAAGAAAATTCTATTAAGGCTCACCTTTCTTCTATTTGGCACAACACAAATAAGTTTATCAAAGAAAAACGATGCTTTAAAAAAAAAAGGGAAGATTTTCTTAGGTTGATTATTAATAACAAATAACTATTAAACATGTTGTGCTTTTAGAGCACAAGGACACCACAGTCAAGTAAGACCTTTTCTCCTCGGTAAAGAGCAATGGTACATTTTACTCAATTCGTTAAATTACATAGACATTAGCCACAACATGTTGATTCAGCTTCACAGGAAATGAAAATCAATACCATCTGTGTGGATAGCCACTTCACATTACCATAGCACACACTGTAATGTGTTCATTGCAACTCAGCTCAAAACCTCACTTCATTAGAATGACAGTATTGTACGTTTTAAAAAAGTCACTTTAATATGCATATAAAAAAATCCAAATCAAGGAGTCAAGAGATTTTTGAAGCCAGAGTTCAGCAGCAACTTTCTCCAGATGCTTTGAATTTGCTTAGTGTTTGACAAATTCTAAAACTGTCATGAGATCCATGTCTTCAGACTGTGAGACATGGTCCAAATACCTCGCATAGAGCCTGGCACATAGCAGATGCTCAAACAGTAGTCACTGAATTAACGAATCAGCACAAGATCTACTATCAATTTAAGAACATTCTTGGGCAAAAAGAAGCCTTAAAGTAAATGTCCCATTGATTCTAAGATGCACAATAATTTGAAAAAGGTGAAACAATTTGTAATTTAGAATCTAGGGAAAGTAGCAGTTGCTCTAGGAAAGGCAGGTATACATACGTACACTAGAGTTTAGGAGGACAAAGAGTTTATTTTAGGCAGAGGAACTAGCTAATCTTTTTCTGTAATTATCTGGGCCTTTCTTTGAGAGCCACAGAATTCCTGAGTAGGAGGGGCTTGGAGGTGACAATCTGCTTGGAAAGAGAATGAGTGGCCAACTGAAGAACTTGCTCTATAAAAGCATTTGTTTAGAAAGCACACCAAATGTCTTTCGATTGCATGTTTATTTGAACAGGCTTAGATTGGACTGGGGGTGAGGAGGGGTTGATGGTGATTACGCAGAATTTTAAAATTTTCCATTTTGGAAGATTTATAAATTTATGTACAGATTTATGTGTTTACTCTCTTATTTGTCTGCTTATCTATCTTTTATGGTAAGTAATAGACACAAATTGCCTGCTTTTATTGAAAATAACCCCTATGTTTATCTCTTCTCTTCTACATTCAGGGAATTTCCTGAGGCAGCACCTTTGTTTTATCCATCTCCTCATCCACAGCATTAGCATAGAGCCTGGCTTCCAGTAGGTGTGAAATGAAGTTATTTGTTGCAATGAATGCCCTTGAAAATTGTAGATGATAGGGTTGATTGTTGTCAGCATGCTTACATATCAGGTCATCTTTCATTTTGTAGAGAGAATAATAAAACCAGATTAGAAGCCCAACCTGGAGTTGTAAGTAATAGTCAGAGGAAAATCTGAGCTAGGATCCAGAGGATTCAAGTACCAGGAGTGTACCCTGCATCATATTCTACAAGTTCCAGTGAAAGGCTCTTTTCCTTGCCTCTTTCTGTAAGCTCCAAGGGCCCTTCTTTGGCTTCGTAATTTGTTTCCTGAGCCCATTTTGTCTGTGGCTCACTTCTACCTCTGTGACTTTCAAAAAAACCTCTCTATATATCTATATCTAGATATATGAAATAGATAGATATGTCAGACAGAGGCTTTAAATTGAGTTTTTGTGCAGGTTTTTATCTTTTTTGAGTTACTCACATTCAACTTGTGACTACGGTCACATGTATGTGCGAGATAGCTGGTGAGAAAGGGCGTCCACTTGCCTCCAGGTAATTACATAGGGCCTCATCATTTCTGGTGCTTTAATCCAAATTTCTTAACCAACTCCTTTTGAACTGGGTCTTCAGTACAGCGATGACAATTCTACAGCTTCCAAACAAAATCATTTTTAAGCTATTTGAACGTGGAAAAAAAAATCTGAACAATTTCTGAAAGTACAAAGCAGGTATTTTCTTCAAACTCAAGTAACTGAAATAACTGAAAAGGGTTAGTTCAAATCGCAAATAAATTCACCTTTGGATTGAGACGAGGCAAGAGAAATATTAGACTCGAAGGTCAAAAGGAATAATTTAGAGTAAGGTATAAACAGAAAATAGGGATTTAGAATGGAAAAGCTGAACTCAACAATAAGATGGGGTCATGACATTGTGGTAACTATTTTTCATCATTTTTTAAGGCTCACTATGTTAACCCAGGACTTTATTTTCACTGACTCTCATTGAGGATATTTTAATGATTCTCAATTCACCCCTCCCTCTCTTCTCCCTATGGGTCTCCCTATGTGTGTGCTTAAAGGACCAGGGAATGACACTTTATACTTTGTTATGTCTTGGTTCAAAGAAATTTAAAGCATATAAAAATCTTGGGGCAGATCTCATTACTCTACTCCCTGCCTCTCCCTAGAATATTTATTCCAAAAATTAACATTTCTTAGTGGGATCAGTCTGTGGCTGGCATGATCTCAAATTTCCAGGAGAAATTTAGAGGCGCCAAATTTCCACGTATCCACATTTCTCCAACCTCAACAGTTTGATGTAAATCAATCAAAATAGCAAACTTGAAAAGCAGATAAGATGATTAGATGTGTCTGTCCGTAAGTAATTAGCACAGTATATTTATGATTTTTGGAAAGTGGAAGGGCAATTGGAATGACTTCTGCTATTCTGCCATTGCATGTTGGAGTTTTCTGGATCTGCAATAGTCTGTGGTATGGTATCATCATTATTTTAAATATGTTTAAATAGGAGTCCTCTAACTAGGGATTTGTTCTCATTTGAGTTTATGTTGGATTAAAATTACTTTTTCATCATCCACTTAAAAAGAATTTCTAAAGCTAATCATCATTGTAAAAAAAAGATGAATGAGAACATTTAAAAAATATTTGTTGATCAAGTGAATGGGGAAGGCTGTAAAATTCAATATTCTTCCTACTTTACAAGTCTACCCTTCATGAGGATTATACTTTATCTCCCCCGACTGGGAGTGGGGCAGCTCTTGTCACTCCTGCCTACCTGGCAGTCTCATCCCCTGCAATTCGCACAGTTGCACTCCAGGTTTTAGCAACATCAAGTGGCTCGCCCTACTGCAACCTGCCTCTGCCGGTATCCCTGCTATCCCTGCTGCTCTTTTTCTGTCTAAAGTGTCTTGCCCTTTCTTCTCCAGGCAAAATCTTATTTGGGTTTAAGTTAGGACTGAAATGCTACTTCCTGTGTAAGGGTTTACCTGAGTGTCCTCACTCTCCTCACTCCCCAGCATCAGTATTTAAGACAGTCTTCTGGTTGAATTTACTGATTGGTTTATGCATCTGGTTCCTCAGTGGACTGAAAGATCCTTGGGCAGGTGCCTTGTGTGCCTGCATTTTTGTAACCCTAGGACCTGGCAGAGTGTGTTGTACATGGTACATGCCTTTGAAATATTTACTGAGTAAATGAGTATATTCCTTGGTATAAACTTTAAACATAACTTTACATTGCCCCTATAGCTGGTTAGATTTCTTGTGTCTATCCCTTTCATGTATTTTCTTTACGTAAGTGACATATGCCTAAAAACATTTTTAATTTTGGCAATTTAATCAAATTCTAGCTCTATGCTGCATTGTCAATGATAGCAGCTCCTAGCCACATGTTGCTATTTAAGTTTAAATCAATGAAAACTAAATAAAATTAAAAATTCAGGCATTGCCAGTGTAGTTCAGTTGGTTGAAGCAGAGTCCTGTGCAACAAAAGGCTTGGGGTTCTATTCCTGGTCCAGGCACATGCCTAGGTTTTGGGTTCCATTCCCAATCAGGGTGCATATGGACGTGTCTCTTTCACATCAGTGTTTCTCTCTCTCCCTTTCTCTTTCTCTAAAAACCAATAAACATACTTTAAAAAGTTCAGTTCCAAGGTAGCATGAGCCACATTTTAAGTGTTCAATAGCTACATGAGGCTAGTGGCCACTGTATTGGACAGTGTAGACAGGGAATATTTCCGTTATTACCAGAAATTCTATTGGATAGTGCTACTTTAGAGAAACTAACACTCTGGTAATCTGTCAAATCCTTCTGTGAAGTAAGTCATCATATTTAAACTAAATCTCTTTGCAAATCTGGATGCTAACATAGCCAGGTTATTTTAATAGTCTTCAAAATGTTTTATGCTCTGATATAGCCATTTATTTTAAAATATTTTAAATAGCCTATATTTAAATGTAAAATGTATTCAGTAAAATAAAATATGAAGATTAATGAATAACATGATAACTCAGGTACATTTCATATTACCTCTTCCATCTGAGATACCAGTAAAATCATAGCAAAAAAAAAAATTTAAGTTCTATAGCTCCATGACATGAAGAGAGTGGGATGAGAATTATCATGGGCAAGCAAATGCAAGAAATTTCTAGAATATAAAAAGTGATAAAGCAAATTGAATAAAGTGGCAGCCTATGTACTATTTTACCTAGAGTGGTGTAAGCCTCTAGTCTCCATCCATAGAAACTTAAGATAACAAGGATGTCAGGAATAAATTGTGCAACAATATGGAAAGATTTATGAAAAGTCTGTCATTGGAGAAGGCCTACAGCTTGGCACAATAGAGAAAAAGTTACCTGTCTTTGTTTCATGGAGGCGCTCTAGAACATTAGGGATAATGAGAACATGGACGGAGATAAAAAGGGGCACCTGCAAAACACAAAAAAACAGCCTGGAAAGAAGCTTCTAATCAGTAACATTGGTTACTGAAAGATAATGGAGCAACTCTCCTCAGGTTCTTTATGCATCAGGTATTAAGGGTAAAATGAAGACATTATGCCAAGTTTACCTTCCATACATCCCTTCATGGGAGGTTACCGCAGAATGTTCTCACCCAAACAAGGGAGTAATAAATAAGGCCCAGGTTCTTATGGTGACAAATTCCTCAAATTTTTGTCTGTGAAATTTATTTATTTATTTATGCTTGACGGATAATTTCACTGGGTATAGAGAGGGGAAAAAGCTAACTGGTAAAAGCCCTTCAGGTTAGCAAAAACCAACTTCCTGAGCGAGAAGGACTAAAAATCAAGGCCTGGCCTAGGTGTTTGAAGTTTTGTAAAAATGGTTCTTCATGAGGTTGTAGAAAGAAATGGACCTTCACAAGTAGGGTTAAAACACAAGTGGTTTTCTCACTTTTTGGTTTCAGGAACCCTTAACTCTTATAAAAAGGGGGTGATCCCAAAGAGCTTTCTGTTTATGTGGGTTATAACAATGGATAGTTATTAGAAATGAAAACTTACAGGATGCTTCAGTCTTTTCCTCCTCTGGTTTCTTTTCTGTATCTGATTTTCTGCAGTTATGATACGTCTAAGTGTAGAGTTTTGAGTATTTGGCTAGTGTTCGCTGAGCTTCCTGGATCTATAATTTCATTTCTGTCATTATACTGATTTTTTTAAAAAGATTTTATTGTTTTCAGAGAGAGGGGAAGGGAGAGAGGCAGAGAGGGAGAGAGACATCAATGTATGGTTGCCTTTCACCTGCCTCCAGCCATGGACCTGACTGGAGACCTGGCTTGCAACCTGGTTATGTGCCCTGGCTGGGAATTGAACCAGCAATCTTAGGGTTCACAGGCTGGCTCCTTATCCATTGTGCCACCAGCCATGGCTATATTAATTTTTATTAGAAAGTTTTTAATCAGATTTAAATTTTAAAAACATGTACAACTCACATATTTTAAAAATAGATTATTATAACTCAATAATACTCTATAACATCTCTGCATATTTAGCATTCTTTTGCAATGTTTTTAATAATATCCTTTAAGTATCTATAAAAACACTTATTCTGCCTTTTTATTTCCTAAAAAAGAATCCAAACTCTTACAGTAGTTAGTTCTGTGTCATTATTTCTATTTCAAAATACATTTTTCACTACTTTGCAATAACAACAACAACAAAAACAACAACAAAAGGATGAAACTTCACTTAAATTTATTTTAGTTGCAAAATAGCAAAAGAAAAACTGCAACTTTTGTGCTGGCAAAAAGCAAACGAATCTTTAAAATTGAGTTATTCTTATGGTTTTAAAACCATGGTTGTTTTTAATATTGCACTAGTTGAACAGTGGGCATCCATAGGAGCAGATGTCAGGGTGGAGAGAGGTGGTCCCTGGTCCAGGTCTGTCCAAAGGAAAGTCTCCTCTCTGAGGCTTGGCTTTCCATCTGTAAAATATGCATAACTCCTGCTCTGACTGCTTCACAGCAGGGGGGAAAAAGAAGGAGGAGGAGGAGGAGAAGGAGGAGGAGGAGGGGGAAGAGGAGAAGAAGAAGAAGAACAACAACAACAACAACAGGAAGAAGAAGAAGGAGAAGAACAAGAAGGAAAATCACAGATTTTACAAAATGAATAATCCTGGGAGATAATTTTGCCCTTTGGACAAGAAGATAGAGGCTGGATTGAGTTGAAAATTTTGCTCAAGGTCAAAGATTCAGGAGACACATAGAATCATTGTATTTACATTTGGCATTGAAAGTACAAAGCTAATATTTTTATTTTTATAACCCCAGTGAATTCTGTGTAAACTCATTGTAACAGTATGAGCTTTGTGGGCCACTTGCATTACAATAACATATTTCTAGGACAGCAATCTCCTGCTGGTATGGAAAATGACTGTTTTTTTTAAGTGGAATCAATTCTCATCTCCACCAACTGTCCAATAGCTACATTATCAGCTCCTACATTTTGCCTTTTCTGATTAGTTACCAAGTTACTTAAATATATTTTTTCATATTATCTGTAAGTCAGGATCTATGACCTGAAACTTTTTAAAGATGTAGGATTAGCAAAATGAGTAGGAAAGATTTTCTGGATGTAATAATCCCAATAAATGAGGGCACTGAGATGCGAAAAAAGCAGTGTGTTCATAACATTACAAGTAATTTGCTATTGGATTCATCCTCTTCTGATAAGCATTCATGTGTGCTTTCCTCCTTAGAGGTAAAAGGAAGAATCTGGAGTGAGAGCAGGGTACCAGGGGCATCCTTAATTTCATATCCTTCTCACAGTTAATAGAAGTCCTACTGATTCTGTTAGGTGTTTCCGAAATGCCCCCTCCTGTGCTGCCACTGTTGCCACAGTCTTAGTTCAGGTCATCATCATCTATGCTTTCGTGTGGCATTTAAGACTGTTTCCTGCTTCCCGCTCTGACCTCGGTGCTCTCCTTTCACGCTGCACTCTCACCTTCTGAGCACTGGCACTGCTCTGGTTTACTGGCCTTCGCAGAGTCACCGGCTCTTCCCGAGATGCCCTCCGTGTCCTGTGTTCCTCACCTGGCTGATGACAAATTAACCTTTTCTCCCCTCCATCCCTCTTTCCCTCCCTGCTTCACCTTTTTCATTCCACAAATATTTATGCAAAATGTTCTGTGTCCATCATTGAAGGTGTATTAGTGAGCAACACAGGCAAAGCTGTGCCCTCATATACTGTACATCTGTGGGCATGTGTCGGGGTGACAGAAAATAAATGTAACACATAATAAATTGTACAGCATGTTAGAAGATGGCAAGTGATGTGGAAAAAAATGTTAAGTTGTAAATGGAAGAGGAGAATTCAGGGAGAGATGTTTTCAATACAGTGGCCAGAGTTGGTCCCACACAGAAGACGGTATTTCAGCAAAGAGTTGGATGGGGTAATGAAGGAAGCTTTTCGGATATTTGGAGGAAGGGCTCTTTAGGCAGAGGGAATAGCTAGTGCCAAAGCCTGACATATGACATATGCAAAGAGCAGCAAGAAAGTTAGTGCAGCTGGAAACCCAATGAAGTGATGAGGAATCATAGAAGAAGAGAAGAGAAGAGGGGTTCCTGGGGGCCTGACAACTGCCTAGGCCATGGTGAAGACTCCAGGTGTTATACTGAGAGATATGGGAGCCGGGAAAGGTTTTTGGGCAGAGAAATTATCCTATCTGACTTACATTCGAAAAAGCCTACTTTTTGTTGAGAATAGAGCATGTGGTAGAAAGACGGGGAGCAGGGAGACCAGTTAGAAGGCTATTGTAATAATGCAGGGGAGATGGATCAGGCTCGGGGTAGGGGCTGATGAGGACAGGTTGGATTCTGAGAGTGTATACATTTCTTTTTGCATTTTAAACAATTATAAACAAATTATCATAGAATAAAGTTGAGGCTTTTTGGTGCTTGTGTCTAGGAATATTAACACTCGAATATATTTACGTAGATACCACCATAATCAGAATATAGAGTTCTCTAAACTCCCTAAACTCTTTCAACCTAACCTTTGTCAAACACTTTGCTCTCTTGTCACTATAGTCTCAAATTTTCAAGAATGTCATACAAATGGAATCATTTGTAGCATTTTGAGACTGGCTTCTTTCATTTGGTTCAGTGTCTTTGAGAGTCATCCAAGTCGTTGCTTGTATCAATAGTTTGTTCTTTTTAAATAATGAGTAGTATTTCAACATATGATTGTACCACAAACTCTTTATATATTCTCCTGGTAAAGGTCTCTGGGTTGTTTCCCATTTGGAGTGATTTTGAGCACTGCTACTATAAAATTAATGTACAGGTTTTCAAATAAACATTCACTTTTATTTTTTCTGGGATAAATGCTCAATAGTATAAATACTGGGTCTGATGGTAATTGCATGTTTAACTTGATGAGAAATTGCCAGAGTATTTCTCAGAGGGGCTGGGCTATGCCATGTTGTATTCCCACTAGCAATGCATTAAAGTTCTAGTTGCTTTGTATCCTTTACAGAATTTGCTGTTGTCAGTATTTTAAAAAATATTTTATTTATTATTTTTAGAGAGAGTGAAAGGGAGAGAGGCAGAGAGGGAGAGAGACATCAATGTATGGTTGCCTTTCACCTGCCTCCAGCTAAGGACCTGACTGGAGACCTGGCTTGCAACCTGGTTATGTGCCCTGGCTGGGATTTGAACCAGCGACGTTTGGGTTTGCAGGCTGGTGCCTTATCCACTGTGCCACCAGCCAGGGCAGTTGTTGTCAGTATTTTTTATTTTAACTATTTTGATAGGAACATAGCAGTATTTCATCATTGTTTACATTTACATCTATTAATTTACATTCCCCTACACACCTATTAGAATGGCTGATTATGTTGAACATCTTTTCTTTTGCTTATTTATTTTATTTGTATATCCTCTTTGCTGAAATGTCTCTTAAAGTCTTTTGCCTATTTAAAAATAATGACTTGCTCTTTTCACTACTGTTAAGTGTCAGATTTTATTTTTAAAAAGTAAATTACTTCTATTTACCAACAACAGTTAATGTAGCTTAATAATAAAGCAAGGCACTGAAAATGCTTAGAGTGTTTGCAGAATTCCATAAACACACAGGTTTGGCCCCAACCTTTCTATTAGTTATTAGTAAGATTCCTAGTTGGCTTGAGGTAGAGAAGGCTACAATCTTTTTAATGTCATTTTGAGTGAGTACACAGATGTTTGAGAATTTGTTACATATTCTGGATGCAAGTCTTTCTGTAAATATTTTCTCCTATTCTCTAGCTTCTCTGTTCATTCTCTCAACTTTCACAGAGCAAGATTTTTAAAATTAAATTTTAAATTCTGAGATAATTGTGTACACACACACACACACACACACACACACACACCCATGAGGTCTGTCCTGAAAGTATTGAGCCAATGTCAATATAATTAAAAGTTTGTGTGGCCAATACTTTCTGGACAGACCATATATACAGTTTTAAGAAATAATATGGAAGAATCTCATAGACCCTTTACTTAGTTTCTCCCAATGATAACTGCATGCAAAACTATTGTCTAATATACAATCAGAATATTGACAATGACACAGCAAAAACAGAGTCATTCCATAACACCAGGCTCTCTCATATTGTGCTTTTATAGCCTTACCTACTTTCTTTCCAGTCCTACCCCTTCCTTAATGGAGCAACCACTAATCTGTTCCCTATTTCCATAATTAAACAGTGACAAAATATCTGTTATATTGACCATTATGGTTATTTGGTTATTATGGTTACTTCTCTTTCTAAAATGATCCTAAATTGGTACTCAGAGATCCATGCCAATTCCTCCAGTAATCTATATGGGAGGGCTGATATACAATCTTTGCAACATCATTATCCACAGCATCACTGGGAGTTTAAAATCCAACGTTGTTATAGATAATTAATAACATGATATAGGAAATAAATTATCAACATTTTGGAATAAGGTAAGAGAAGGTACAAACATGCAAAATCCAAGTTTACATGGAGCATGCCCATTTCTGGGTAAACATAAAACATCAGTGTGCTTCCTAACGCACACTGGGAAATCAAATTTAACATTACTATAATTGCTATTGTTTTATGAAGAATTTTTGTTACTTCTTTTTTTTTTTTAATTTTATTGTTGTTGTATTACATCCATCCCCTTTTTGCTCCCCTCTGTCTCCCTCCCCACCCACCCATTCCCCTCAAAGTCAATCCCTTAGCAGTGTTTTCTTGTTTGAAAAAGTGTTTTCTTGGCTTCTTGAAAAATTCAGTTTTATATTAGGCTGCATAGATGAAGGGTTACTGTTCAAGGGAACCAGGTGTGCCAGAGGGAGCCCTTGAGATGTCAGGCACTGTCGAGCTCTGGTAAGATGTGAGGAGTCCAGCTAGCTCTTGACAACTCATAGACATCACATTGAGTAACAGAGGCAGAATGAGTAAGAAGTCCCTCCTGCACTTTTCTTTTGAACTATAGAAAATGTGGTAGCATGTGCAAACAAGGTTTTAAAAATATATAAACTGATGAGAGTTCAGATGAGAACAGAAAATGATAAAGGTTTTGTACAAGTCAGCCTCTGGGGGAAAAAACTGTTGGGCATATTCACTTGACACATACAAGGATGTAAATAAAAAAAGATTCCAATTAATCTCTTTAGTCACTAATGAGCTCAAGCTTTAAGAAAGTCACAAAATGTAAGATATTTCAAAACAATGATATTCTAAGAGACTAAAAGACAAAAAAAATTCTACAGTTCTCCAACTGAATTAGAAGCTACACATTTAGGGTTGAATGTTTTCAACACCTACAAGATGAAGAATATTTAGGTTTATAGCCAAAGCCCAAATGACCCATTTGAATGCACAGGCATTGTGTTGATGAAAACTATAGTATGAAGGAATGAAAAATACAAACTCATCCCTGACTGGGGATGATTTAAAATCTTAGAAAGAGGTATAGAGAGAAGGAGAGTTAAAACAAGGGCCAAGCATATTGATGTATTAGTACAAACTAATCAGAAAGAAGGTTAAGAAATGAGGAAACTAAACAGGATGGAAACCATTGTGATACTTGAGTGTTACCTTAAAGAACAAGAGATGTTTATTCACTGTAGAGAAGAGAAACCATGTAAATTCATTAAGACAGTTAAAAGTTACAGACACAAAAATTTCAGTCCTTTACAAGAGTTCTCAAGCCCTATAATAGCTGTGAAAATCACGCTGAGAAAGCAACACTAATCATCCACAGTCGTCTAGATTGTAGAGGAAGTCAAGAAAGATGAATAAAACCACAGCATACTGACAAAATGAATCCTAGAAGCTGAGCAGAAAGTGGGTCAAAAAATTGATTTTGACAGATGTGTCAATCAGATTTGAAGTATCTAAACAAGTGCAAAATGAAACCATAAGAAAATCACAAAAGAAAAGCTAAAAATCAAAAGGTTTTGAAAACCATACAGAATGCTATAGAAAGTAAAAGATATTAAATACAGACCATACAAAGGACAAGGCTGTAAAGCTGACCAAGATTACAAAGGAAATCTCTCCATAGTGATAATAGTGAAAAGGGACACAAAGATTTGAGGATATGGGATCAGGGTATATAGTCAGAGGATTTCAAGTAAGCTCACCACATGCAGGGAATTAAAAAGAGGTGGTTGATAGAAGAGAATAAAATGTTATTAGGGAATGTGTCTCTTTGTGCCAAGTGCCATCTTCTGAATCCAAACAAGTGGTTGAGGGAAGGGAAGAGTTGCAGTTGGATGAAGAGCCTTTAAAAGGGGCATGCCTGAAACAGAAATCAGACCCTGGCAAAAATCCCTGTTGGGTGTCGGAGTTCACCTTCTATCTCAGCGCGTTGTTGCTCCCGGTAGGTGGCTGGCAAATGCTGTGTCCAGTCGGGTTCCAGGCCAGCAGAACAGTTTTGTGCACAGCAGGCAACCTTTCAATTACTAGATTAAAAAACTGGATGTTAATACTCATGTATTAACCATTTTGGACAGACAGAAAAGAAGTTTAGGCCCTCTGGAATAATAGTAGAGAATCTGAGCAAAGTGCTGAGGAAGACAGTGTACATTCACTATAACTGGAAGTGAAACAAATAAAAGGCCAGGAACAGAGGAGGATACCTGAGGCAGTGGTTAAGAACTCAGTGCCCACAGGTGCTTTGGTAAAACTGAAAGTGCATAGATGCAGAAACCACTGCATCACTGTTGACAAGGAACTTGAATGAAAGCTTCACCCTTCAGCAAAAGAAAATCTACTCCTGAATACTGATGAGTTCTCTATGAGCTGGCCTATGCATGTTTAATACTGTCAAAGAGGGTTATTGTGGTATAGTGTTTATATAAAGTGATGGTGGGGTGGGATCATAATGTCTATTTGTGGAATTTGTTTTTTTCTAGAAACTACTCCCCTGCCTACCTCATGCCAAAGGTACAAAAGACAACCTCTTCTGTTTGGCACAGGGAGGAAACAGAGATAAGTAGTTATAGCAGTGCTCAGAGCAAACTGAAGGTAACAAATAGAGTGAGCAGGCATTCCCGGCCTGTTATTAGCCAGGACAGAATTTTACTGAGGAAGCTGGAGAAGAAAACATCCTTAAGAACAGTATTAACAGATAAGCTCTAATTTAAGGGAACTTATAGTAACTGCAGCTTCAGTGATCACCAAACTCATTAATAGTCACAACAGCCTTATCAGCAGAACCCAGAGAAAAAGAGAAGTTGGATCCCAGAGTCTGCTTAACAATTTTCACTATCTCTTTGGTGGAGAGGAGCACTGGAATAATCAGAACCTCATTTGAAATATAGGGTGGGGCAAAAGTAGGTTTACACTTGTTTGTATGGAAAATAACACAATAAGAAAGAATCATATGAGAATATGCTTATTTCATATACTCACAACTCTAAACCTACTTTTGCCCTACCCTGTATATCATACATATTACAGTGCATGTATAGTTCTCATTCATTAGGATGGGCATTTTTTTGTTATCTTCATAACAAGTCATCTATTGCTGAAAATAAATATGTGAACTGGACAAACTCGGATTATAGCAATCAAAATTCTTATATGTAGAGATGGAAAAGCTTACTACTGTATGGGTGGAGCTACTGGTTATACTGTGAAAAACTGTGACTAAATTCAGTCTTGCCAGTGGGAGGAATTTTCAAATAGCAAAACATAGCATATAGATTTCTTAGGACTTTTATCAGTATTAAAAATCAATGAGATTTGAAATTTTTCTAGTTAGACTAGAGCTTGTAGCAGAATTCTTCTGTTGATCATATTCCCACATTATTCAGTCCAATAGACCATTATTGGCCACACCTTCCAAGAAGGCATGAACACATGGTCACAACCGATTGTATTGAGTCATGTGATCACAGGCTTTATTCTTAGCTATACTTCATACTTGCTATATAACAAGTGAAGAAGAATCTATATATGTGCCTAAGACTATGTATTTGTTAACTAGATATAAGAAGCTAGATATCACCCAACCTTGGAAAGCTTCAATCAAGCCTAATGGGTAAATCTGAAGCACTTTTAAATATAATGAAAAAACCATAATAATAACAGAAAGAGCAAATGTTACAAAAATGAAAACAAAACCAAAGAGAGTATTGTAACATTGTATTTTCCAAAACTACAATAGAGAGGAAAATTTCTTCTTATTTATTATTTATTTATTTTAAAATATTTTATTTATTATTTTTAGAAAGAGGGGAAGGGAGAGAGACAGAGAGAGAGACATCAATGTATGGTTGCCTTTCACCTGCCTCCCTCTATGGACTTGCTAGAGACCTGGCTTGCAACCTGATTATGTGCCCTGGCTGGGGAATTGAACCAATGACCTTTGCATTTGCAGGCCAGTGCCTTATCCACTGTGCCACCAGCCAGGGCTCAGGAAAATTTCTTTTTTTTCCCCTTTAAGTAAGGAGGAGTATTTCATCCTTAAAACTATGGATGCTTCCCCCCCAAAAGTATTCCTAACTTTAAACCTTTAAACCTTTAAAGGTTTCCTAAGTTATTATATTAGCAATATAATAACTAAAACACATCAAAGTCTGATCTTGGCAAATCAGATGATTCCACATGCATCTGCTAAATATTTTTTTCTGAACTGGGCAGTTCAATGGCACTTTAAAAACTGTGCCTTCCAAAATGTGTCACAATACCATGGTGATTTCTAATTTCATAATAAATTAGTATAATTTACCTGGTTCCTTTAACATTTTTGCTAATATATGAAAAACCCTGTTGATATGAGTCATAAAAATGTAATGAAACACCAAGGATATTGTGGCATTGAACAACACTCTAGAGGAAATGGACCTAACTGATATATACAGAACATTTCACCCCAAAGAAGCAAAATACATATCCTTTTCAAATGCACATGGAACATTCTCAAAGATAGACCACATGGTAGATCACAAGACAAGCCTTCACAAATATAGGAAAATGGAAATCATACCAAGCATCTTCTCAGATCACAATGGCTTGAAACTAGAAACCAATCTCAAGGGAAAAAACCAAAAACCAAAAACCAAAAGCATGGAGACTGAATAACATGCTTTTAAGTAAGTAATGGGTAAACAATGAGATCAAAGATGAAATATTAAAGTTCCTGGAAACAAATGACAAGAATACAAAACAGCCCAAAACCTATGGGACACAGCAAAGGCAGTCCTCAGAGGGAAATTCATAGCAATACAATACAGGCCTACCTAAAAAGGATAGAAGAAGCTTATACAAACAATCTATCCATAAAGCTACAAGAACTAGAGGAGCAACAACAAACAAAGCCCAGAATAAGTAGAAGGAAGGAAATCATCAAGATCACAGCAGAATTAAATAACTTAGAGACTAAAACTATAATTTGAAGACTCAACAAGTCCAGGAGCTGGTTCTTTGAAAAAATAAACAAAATTGACAAGCCTTTAACCAGACTCATCAAGAAAAAGAGAGAGTGGACCCAAACAAAATCAGAAACAATAGAGGAGAAATCACAACTGATACTTCAGAAATACAAAGGATTGTAAGAAATTACTACAAACAACTATATAATAAGAAATATGACAACCTGTGTGAAATGGACACATTTCTGGAAATGTATAATCTACCAAAACTGAATCCAGAAGAAGCAGAAATCCTGAATAGACCAATAACTAGTGAAGTTGAAGAAGTAATCAAAAATCTCCCAAAGCACAAGAGCCCTGGACCAAATGGCTACACAAGTCGAATTCTACCAAACATTTAGAGAAGAACTAACTCCTATCCTTCTCCACCTATTTCAGAAAATCTAACAAGAGGGAAGACTCACAAACTCTTTCTATGAGGCCAATATTATTCATCCCAAAACCAGGTCAAGACACAACTAAGAAAGAAAACTATAGGCCAATATCTCTGATGAAAATAGATGCTAAGATTCTCAACAAAATATTGGCCAACTGGATCCAGCAATACATTAAAAAGATCATACAACATGATCAAGTGGGTTTCATCCCAGGGATGCAAGGATGGTACAACATTCACAAATCAATAAATGTAATATACCACATCAACAAAATAAAAGACAAAAACCATATGATCATATCAATAGATGCTAAAAAGCATTTGATAAAGTACAGCAACCATTTATGTTAAAAACACTCAGCAAAATGGGAATAGAGAGAGAATACCTCAACATAATAAAGGACATATATGAGAAACCTGAAGCTAACATCATACTCAATGGGCAAAAACTAAAAGCTCTCACCCTAAGATCAGGAACAAGACAAAGCTGTCTACTTTCTCCACTTCTGTTCAACATTGTTTTGGAAGTTCTAGCCATAGCTATCAGAGAAGAAAAAGGAATCAAAGGTATCCAAATTGGGAAGGAGGAAGTAAAACAGTCATTATTTGCAGATGACATGATAGTGTACATACAGAACCTGACAGACTCCACCAAAAACTTACTCGACCTGATAAGCAAATTTAGCAAAAATAGTTGGATACAGTCAATATTCGGAAATCAAAAGCATTTTTGTATACCAATAATGAAACATCAGAAATAGAAACTAGAAAACAAATCCCATTTACCATAACAACAAGAAAAATAAAGTACTTAGGAATAAACTTAACCAAAGAGGTCAAAGACCTGTACTCAGAAAACTACAGAACATTGAAGAAAGAAATTAAGGAAGATACAAATAAATGGAAGCATATACTATGTTCATGGATAGTAAGAATTAACATCATTAAGATGTTCATACTACCCAAAGCAATCTATAGATTCAATGCAATCCCAAGTAAAATACCAATGACATACTTCACAGAGATAGAAAATATACTTCAAAAATTTATATGGAGCCAAAAACACCCACAAAAAGCCACAGCAATCTTGAGAAAGAAGAACAAGGTAGGAGGAATCACAATACTGGACATCAAACTATACTACAAGGCTACCATCATCAAAACTGTCTGGTACTGGCATAAGAATATATGTATAGATCAATGGAACAGAATAGAGAGCCCAGAAATAAACCCAGGACTCTATGGTCAATTAACATTTGCAAAAGGGGGAAGGAACATCAAATGGAGTAAAACCAGTCTCTTCAGCAAGTGGTATTGGGAGAACTGGACAGCAGCAAGCAAAAAAATAAAACTAGATCACCAACTTACACCATACATCAGAATAAACTCAAGATGTATAAAGGACTTAAACATAAGCAGTGCCACCATAAAGGTCCTGGAGAAAAATATAGGCAGTAAAATTTTAGATATCCTACACAGAAATATGTTTACTGATACTTCTTCAAGGGCAAAGGAAACAAAAGAACAAACAAACAAATGGGACTATATCAAACTGAAAAGTTTCTGTTCAGCTAAAGAAAACACAAGCAAAATTAAAAGAAAACCAACTGTATGGGAAAACATAATTGGGTTTTGATAAGGGTTTGATATCCAAAATATATAAAGAACTTATGCAACTCAACACCAGGGAGACAGCCCAATTAAAAAATGGGTGAAGGACCTGAACAGACAACTCTCTGAGGAAGATATACAAAGGGCCCAGAGGCATATGAAAGAATGCTCAACATCACTAGCCATCAGAGTGATGCAAATTAAAACCACAATAAGATACCACCTCACACCTGTTAGAATGGTAATCATCAACAAATCAACAAACAACAAGTGTTGGCAAGGATGTGGGGAAAAAGGAACCCTGGTGCACTGTTTGTGGGAATGCAGGCTGGGGCAGCCACTATGGAGAACAGTATGGAGTTTCCTTAAAAAACTAAAAACGGAACTGCCTTTTGATCCAGTGATTCCACTACTTGGACTATACCCAAAGAACCCTGAAATACCAATTCATAGGAACTTATGTACCCCTATGTTCATAGCAGCTCTATTTACAATAGCCAAGTTCTGGAAACAGCCTAAGTGCCCATCAGTGGATGATTGGATCAAAAAACTTTGGTACATTTACACAATGGAATACTATACAGCAAAAAGAAAGAAGGAATTCCTACCCTTTGCAACAACATGGATGGAACTAGAAAGTATTATGCTTAGTGAAATAAGTCAGTCAGTGAAGGACAAATACCATATGATCTTATCCATTACAGGACAATAATGAACAAAACAAACAAATAAGCAAAACAGAACCAGATACATAAATACAATGAATAAACAAACCTTCAGTAGGCAGAGGGGAGGGGGAGGGGGAGGGGGAAGGGGAGGAGGAGGCAAAAAAGGGAAGCAGTTTAGTCAAGGAACTACCATGGAAGAACCATGGATACGGACAACAGGTGGGATTGACTTTGAGGGGGAGTGGGTGGGTGGGGAAGGGGACAGAGGGAGGGGGAAAGGGGATGGATGTAATATAACAACAATAAAATTAAATTTAAAAAATTAAAAAATAAAGATTCATAATGCATAGTGATAAAAAATGTAATGATAACATCATGACTTCATTTTCTACACTGGTGTACATTATTAATTAATTTTAGGTTTCTAGAGTCATACCCACTTACAATGTTTTAAATATAATAAATATTAGGTAATAGAATCTAACTGACTTCCCTGACTGGAAAACCAATTCTCAACTGGGAAACATCTAACACTAATAATGATAATATAAGCCTCATGTGATTAGTTGATGATTCTGATCTTAAATATTCTGTCACATTAAGCCACAGTACTATTCATGTCCCTTCAACTGTGCATTGTTAGTTTTCCCATTTATAAGATCCTCTAGAATTTATAAAATATGATGGGGAAAGGCATGTTTTCATAAGGAGTCAGAACATTAATTATTTGTCTTCTTTTGTTACCAGGAAACTTTAGGAAAATCACAAAGATAGATAGAGCAAGATAACACAATTTACTGAGCCACAATCAGATAATATAAACAGATAACAAAATGAATTAGAAACAAGAACATTCATTGTTAAGCCCTATTTTATTATGAAAGATGGGTTTCAAGTTAGGTTCCATGTTTGTGAATGGCCAGCACAGAGAAGGAAATGCCCTCAGCTTGTGCACCTCAGGGTCTTCATGGTAAATGTAAATAAATTGTTTCAGAGAAGCACAACTATTTCACATACTACTACAGTGGTAGAAAGAAGTTTCTCAAAGAGTCTGCACAGAAATTGTCCTGAACAACATGCTTGTATCAATCCTAGGAACATTTGTTTAAAACACCCAATAGAACCAACTTAGTAAAAGCAATTTTATAGGGGAGATGAGGAATAGGAGTTAGTTTGCCAGGACCTACTTCTTCTGTCCTGTGAAGGTTTACAAAAATAATTGCTATATAAACATAAGGATGTGAATTCTCACTAATGAAACTCTCATAAAATAATAGTTCAACAGCTTTCTATGCACATGAGTTGTATTTTCTATTCACTTTAAAATAGTATATGCAACCATTATAATTTTTTCTTGAAAAGCTCAAATACAAGTTTTGGCTTTTTCATATATTATCTGATGATAAAGAATTATTTATAAATGCCTTAAAAATAAACAACATAGAGTTCTGGTGACTCTCCTTAATTACGAAAATTATCCCATTTTTCTAAATGTAAAGAGAGTTGGGGTTAGGTTAAATGATCTTTAAGGATTTTTACTTCAAACATTTAATGGCCTCAATATATGTCATGATGTCACTTTCTTTTTTCTATATTTTTTTAAAGCAAAGAACATTTCTTATTTCCTCAGAAGCCTCAAAAGGCAAAGGAAAAAATCAGTATATTGATCAATGGTTTCCAATGTTATCCTAGCTTCAGAAGGTGTCCAGTTACAGAGAAACATTTTAGTAATCGTAAGGTTCAGACAGACCTTATGTGACCCTATTCATTCCTGACCAGCAAATAGTTTTTGTTTAACTTCGAAAGAAACCAGACAAACCCTGCAAGGTTACTTGTAATCATGACACCATACTTAGAATTGCCATGTGCTGGGAACATGCCTTCTCGCTTCCTCCTTCTATCTACAGTATAAATCTGAAGGACTTTGTTATGGCTCTTATACTTGGCACATCTTAGGCCTATTTAGAACATCAACACCATCAATCACAAAATATGGGGCCGACCAGCTGGATGAACTCTGGCTATCACGCAGGGGTTATTTGTCATCTGGCCATGTCTGTTTGGTATATAACACTCCTGCAGTCCCAGAACAATTTTCCCCCTCCAAAAATATTCTCTTTGATTCAGGAAACATGTGATTAATAAAGGACAAGGGTTTAAAGCCAGAGGTCAAGGCTAAAAGTCTTAACCAAACAAGTGCATTGCTTACTAACGTTTGCATCAGCAGTCAAAAATTTCCTTGAAGAGCTCCTGCACCAAAGAAACACACATCTATTCTTAAATGCCATGCATTTCAAGGGACTGCAGCAACCAACTGTGTTCATCTTGAGGGATTCATTTTTAAATAATGTTGCACATCTGAGAAATGTTTTGCTGCAGAATAATAACACTACATCAAGCATTTAAAAGGCCCATTACAAACACTTACAATTTAATATAAGAAATTAAACTTGAACACACATAGTTTAACCAACACGTTACATAAAGAAAATTTGTACTATAACATCAGAGCAATTTACATTAAAAATAAATTGTTTTCAAAGATGTCTATTTATAACAAAATGGATTTAAAAGCAACAGTCCTTGTTCATACTTTTTGTCTTATTTATATGCCATCTACAATACTTTATGGTACTTTTCCATTAGACAGTTTTTCTTTTATCCATGTTTCCCCTCGTTCCACCAAAAGAACCTTGTTTCATATTGATAGAACATTAGGTTTTCTTCTTTCTAGGCAATTATTATAGTTCTACTCTGTAATATTATTTATTTGATATTTATGAATTGTTTTTATGTATGTGATGACAGAAAAGAAGCAAATTTTAACAATATACATTTTTAAAATGTTGGTCAAGCTTTACAATTATGTTAACATAATCTGAGAACTTAACCGAGAACGACTTCATTGTTTATTTTACTGGAATTCTGAAAGGAGTCACCAACTCCTGCTGGATATCTAAATAGGGTTTCTCAGAAGAAAAGTGATAAGTAGATTCTACTACAGTGTTGATGATGTTACAAGGCCTAAGAAGCACATGTCAGTCATCACGTTATTCAACTTGTATAAACTCTTAAGTTCTCTCACACACGCCACCTGAGGCAACCAGACTTGCTGGAACGCAGCTTTCTTTACCTCTTTGCCAAATGCCAAAGGAATAAAAATAGAAACTCAGTACACAACATACTGTATTGAAAATATGTTTCCATGGAAATCCATAATGGCAGTACATTTATCATGAAGACCCCTTAAAATTAGCCTGGGGGCATGGGAGGGCTTTGGATGTCATCTGGTCTGACTTTTCATCCTATTGCTTCAGAAACTGAGCCTGAGAGGGGAAGTGGTAGAAGTGAGACTAGAACCCTGGTTTCCCTTGCACCTACACAGTGTAAATCCCTCTTATGGTTTAGTTGTTGGTGCACAATATTGCGGTAAATCTAATTTGCTCACGCTGGGCCATCTGTTGCTCTACTATTTATGCTAATGATAACATTGTGCATTTGACTGTTGATGGGGTCTTCTTGGCACTGTACATACATAATGTCCTCAGTTAACTCAGTTGACCCTGTTAAACAATGAAAATGTATGCGAGGCTTGGGTTTGTTAGCATTCATTGTTACAAAAATAGGGTTACTGACCTTGTCATATTTAACAGCGTTGAGCAGACACTGCAATGTGGATCCTGAGGGTGAATAAAGAATTTCCAGTGGTGATTGAAGAGCTATGCTAATTAGTTTCTCCCTCCATTCTGCTTCTAGGCACTGAATAACTAACTGTACAGTTTGGATAGAAAACTCACTGAGTCCTGAACTAATAAAACATAAGAATTTTTATAAATAATAATACAAATTAAAAAATGTTTTAACATGCCCTTTCCCTTAAGGTCAAGAGTGGCTTTTGCAGAACAGCATGTCTAGGGTGACCACTCTGTTTTCGCTGTTGCATCCCAGCCCGCAATAGAAGTGAAACAGCAATGCAGACTGACTGTCCCCCGCCCCCAAAGCATAAAATAATCATGTATTAATTTATATTCCCTTAATATATTTTTCTTAAGGCGTTTTTAAAAATGCTACCACTCTGTGACTAAGATGAGAACTGTATGTGAGGACTGGTTTATGTAGCTAAGCATTTGGATATGGATATTCCTGCCTCAGTAGAAAAACAAGCTAAGTTAAATTTTAACAATGCAATATTGCCTTGGTACATCTTGTTCTCTCTTTCCCTCGGGGTCTTACACGAATGAATCAGAAAATTGCTCCCTTATGTTAAGCTTGAATCTGCACCTGTGTTAAATTCACATGGAACTGGAATTGGGGGTGGGGATAAATGTCAGCAAAACTAATAGGATGATATATCTGAGTTTGAATTCTCAAATGGACTAGCTAATGCAGGGACCATCAACGGGAACGCTTTTGTAGGCATATTGTTTCACATCGAGAACTGAAATCAGGATATATAATCATGTTGATCAGCTGTCCTCAACTTCTAAATTTATGATTAGAAGCATCTGGCTCCAGATTTTAGGAAACTCAGATTATCAGGCATTCTGGAAATTTTGGCATGCCAACATTTTTACTTTACCTTCTTTGGCTATCCTGGATCACTTTCCAAGTATTAAAACAATCCCTTGTTTCAGACATGTGAAAGAGAGATCACAAAACGTAAGCAAGTCATTGAAGCAAATAGAAAAAGCAATAAAGAGCTGAAAGAAGGGGAGAGATTAATGACCATTGGATTTGCAAAAACAAGCAAAGTTTTTGATGTTCTAGACAAGTGGGTGAATAGGACAAGGAAAAAGCACAGGTCAGTATAAAAGTGAGAGGAATTCAGGGAGGAAAACATATGTGGGCAGATTGTGTCCTCATTCTGAGATGGCTCTTCATTCATGAATGGAAGTGGCTGGAACAAGTCATTCTACCTCACAGTGAAGAAAACTTGTTTATGAAATTTCACATCTGCTCAATTTAGATGATGCAGTATGGTATTAATGTTTGAAGGCAACATTGGCAGACCTTTGAGCTACATTCTGGATGAAGACATCTGTCTCTTTAAAAGACTGCTATCAGAAGAAGGAAAAAATGAGAAATAAGTTTGGGGCTCTGAGACTAGGACACCTCAGTTTTATCAGCGATGAAGCACACACCAAAGGAGGGCGATTATTTGCATATTGCAAAGGAGACTGGTTAAAATCCAATCTATTGAATCCAGATGTGGGTCTCTTCTGAGATTTTTTTTTTTTTTTAAAGTGAGGGTTGCCAAAACTTCATGGGAGCAGAGACCACAAGCTAACATAAGCCAAAGGACTCTCAAAGTACAAGAAACATTTTTGGCCTATGAGAAATCTTACTTCTTTCAGCTTCGTGGCTAAAATAATAAAATAAACTGGTCTATGATAAAGTAGAGGATATTTACAATTGGCTGGTCCTTGTCTAAACAAAATATTCCAAAAATAACTGCAAGAAGTGTTCCTGATAGGATGGCTATTCAATCACCCATTTAGAGAACACCACAACTGGTAGTTTATGCTATCTTGTCAGGAAGTAAACACCAGGAAAGCAATCTGTGAAAATCGTTCTCCTGGTACATGGGGGTAACAAATAGAATTTGAATAAAATGTCAAAGGTGTGTTTTTAAAAAGTGTAAATATTCATCAAAATGTCACACCTCTTTAGAAACTAACAGGAGCAAGATGACAGCTAAGGTTGGGGAGGGTTACGGGGAATGGAGAAATTGAACTAAAAGGGAAAAGGATTCATGGACAACAGTGTGGTGATTGTGGGGGTGGAGGTATGGGAGGTTAGGGGACAAAATGGTAATGCAAAAAATAAATAATAAAGATGAAATGAAAAAGAAACAGGAAAGTCCTTTAATTTTAGAAATTAATTAGTTTAAAAATATTAGAAAATAATTTTGTAGGGAATTCTGTTCTAGTGTTTTTCTGCTCAAATGAGACTAATTTTGACTAGTCAAAAAGCTTATCTTTTCATTTGGGAACAGGAATCTTGAAATAACTAGTGAGAACTAAAGTAAGTAACAGTTTGACTAAAAACATTTTGTTTTTGGTTATTTTCTAAATGCATTGAACACTTTAGAGTAAGTAAAAGAAATAATTTTGCACAATCTTATCATTCTGTCAAATCAATGTGTTTTCATATTTCTATTTTCTCTTCAACTACGTATGACTACATTTTTTAGGATATTACAGGTGTGCTAGAAAGGATATTTTTCCCCCAAATAATAACTTAATGAAAGCCTTTGCATCTGACTGTTTAAATATCCTAGAATGTCTTGGTTTTATGGAGTTTAATTTATGTATTTATTAATCTGGATAATTATTTTTTGATAAGAAATATTTTTGTTGAACTTGAACTTTTTTTCTGGAAATCTCAAATAAAACCCAGAATTTGCTTAAACTTCTTTTGGAGCTTTGGTTTTAGATCACAATGTAAAAAATGTACAACCAAATTTGAGAGTGAGAAACTTAGAAATCAGAAAAGTGCTAACTTAGAATAAATGAAATCCATTTCAATTGCATTAAATTCAAGTCAAGCCTAAACTTCTTTTCATTGTGGTAGGTATCACACAATCAGATGAGGCCTACCTATCTCCCAGGGCCTTCTGATAAATAGACACATGCCTGGGTTGAGCTAAGGCAGGGTTTAATACAGAAATAAGCAAAGTCCTTGAAAAACTTCTACCCAAAAGAATGGAAAAATTATTCCAAAAGCAAGGGCTTCTTAAGGTAAGTGGAAATTAAACTGGGCCTTACAAGATGGGTTGGCATGATTTACTTTTGTTTAGACCCTTTGATAACTTAATCTTGATAAATGAAATGAGTTGTCTGAAGGCAGCAAATCATGCAAAAGAGATTTTAAGCTTCAGGAAGAGAACTCTTACTGAACTTAGGTTCTGTGCCTTGTAAGCCCTTCTTGGGCTATTTAGCAATGAGCACAGTGGCTACATGGGCATGGGATCAATTTTGCACGGGACACTGAAGGCAGAAGAGCCCTGTACTTGGGGTTTAATGCTCTGTAGTTATCATCTGGAAATTCTTAATAATTGCATCTGTGTAGGTAAAGGCCAATAAAACAATGGAGCACATGCTGAGGGCTTGAAGCCTTGGCTTATATACTGTCCTGTGTCTTGCCACTTCCACACCTCCCTGGACAGGGCTCTCAGTTCTCCCATACTCCCCAACACTTGGAGCTGCATGCTCTGCCTGATCTCCCTCTCCCCATTTTTACCCTGCACATAAGGAAATAAGCCATCCTCTCCCTGGTGGGCAACCAAGTTGAATTCACAGGGGAGGGAGGCCTACATTCCATTGTAGCCATCTGTTCCTGCTGGGGACCTGGGAATGAGCATGGGGAGAGTCAGGGTCAGATGTGCATCCTTCGGGGCATTTCAATGCAGGGGCAGATGGTCACCGGCAGCACCATGGTGTAATTGGGATGACTGGATGTGGTCCTCTCTCCACCTCTGATCCAGGTACTGCCTATGTTCCAGCACAGAGGCTACAATCCCTTGCAGGTTGCCCATTTGCCCACAGATTACAGAGCTCAACATCTCTCCTCAACCCTGGCCAGGTCCCACATTTCCATTTTGCCTTGGGGCTAAAAATTAGGTAGTTGGCTCTGACCTTGAGGCAGGTATTACTGTTTCGTAATACTGATGGGAAACTGGAGACTAGAGAAGGGCTGATAGGTGGTCTCACACCAAAGATCATCTCTCTCCACAGATGTGCTCTACCATTTCCCTTGAGAAATGGCCGAGTGAGAGGGGCCTCAAGGTGCTGATTTCCCATGCCTGCCCTTTCCTCTGGAGTGGCCTGGAGGTCACCAGGAGCACTCTCTTAAGAATTCAAAGTGATGACAAGCAAGGGCCTAAAACATAGATTACTCTACTCAGCAAAGCTATCATTTAGAATGGAAGGGTAGATAAAGTGCTTTCCAGACAAGGTAAAGCTAAATGAGTTTATCATCACTGAACCATTATAACATGGAATGTTAATGGGGCTTATGAATATTTAAGAAAAAGAAGATAACAACTATGAACATTAAATGGCAACAAATTCACAACTATTGACAACTGAATCTAAAAAAAAACCCCAAACTAACCAATCTGACTATAAGCAGAGAAAATTTGGACACACACACATTGACACCATGAATGGGCTTACACAGAAGATAGACTGAAGAAGTGCTCTGAAGAAACCAAAGCAACCAACACTCTGACTTTGGACTTCTATGAGAAAATAAGTTTCTGTTGTTTAAGTCACTCATGCAGTGGTATTTTGCTATGGCAGCCCTAAAAAACCAACATATTTACTAGGACTCTGATATATTAATACATCAATCTTGTGTTGTTCTAAAAAGCACAACATGATTCTATCATGTGTTACAAAAATGAAGAGCTATCTATGAAAGTTCATTGGATAGGACTTGAAATTTTTGTTGGTTTCCTACAACACCAGGATAGAAGAATGAGAAAGAGAAAACAAAATGAGAAAAAAAGGGAAAAAAAATTAGAACACTGTAGTTAAAGAAGCACCTAGCTGTTGTCTTTCACCTTTTCTACATAAATAATACATTTATTGTAAAATGTACAATAGACTCTTGTAAACTCTTCAAATTTCTAAAAGAGATTTAAAAAATTTATTTTTAGGCACCACTGAATGGAGCAGATTCATTTCTGTGGGTGGGGCTAATGCTTCCCTTTGGCTGCTGTCACTTGGAGAAGAGTGGTCTGCCTGCAGTGTAGGAGATGGGTCAGCACTGGGACCTCTTCAGCTGCTCCCTCATGTCTCTCCTCAAAGACACTGCCCCAAACTCTCCTTAAGCATCTCTAGTCCACTCTGCCCTCCCTCTGCTGGAGACCAGGGTAGTGGGTGCCAGTGTATTTTCATGCATGGTCCCTTTAAGAACTCTGTGCCTCTAGCTATCTCTTTCAAGCTGGCCAAATCTGGTGGCTTTTTGTTTTTCACAGCTGGATGCTGTTTTAGTCTCAGCTTTGTTGCAATAGGCTGGGAAGTCCAGATGGTGGTTTAGATGCCAGCCTTCTCAGGTGGAACCCCCAGCTGCTGAGATTTTACTCCATCCCTTCAGCTGCCACCTATGGGAGTGCAGCCAGCCCTTTCACATCTCTGCATTTCCTACCAGTCACATTGTGATGAAGCAGCCTTTTCTTTTCTGTCCATGGTTATAAAGCTTCTCTCCAGCTGGTATTCTATTGTTTATTATGGATGGTTTATCCCGAATTAAGATGTAATTCCAGATTGGTCCTGGGAGGATACTGGTGTAGCTCCACTTACTCCTCCTAACAGTTGATCACAGATTAATTGGATTAACAACTGAAGAAGACAGACAAAGGCAGTGGATCTCTGATAGTCTCCAATAGGCTGCCTGGGCCCAGACTGGGACAGGAGCTGAATTCACCAGGAGTGAATCCAGGAAGTAAAGAAAGTATATTTCTACACCATAGCAAGTCACACCATGAGGACAGGAAGTCAAAGCAGAAACAAACAAGAAGAGTCACCTAAAATGGGGAGATAAACAAACCCCATCAAAAGGAAAAAAAGGAATCCCTAGAAAGAGCGCTAAATGAAATAAAGGCAAGCAAACTGTTAGAAATGGAATTCAAAATAATGATTTTAGAGAAACTCAATGAGCTCAGTGAACTCAAAGAAAACTACAGACAACTTTAGGGGAACTATGAGGAACTCTAGGGGAACTACGAAGAACTCCAGGGAAGCTCAAAGGAACTTACTGAGAACTACATCAGCATTAAAAAGAACATATAAACTATGAATAAGGTCCAAGATGAAATGAAGAATACAATTTCCAAATTGAAGAACAGTAGAAGGAATCAAAAGCAGGTTATCTGAAACAGGGGATTAATCAGGTCAGAGAGCTGGAGGCTCAATGTATAAAAAAATTCCCAGTATAACAAAACATAAAAAGGCTAAAAAAGAATGAAGAGGTTTTAAGAGAGCTGCAGGACAACATGAAACATAGTAATATCCATATATAGGGATACAAGAAGGAGAAGAAGAGGAGCAAGGGATAGAAAACCTGTTTGAAAAAGTAACGACAGAAAACTTTTCTAACTTGAAGAGAGAAAAAGTCATGCAAATTCAAGTAGCACAGAGGGTCCCAATGAAGAACCCAATCAGGCCTACTCCAAGACTATCATAATTAAAATGATATATTTCAGAGACAAAGAGAGAATCCTAAAAGCATCAAGACAAAAATAGCTAATAACATACAAGAGGGCTCCAATAAGGTTATTAGCTGATTTCTCAACAGGAACACTATGTGCAGAAGGGAATGACAAGAAGTATTCCAAGCAATGAAAAACAAACACCTACAACCAATACTACTCTACCCAGAAGGTTCTCATTTAAAATGGAAGGTGAAATAAGGAGTTTCCCAGACAAAAGAAGGCTACAAGAATACATCTCCACCAAAACAGCATTGCAAGAGATGTTAAAAGGTCTACATTAAGAAGATGAAGAAACAGAGGCAGAGAGGAACATAGGTACAAAGGGAAAAAATGACAATGAATAAGTATGTATCAATAATAACCTTAAATGTGAATGGATTCAATGCACCAATCAAAAGACATAGAGTAGCTGAATGGATAAGAACCAACTTTAACTTCTGAATGCTTTAAAATAATCTCGTTATAAGTAGATCTTATTAAATAACATATAGTTCTGTATCTGCATTATTGCGGGTTAAATTTTCTTTGATTGGGATTATTTCCTAAATTGGGAAAATCAAGTTATTTGCAATAGCTCTTAGAACAACTGAATGCAGTTAAGGAAAAAAGAGAAAATTTGGATGTATAATGCATAGAATACATGCTATCTTTCTTATTCGCTGGTACAACATGTGTGATTGTAAGTATATAATATGTAGATTTTATTAGCAATTTACGTTTTAAAATCAACTAACTGGTAGTTGGTGTGTTGAGAAATTAGTCAATCTTTAGGTTAGAAAAGATGCTGAAGACTAATTTGGGATGAAAGTTATCAACTACTAAACTATATGATTCATGTATATATGCAATATGTATCCTTATATTAGGACTTAAATTAGATGAGATTCCTTTCAAATAGATAGTGGAAGTAGGCATTTCTAGCAATGAAGGCCCCCAAACAAGGGATGCTTGAGAAAATGTATTAATGCCATAGTAAACTTCATTATTCAAATGTAAATGTACCTAATCTCTACCTCAACAGACTCTTAAATAGTTCAGTGGTTAGTTTAGGACCACACAGAAAGTCAACCACAAGCTCAAAAAATAGCTAGAATACTATTTTAGAAAATTATTCAGGTTTTCTTTCTTTCTTTCTTTTTTTTTTACCTCAAATTAATAGATATCATTATTTCTACTCTGTGGGGACCAGCTGAGCACTGCCAATGCCATTATTTCTAAGGGCTACAACTGGTGAAACATGTGTAGAGGCGAAACAGAAGGTATTGGAGAAAATGGGACTTCTGCATGGGAAAAACAAAAAACAAAAAAACAATCTACTATCTAAGATTAAAACCTCCCAAAAAGAATAAGTTGTAGTTCCAGTTGCTTAAAATAAAGTTGAGTTGTATTATTGGAGGGGATGGGATCTCATTCAGAAACCAAATTCATTTTTCACTGTGGGTTTGGCACTGTCTCTAGGACATCTTTCATGAAAGTGAGTTCTGCAATACAATATTTCTGTGATATATTTCACAGAGATAGCATTTCAGAGTAAAATAAGTTTTAAAGAAAAAAGAGAAAAATGCTTAATTTACTACAATATATCTAAAATATTATTATTTAACGTAATAATTATGTAAGCTATTGACATATTTTTAACTTTTTGTATTAACTCTTCAAAAATCCAGTATGTATAGTACATCACAATTTGAGCTAAATCTTTTGGGGATGAAAATAGAGTTTGTTTATTTCTATTTTTTAGTTTAGGAGAAGTCTGCCTACAACCAAGCAAATGTAGGTAGGATCTGGGAAGGTTAATTTTAATTATAAGATGAGATTTTATTCAGGGACAAGAAATGAAAGAGACTAGACCAAAATATTTCTAAAAGAAATATTTGAAGGCAATTAATTAAATGATGTTACTAGACACTGTCACAGGAGTAGAAATATTTTTTCTAGTGTAATATTTATAAAAATTTGTATGCGTATAAATGTATTTGTGCATGTGTTTGGTAATATTGCAATTGATATTATTTAGAAGTAATTTTTTTAAACAAATAAATTAACATAAGCATTTTGAAATAATGAAAAGAAAACTTTGTATTAGTATGATTTGAGAGGCTGACAGAAGGTAGTAATTAAATAGTGAATCATCTGGATGTGAAAAAAAGGACACATTGGTAGTTACAGAATAGACAGGGCGGGTATTAAGAATAATAAAGGAGCCCTGGCTGGTGGCACAGTGGATAAGGCACCAGCTGCGAACCCAAAGGTTGCTGGTTCAATTCCCAGGCAGGGCATATAACCAGGTTGCAAGCCAGGTCTTCAGGCAGGTCCGTAGCTGGAAGCAGGTGAAAGGCAACCATACACTGATATTTCTCTCTCTGCCTGCCTCTCTCTCTTCCCTTCTCTCTAAAAATAATAAATAAAATCTTTAAAAAAAGAATAATAAAAGAAATGGGGAAGCCAAAGAATTTATGTGCATGACACATGGACATAAACTAAGGGGTGCATTGCAGGAAGGAATGGGGGGGTACCAGGTGGAGGGGGCAAAGGGGGATAATTGGGCCAACTGTAATAGCAAAATCAATAAAATATATTTAAAAAATAAAATAAAATAAAATTAATTTTTAGAGAGAGAGGAAGGGAGGAAGAAAGAGAGGGGGAGAAACATCATCAGTGATTGAGAAACACTGATTGGTTTCCTTTAGGTCTCATCCGCACCAGGGACTAACTCGGCATGCGTTCTGACCAGGAATTAAACCAGTGATCTCTCTCCCTGCGGGAAGATGCCCAACCCATTGATCCACATCAGTCAGGACTGTATCTTTCTTTACCTCTTCATGCCCTATCTCAGTCCCACCTCAGAGGTAATTACTAATTGCTATATTGTCTCATACTATTTTAAAAAGGGATTTAAGGGTATATGTATAATATTTTTGTATATGCTTTATTTTGATTATAAAAATATATGTGGTTATATAATATGTATGATTTGTGATATTTTTCCATTTAGCAATATGAATTAAGAATTTTTCCATTATCTACCACATACCTTTATCTTATGTGATGTATTATGAAATTCAAGGAACTCCACTGTATAGATGGCTATATAATTTATTTAACCATTTCTTTCTTTCATTCTTTTTTTTTTAAGATTTTATTCATTATTGTCAGACAGAAGGTCAGGGAGGGAGGAAGAAAGAGAGAGAAACATCAATATTTGGTTGCCTTTCACCTGCCTTCAGCTAAGGACCTGGCTAGAAACCTGGCTTGCAACCTGGTTATGTGCCCTGACTAGGGAATCAAACCAGTGATCTTTGGGTTCGCAGACTGGTGCCAATCCACTGAGCCACAACAGCCAGGGCTATTTAACCATTTCTTCACTAAAAAATATTCAGGATGTTTCCAATTTCTTAGGATTACAAAAATACTGCAATGAACATTTTGTACATATACATTTATGATATTTAGATTTTTTATTGGTGCATTTCTTAGTCATTCCTCTTATTCCACTTTTACTTCTGGATTCCATTTTGGAATGTATGGCTAAGGCAGTCTTTTCCTACCCAAATGAAGTATGAAAAAGGAAGCCGAGATTCTTTTTCTTTAATGCCTTAACCAGAGTTACATATGACTTCCTGTTTCCTTGGCACAAAGAGCACAAAGCGCAAGTTTTACCCATTAAAGCCACACAGCATGCTACAGCCTGAGTCAAGAGTATGCAGGCCATAGAGGGAAGCTTAAGCTGTTGAGCTTAACACATAAACTCTCGGTGCTATCAGGTGAAAGACAACACAGCTTTGAGCTGGGGCCTAACTCAGTGTCCTCCCTATATCAAAAGACACTGTGCCAACTCAGTGTGGCACTTACAGTTCTTACTGGGATGGACATGCATGCATACATGCAGGGTGTTGGAACACCCTGATAAAGGCTGGGCAGTTCTTCCTGGTTTCAATGTTCCAGTTCAAGGGCCCCTTCCAGTGAATAATGGTGCCTTATGTTATGGCTGCATAAAGCAACTAGTGGGACTTGCCCAAGAATAGCCAAGTTAGTTTTACTGTGATTTCGTAAATACAGTCTTTTGGTTAAAGAAATAAATACCTGGAATGAGTTATTCTAATAACCCAATGGATGAAGAAGCACACCTATTAAAGAATAGTATTTAAAAATTTTAACATTTCAAGGTGGGCTAAATACATTTCTATCACTAGACTCTGGGCCTTCCTTTCTAAGTCTAAAAGCATTTTGAGCCTCTTCTAGTGTCTGAAACCTTCCAGTCTCTTTTCTCTTTGGCAGAACTTCATGCCTCTTGGCTTCAGGCGGCAATTTGTTGAGAAAGCTTGCCATTTTGGCTTATTTCACCTTTATTTCTTGTTTCTCCCATCCACTCAGGCTTCAAAAACCTCTAATGAGCTGTTTACCTTAATAATTCCAGTTAGGACTTCATCTGGTATTGGGTTCTGCCACTTCTGAGGATCCAAAGTCCCTGCATCTTCCCTAGTAGGAGAATCCTTCTATTTTTTAGAAAACTGCATTTCCTCACCTCCAGTCTGTGGCTTCCATAGCTGGGGTAGGGGTGGGGGAAAAAAAAAAAAAAAAAACCTGGCAGTTCTCTAGGGCATTTAATTCTGAGCCACATCTATTCCATTTAAAGGAAAGCTAAAATTTCTTACATAGCACCTAGCAAAGCAAAGAAAATTCTCAGGCCAAAATTCACAGACCAGCTACTGAGGTGAACACAGGACCTCAGCACAGCCTGGGCCTAGGTCACCTCTAGGCTTCTCAAGACTTTGGGGGAATAGTAGGTTGACACCCTTTTTCTTTGCCCTGTGTCATTTTCTATCCCATCTTTTAGCTCATGAACATATTCAGCCATATTAAGCTGCCAGGTAACTTATGGTTGTGAACACAGTTTAGGTCAAGGCACTATCATGAATAGATTAATTCCCTAAGGAGGCTTGGACTGCTACTTACAAATAACTAAACATGAGATTCTGGGTTTCTCTAGGCTATTCATGGAAACTAGATTCATTTTACATAGACATATTTGTTTACCAGGGAAATAACTGTTAGCATCTTAATGAAAATCTTTCTTTGTCTTTACATTTTTTATTTATGAAAATGCTTTAGCAAAAGCTACTGCCACTAGCTTGGGCCTTGTTTAACCCAAGAACTACCTTCCTTAGTAGGTACCATCATGAGTTGACACAACCTGGCCACTAACAAGTTTGATCTGATAGAAGCAAAAGTTCCTACCATGAAGATATTGAATACATTGGTATTAAATTTGAATTTGGAATCCACCAAGCAGTAGGCTTTCCAAGCCTCACAAGATAGTGTAGGAAATGCATCACTTAGACCTCCTCAGTTGTCATGGAGCATGAATCCTATTTGCCCCCTTTAAGACAGAGTTGCCTTTAAAGTGGACCAACTACTTGGTCCATGTCAGACTATCCAGCTCGAGTACTCTGAAGGGTTGTCTGCCAATTACACAAAAAGTAAAAACTCTAAAGATTATTTAAGCATGATGGTTTGTTTTACTTGGAAGTATCCTAATACTACATTCTTTAAAAATCCTCATATATTTTAAAATTTATTTAAAATTCAGATTCTCTATTTCTCATTTCTATTACTGCTTTAATTAGGCATAACAGATTGAAATTAGGTATCATAGAATAACTTTGCATGTTGAGACTAACAATACTGCAATTTATTCCACATGATCATTTTCCTCCCGTACCTGTCTGACTCACCAGACATAAATGAATATGCAAAGGACAGACTTTCTGGATTTTGAGATTCTGAAATAAGAAAATTAGTCATCTAGTTCCAAGACTTGTAAACTAACCCAAGTGTAGAAGTCTTTATTTTGTACTTAATGATGGAAAAGCAAGTTTTGTGTGCTGTCGGAGAAGCACTCCATAAAATAACTGGTATGGATTAAAAATTAAATAAATGAAATGAAAATATATGCCACAAACTATTTGCATATGATAATTTCATGAAACCTTCCCCTGGAGAAATACCTGAGTGAAATTAATTCACAATCAGTAGGAACCCAGTGGGAATGTGTTCATCAAAATAAATAATCCAAAATTATTCTTGGGCTATGAAGTTTGTTTATTGCCTTAACTGAAGTGTGGATCAAACATAAGTGCATTAGTACTGGCTGTGGGTTGGGGGAGCCACCCACAGAGCCTTCACCTCTGGCGTTTTTCTTCCATTCTGCTGCTTATATTTCTCAGCCAAAGGTCCAAGCCACAGAAGGGTTAGTCCCAATGTCATGCATGTGCATCAATGTGTGTTTTGTGCAGTCATGGGCATTGCTGCTTTTCAAAAGGAGCCTCAGAGGTACAGTTGAAATACCGAAACCTGAGTAATAGTTTGTTCATTTTTTAAATTATTTAAAAATTCAGTACCTCCATAGGTGAAAAGCAATGAGTATTCTCAGTCACCGAGATAAAGAACATATCTTTCCACTAGAAAGTTCCAGGGTTAATGAGCAATCTCCAAATTGTCCATTCCTGTCCATACCTATATGTATGGAAGTCTCATTTATCAAACATCTTGTACCTAGTGTTGGGCTACGAAGAACCTGACAACATTGCTTCACTGAATTTTCATAACAGCCCTGCAAGGAATGTATAACTGTTCTCATTTGAGAGCTGGGAAGGCAGGCTCAGAAAAGTTAAGTTCCTACCTATGTTCTTGCAGCTCTAAAGCTGCAGAAGGCAGATTTAAAGCCAGGTGTGTCTGGATTCCAGAGCCAGTGTTCTCCGGTGCAACACCCTCTTTCTTTCCTTGCACTGTTCTTTGGAGTGCATAATATTCTTTCTAGAAATCTTTCTCTCTAACTTTTCCTATCCCCTTCAGAGTTACCTTCAATGTCCATGCTTACTGGATTTTGCCAGTATAAGAGTTGCTGGCTGGGGATCTCATAGTGAAAATCATGTGGCTCTCCCAGTTGAATGGCTTTATGAAGGATGGATGGAGCATGGATAACCAGGTTTGTTTTCTTGGAGCCAAGTTGAGTGGAGTTGGGTAGAGATTTTGCTAGATTCACAACATGTTCTGACTAATCAAAGAATGGTCATAGAAGATAATAAAAAGCTACTTCAAAATGTCAGTGGGAAATGCCACCAATAGTGAGTGGTCCCATTAAAAGATCCTGGACTGGAAGAAAACAGTCTCCAGAGAGCTGGCATATTGTAATGGTTAAGAGGATGGAGTTTGAAGCCAGAATGCCTGGTTTAAATCCTAATACTAATGTGTGATCTTGGATAAGCTGTTCATCCTTCTGTGTTTTCATTTCCTAATTTGTAAAATAGGCATAATTGTATTTACCTCATGGGACTACTGTAAGGAATATGAATATAAATATACAGTATATGCTATTTAAGTATTTGCTAGTGCTAGTCATAGTATAATGCTTTCCACTTGATCACTTCTATCTCCTGATACCTGACTTCGGTCCCAGGTACCTGATGTTCACTTGACATATAACTCCTGATACTTCCTTAGTAGTTGCTGGGTTAATTTTACCCAATCCTTCTGCTATCACAACACAAACACCCTAATCTCAGACTGAATTTTTGGCTGATTTTTAAATATCTGGTAATAAATTCCTTCCCCATGTCTAAACTGAAAATAAACACCTGACTTCAAACTGTTCTTAAGGGTTGGAATATTTATTTCTCTTCCATAAAAGGTAAAGAAAAACATAACAATAAAAAAAAAAAGCAAGCAAGGAATGAAGGAAAGAAGGAATAAAAAAGAGTAAGGAAGGAAGGAGGAGAAAAAGAGAGAAAGGAAAGAAGGAGGAAGGAAGGAAGGAAAGAGAAAACAAAAGAAGAGAAAAAGGAAGGAAAAGAAAATAATGCTAGAGGGCGTCAAAGCAGAAAGCATGAAAGGGGAGAGGAGAGTCTAAAGCACAGTCAAGTTTCTGTAACAGCCTTTAATTGTAAGATGCTCAGAAACAATAATTTGTAAGTGAGATTTGTCTGTGCTTCCACAACGAGGCCCTCTAGTTTTCAGAACAGTCTAAAATGGAAACTCTCTTCCTTGTTATTCCTAGCAAGTTCTTCTCCAAATCACAAACTTCCAGATAATTTAATAAAAGAACTAGAGACTTTATTGAACAAACCTGACTTCACAAATATAAGGAGCCATTTAAATTTGCTATTTGGAAGCCTTGGAGGCATCAGAAAATATACTGTAGGTGCTTTACTCTTATTCCAATTTAGTTAAATTCAACACTGAGAAACGCTCTCTAAGGAAATCTCGTTAACATATTTTTGTAAATATGATTGTCCACAAATCAATGGAAAACTACATTAGAACAATCTCACTAAAAGCTTCTCTTTTCTGCTAGTGTCTATTACAAATATATGTTGCAAAAATAAAAAAAGATGAAAAATAGTTTAAGATAATTGCATGACTAGGATTTACATTTAATTTCTATAACGCTGCACAAAGAAGCTTCCTCAGTCCATTCATGTCTCTCTCTTGTAGCTTTACTCAATCATGTAAAAAAGCAACATCATCAATTACCCAAGTGAAAGGAGGCATAGAAAAAAGACCACATCCTTTCATTAACTTACAAAAATACAATTAGTAATTATTAGTGATTTCCTGGAGAAAGTCCAGAGCTGAATTAAAAATATCACTAACCACAGAGATGTTCATTGGCTCCTTAGAGGAAAAAAAATTTACACTGCTAGGAAGCTGATCTGGTGTACTTGATCTTAAAACATTAAAGGACTAATTCATAAAGCAGATGTACAACATTTGTAAAGCTTTTAATTTTCCTTTGTGCTCTGTGGGAAACATGAAGAATGCTCCTTTTTCTAAGTAAAATGATCTGTAACATTTAGTCTAGAATGAAAAGGGTTATTTCTTCATTTAGAAGTCATGATGTTCTTCCCCCCAAATGAGATAGTTTTAATAAAACAGGTATATTCTCTATTTCAATTTTGGCATAACTTACTTTAATGGGAAATATAATCATGCTGATTCCAGAAAGATGAAAACAATTTTCTAAAAGTATCTAGATCCTCTTGGTCCATTTTACTACTTGTGTCAAATATTATTCAGTATTTTGCCATCTAAATCTACTTAAGTTATTAAAACGAGCTGTTAAGTTCAACTTGCTGGGGCTGTAGAGGTGGGCTCCTGGGTATCCAGTGGGTCCTTGCATGCTGATGTTTTGGGTCTGTTCCGCCTTGAGACCCTGTTTGAAGAGACAGAGTGCTGATCTTCCACCCAGTATGGGTATAGCGCAGAATGTACTAGTACTTCCTGTCGAACATATGGCTCTTTGAAGGCAGGTGTGTTTTGACTGGGAAAAAGCAGGGTCAGCAGAGCTCTCTGCTGGCATCAGGCAGAAGGGGAAGGAGGCCCAGTTTGGGAAGCATTTGGAGCAGGACCTCAGGGGAATCCTCTTACTCATACTCATCTGCTTGCTATTTATGCACAATTTCAACCTGTTTGATAATGGCTCTCCCTTTTCTCAATTGTAGTATATATACATTTTTTTTGTGTGAAAACAATAAATTCAGTGTAAGGAAACTGCTGAACAAACTGTAAAATTCTGTCAACTATTGATTTTTCAGAATGTAGATGGACTGATTGGCTTTTTCTCTGGCATCAGGTTTTAGTCTCAGGTTATAATTTATTGTCAGCCTGCTTCCCTGTTCTATCCCTTCTGTTGGGGATTAAAAACTTAATTTAAGGTTAGACTAGTAATTGTCAGGAAGTTAGTCTGCTACTCAGAGAGAGAGGGAAAGAGAGAGGAACATGACAGGATGTCCTCTTTATATCCTTCACCCATTTGCCGCGCTTTCCTCTGTGAGGAGTCATTTATTCAGCTCTGCTGAACATGTTTCTTCCCAGTCAAGACACACCTGCTTCAAAGAGACATATGTATGATAGAAAGACTCCATCTCTCACCATACCTGGAGGAAAGTTACTGTCTCTTCGAACAGGGATGCAAGTGGGATGGTCCCAAAACATCAGCTGAAAGGATCCACTGGATACTCAGGAACCTGTCTCCACAACCTCAGAAAGTTGAAATTAAGAACCAATCCACTGATTTAAAAATATTTAGGTAGCAAGATCCTAAATAATATTTGACCTAAGTAGAAAAATTATCCATATATATATCCATATATCCATGGATATACTCTCTATGAGAATCCATTAATTTTAGTAGAGTTGTTCACTTTGTAACTCTTTCACTCTGAGTATGTTTAAGTTTCCAGAAGCACTGCTCTCAACCCTATGTGGTGTCATCAACCCCCCTGGGAAGGAATCAGGGACACTGACCTCCACAGTCTTGAGCATGTGAGGTAGCCACAGGAAGGAGACAGAAATGATGGACCAAGGCCAAGAGGTAGAAAAGGGAAGAGGGGAGAAGATCAGAGAAGACATGACACCTGGGAACCTGTCTGAGGCCAACCTGGTATGAATGAAACAGTTAAACCTATGGGAGTTTTTACACTATCCTGTGGGTCCTTTTGAACTGGGACTGCAGCTTCATGCACCTACAGACATTGAGGGCATTGAGGGTTCAAAATAAGAGATTTGGGATTATTTGTTTTTCACTTGCCTCTGTTGGCAGGGAATTTAATAGTTAAAAATCAAACCTGTGCTAAGCTACATTACAGCTAACCTGCACAAAGTGAGATGAAGCATTAAATGGTCAGGGGTGGGATTCTACAATCATGGCTGCAAAGAGACAGTATCACCAACTACACAGGAACGCCTACCACATGGGTGAAGACAGCTGCTGGCAGGCTAACAGGAGAGTTCATTCAGAACAAAGCCCATTTTGAAACAGCAGACAGTTTTTTTTTTTTTTTTTTCTTTTTTAATTTTAGGGACCAAAATTAAAGCTTCCTTAGAACAGTTTTACAATTCTGAAAAGAACTGATTGTTCTAAAGCCACACCTTGGTTACTTCCTCAGCAATTACTCCAATGAAAGATCATTGTCAGATGCATGTTCAGGAGGAGGAAAGATACCAACATGGTAGTTTGCGTGTGTTCCACTGGGGCTGGAGCCTTGGGGCAGCCTATTCACACAGATCTGGCACAGTCCTTGGGGCACATGGGCACACCTCACAGCGTGGGTCTGTGCCCTGTAGCCTGGCCATATTTAGGGTGGTGAGCAAGAGCTTTTCAGTTTCAGAAACAGGAAGGAAGGTGAGGCGTTCAGCCATTTTTGTGACACACATGTATGCATACATACTTCCAACTGCTTTTAATGGGGAAAACATTTTGTTTTTATCATGTAGACATGGTGAAAATGTTCTGAACCCATTACAAAATTTGTTAGAAGATGTAACCCCTGCTCAAGAAGCATGTTATTTTTATTCTCCAAAGAAGACAAGTGCACACAAGGGTCCTTAAAATGGTATGACTTGGATGCAACTCCTTGATTGGAGTAACTACTGGTTTTCAGGAAACGGAAGAATTACTACAAAGGGAAGCAACTTGAAGCTTTCTCTGTGGGTCTTTATAAAAAAAAGTGTCTGAAAAGGACACACCTACTCTAGACAGAAGAGACTTCAATTCAGTTCAAGTTTCAGTTCTAAAATGAACTGGCCATAAATGTTTTTCTTTTAAATCTTCTTTACACAATTTCATTATCTGTAAAATGGGCACCTTAATAACCATTGAGCTACTGCCCAAAGTTGTCATGAGGGTCAAGTGCAGACCCCTGAATTAGTCAGGGTTCTTCAGAGAAGCAGAACCTATATATCTATATATATCCATATATATATATCCATATATCCATATATAACTGACATGTATATATAGATATATATACAAGGTCTGTCTGGTAGAAGTCCAGCCATTATTAATATAACAAGAACAGTTTGTGTGACATAATGTAACCTGGCAGCTAAGAAGAATGGACTGGAATGTGCATGCATGAACAATGATGATTTTACTGCACTTGTCAGTGGGGGTGGTAGATGCTGTTGAGTGAGCATGTATACTGTGTGGCCCTCACATTCAAAATGCTGAGTAGAGCAATAAATCTGCATCAAATTTTGCATTAAGCTTGAACATTCCTCCAAGGACACTATGTCAGTGATTCAGAAGGCCATAGCTATGGGCAGCTGGTGAGTGGCAGCTTCATCGCAACAACACACGCATCCGCTCATGCATCATGTCTCATGCAGAGTTTTCTGCCAAACACCAAATCACCCAGGTGACTCAGCCCCACTACAGCCCAGATTTAGTGCTTTGTGACATCTGGCTTTTCCAAAAACTAAAATCACCTTTAAAGGGGAAGAGATTTGAGACCATTGATGAGATTCAGGAAAATACGATGGAGCAGCTGATAGCTGTTAGGAAAACTGTGTGAGGTCCTAAGGTGTCTATTTTGAAGGGAGCTGAGGTATCATTCCTCAGCTATGTACAATGTTTCTTGTATTTCATATATTCCTCAATAAATGTCTCCATTTTTCATACTACATGGTTGGATACCTTCTGGACAGACTATACACTATACACATACACACACACACACACACACACACGTGAGAGAGAGAGAGAGACAGAGAGAGAGAGAGGGAGAGAGGGTTGATTTATCATGAGAAATTGGCTCATGTAATTATGGAAACTGCTAAATCACATGATCTGCTATTTGCAAACTGGAGACTCTGAAAAGCCAGTGTTGTAATCCAGTCATATTCCAAAGGCCTGAGGACCAGGGTAGCCAAGAGTGTAAATCCCCATTTAAGGGCAGGGAAAGACCAGTGTCACACCTCAAGTGGGCAGGCAAGAAGTAAACGGGACACACTCCTTCCTCTGCCTCTTATTCTATTTAGGACCACAAAAGATTGGATATCATCCACCCACATTGGGAAGGGCAATTTAGTTTATTGAGTCCACTGATTCAAATACTAATCTCATCTAGAAATACCCTTACAAACATACCTGAGAATAATATTTAATCTAGGCACCCCATGGTGCAGTCAAGTTAACATAAAACTAACCATCACAACTGCTATATAACATACATGAAAGTAAAATACTGATACATAAACTAAGCAGGTTGAAGTACAAACCAGTTGTCTGTGCCCACCTGTACCTTAGTAATAGATGAAAATTGTTGAAAAAGCAAAACTGACATATTTCTCCACTGAAACTAGATAAAGCCTTGAACATACATAAGCAATTATAGGAAAGAAAAATTTTTTACCTTGAGGTGAACAATAACAACAATAAAAATCTCCTCAAACAAACGAGGTTACTCATGTAACACTAGTTTCCAAAATAGATAAAATCTAAAGATCTTTTTCAATGAGTTACTGACTGTCTAATAAAACAACTTTATCTCTGACTTATGCAATTCTGATATATCAGAATTTTATAGACACCCTTGTGAAAAAAATCATGTATTTTTAATTCACTGAGTCCTTGAGAGATATCCCCAACTGAGATAAGGAGGCCGGACTTTGTACCCTCTGTGTTGACGGTCACCCCAGGTGAACTTCTTCCAGGGAGGGGACATGGTCTCTAGGATGAGGCAACTTCGTTCAGTGGAGGAAAATCCCTGAAGAGGGGCACAGCTCTGAGCCATCAGTAGACAGCGGTGCAAGCAGCTGGGGGAACACATGTGCCAGCCTGGAGAGGGATCTGGAGGGCATATCACACTACCCACTGCAGTTTCCCAAAAGTTGGGTTACTGATTACAGAGCATGAGCTTACATTTTCATATATTTTGGCAAATTACTTTCATTAAAAATTATTATACTTTTCCCTTCCATCAATAATATATGAGAATGTCTATTTCCCTGAATACACACCAGCACTTGGTATGATTATTTTTTCAAATATTTGAAAGTGACACATCATTGTTAGATTTTAAGTGGCATTTCCCTGATAATTACTCAGGTTGGACATCTTTTTATTGGTGCTTTGGTGCTATTTTTGTGTATGTATGCGTATGCCATTTACTTATTTTTGTTATGTTTCTTTTTTTTTTAATTTAATTTTATTGTTGTTGTATTATATCCATCCCCTTTTTGCTCCCCTCTGTCTCCCTCCCCACCCACCTATTCCCCCCAAAGTCAATCCCACCTGTTGTCCATGTCCATGGTTCCTTTATACTAGGTTCTTGTCTAAACTGCTCCCCTTCCATGACTCTTCCTCTCCCCTCCCCCCAACCCCCTGCTCCCTGACCACTGAAGGCCTATTCACTGTATTCATATATTTGGTTCTGTTTTGCTTGCTGCTATTAGTTTTGTTCATTATTGTCCTGTAATGGGTGAGATCATATTGTATTTGTCCTTCACTGACTGGCTTATTTCACTAAGCATAATACTCTCCAGTTCCACCCATGTTGTTGCAAAGGGTAGGAGTTCCTTCTTTCTTTCTCCTGTATAGTATTCCATTGTGTAAATGTACCAAAGTTTTTTGATCCAATCATCCACTGATGGGCACTTAGGCTGTTTCCAGCACTTGGCTATTGTAAATAGTGCTGCTATGAACATAGGTGTACATAGGTTCTTATGAATTGGTGTTTCAGGATTCTTTGGGTATAGTCCAAGTAGTGGAATCGCTGGATCAAAAGGCAGTTCCATTTT